>JAFIDM010000001.1:68891687-68904277 GCA_023159025.1 Thereuonema tuberculata
AACCGTTGCTGGATTCAACTGCTTTACGAAATTTGAATTTTCGGCAATTGTTGCTGGATTAAGCCACTTTACGAAATTTGTACATTGGGCAACCGTTGCTGGATTCAATCGTTTTACAAAATTTTACATTCGGCAACCGTTGCTGGATTAAACCGCTTTACGAAATTTGTACATTCAGAAAGTGGATTTGCTTTCCATTGCTGAGAAACAACTAGTACTCCTATTTCCCAATACCTATTCCTACTTTTATTTTATTTGAACTTTGCTTTCCATTGCTGATAAAAAAATAATATTTTTTTTGTTTTTATAGTTGAACTAATTGAGTTGAAATTCTAAATGTAATATGAATTCTGGAGGAAGAGGGATATATTTTCCCGATCCTCCTTCGTTTGATGAAGTCTCCTTGTACAAAGAAGACGAAATATTGTGATTAAATTGTTGTAAAAGGAGTTTAGCAGAACGTGTCACTTTTTTGATGTGAAGATTAAGAAGTTTTTCGAAATCTATCAAATAATATCTTCTTTTTTTTTTTTTTTTTTTTGTCTTGCAGCAGATTCTAACTGTGGAACTTTGTCTTCGCAGTCATGAACGCTAGCCATTGTACCCTTCCTGTTCACCCAATACCTGCTACTACTTTTATTCTATTTGAATTTCGTTTTCCATTGCTGAGAAACAAATACTGTAATATCTTTCCAAAATAACTTCAAAAAACTATTAAACATATCAAATTCTTCAATCATAGACACCAAACTTTAAACTTAACCAATATTTCGTTCTTTTATTTAAAGAACTTCATGTTTTACATAAGAAGAAGAAAAGAAAAACTTTTTTATAAAATTTATGAGTAGCCTAATAATACGAAAGTGAAAGAGATACTGAACTTGGTAAAAGTCTGCGTTTTAAATTTAATTTTAAATTTAATTTAACTTATTAACATTCACGTTTGGATTGTAGGTTGTGGAGGATGTCTTTGTTATTTTATTATTGTTTAATTGTTATTGTTATTAGGTTCGTATATGATTATTTGTTTTCCTTTAATATTCACATTTGGATCGTGAATATTTGGTTTGATTATTATGCACGTTTATATCGTGGAAGATTTATTTGTGTTTATTTGTTGGTTTTAGAAAAGAAAGATGTTTTTCTTTTCTACTTATGTAAACCGCGAAGAAGTTTGAATAAAAGAACGAAATATTGGTGAAGTTTGATGTTTGGTGCCTATGATTGAAGAATTTGATAAATAATATCTTTTTTTTTTCGTCTTGCATCAGATTCGAACTGTGAACTCTGTCTTTGCCATCAGGCACGCTAGCCATAGGACTATTCCTGTTCCCTCAATGCCTGCTCTTACTTTAATTCTACTTGAACTTCGCTTTCCGTTGCTGAGAAATAAATAATATTTCTGTTTTGTAGACCAAAACTGTAGCAGTAGCTGAAAACTATTTGAATTTACATTAATGATTACAGTTTTAATGATTACAAACAGTTAATTTTGGATGCTCAACTCCATTGATTCTATTTTTAAGGCCTGGAATTCGCTAATCGGTAATCGATGGACCTATTACTTACATCTTCTGATTTGTCTGCATTGGTTCACTGTCCTTGTTTACTAAAATATTCTTCTTTTAGTATTTACATTATCTACTCATATCGAGGCAGGATATCAATTTTCAACATACTTACCCAATTTAACAATTATATGGATTTTAGAAACCTTTGTATATAACACAGTTCGGTACAGTTATTTCAGGATAAATACAACATTAAGATGCATTATAATCTTAATATCTTTTATCCCGACAAACTTTCTTCATTATTCTCACTTTTTCTGTCTCCCTGGCAAGAATTCTGCCAAGCTTGCACAATAATTGTTGCTTTTTTAACAACTATTGTACATCATCTTACTTTCTATTCTTGTTATGGTGATTATAAGCACAAACACAAATTATTAACGACAATAAATTACAACACTTTGCACATTAATATTGTTTCGTACGCCTGGGCTCTTGATACTTCTGCGTTTGACCACACAAGAGGCTAGAACTCTGAGCTGTTAGTCGAACAATCGTTGCCCAGGGTCACATTGTATCTGCTGAAACAGAGAAAACATAGAAGAAGGAATCCAAGCCGACTCGAACACAAGTTCTGATACATTTGCCTCAAGACTATGCCGAACGGCAATAGATTTCATAATGATGTACAAAGACATCATGTTCTATCCATTTCTGATGCGCTGATGATATCTTCTTGGTGAACAAATCAGTGTCATAGACTATTTTGATGATAATTTATCAGTTGCTTTTTAAGAAAAAGGTAGTTCTAGCTTCTTCTTTCTTCTACTTTGCTGGCACCAATGATAGCAGCTTTCAGTAATGATCCTAGAAACAGAAGCCCTATTCTTTGACATTTCCTTCAAATCTATCAAAATGGATACTACCACTCTACGCCTGAATTCGGCATATCTGATAGAGTATTCCTGGGATTTGGATGTTATTCCATCCTGCAGTTTTATCGGTACCATTATTAGAAACCTAAAATTGTCTTTTTCTTACAGTATATTCCTGATATGTGAATATCTAAATTGAAATGTTTTAATAAGAAAGTCATTGCAAAAGGACAAAGAGGAACATTGTCATGCACCCTCTCAGGAACATATCTACGGCAAATAGCGCCAATGACAAACACTGAAACCCGTCCAAATATCTGACACTCTAGGGCAACCAGATTTTGAAAATAAAAAAAAAGACACTTTAATGTAGTGGACAAAATCCACCAACGTTCAGTTGCATCACTATTGTAGCTATGCTTCTAAAGACTGTTTCTTATAAGTCTCCAATTAGGTAAAATTGCGCGCCGGTTTGCCATTATTGCATCATTATTTTCTATTGTTTACTTGCAAATATGTAATAATTTCCGAGATTAATTCTAATGGTCATTCGTATACTTACTGTAATGTTAAAAATAATAATACAATTTCATTTTCTCGTATAATTTCCTAAATTTGTCTGTAAATGTAATTACTTGAAGTTATAAAATGTCATAAAGAAAGGTTGCATTGTAATGGACGCTCAAGCGTCCGTTAATATGAGCCTTTTAGCAGGCACTTGAATAAGATGTTGATAGATATAGTAACTAATCAATCTAAACTCTAAACGCGAGTATAATATTCGTAGTTGGAAACGTGTTCATAACTTTATAGGGCAGAAACGTTCGACGAATGTTCAATATTGCACTGCAGAATCTTTCAATGTAGTGATTATAGTAGTTTATCGCTTAGTTTCTCACGTTCTTAGCGGCTTTAAATAAAACTAAGAAAAGAGCATAAATAGTTATCTTGACATTGAATTAAAATACGGTACACTCCTAGAAATCCTATTAAATAATATTCTTTTAATATTCACAATATTTACAGGACAGTTTTAGGCCCCCCTATTAAATTTATTGGGGACAACGAAATAAAACCTCAAAAAGCGGGACAATTCCGTAGAATATGGGACATCTCTACCACACCCGTCTTTCAGATAATTATAATATCAGCTCAAAAATACCAATCAATTTTGTTAATCTTTAAGTAACGGTACTAAATAAAAATCATAACAGCACCTTTCTTGCTTTCAGTGATGAAATTGGTCAATGATGTGATCTAAGTCAGTTGTTTCGGTTTCTTTCCTTTCTTAATCAGCAGAGCGAAATCACAGAATCTGTTTAGACTCATGGAGGCTCTCGAAGACGAAAGTAATGTTTTAACTTGGTGAATGGTCTCTCACAGCTGGCGATGAAAACTGCGATGGTTAGCATTATCTGAATAGCAATGCGAAGACTGGCGAAGACGCTTTCATCTCCATTCTGACCAATAAAGCTCTTCCGGTCTTTTCAAGTTAGTCCGCCTTGATAGCAACAGTCTGCAATCCAAAATGTCTTCATATCCATCAACATCAGAGCTGTACAATTCGTCTAAATTTTCGTAATTTTTTTAGGTCGTTTTTCTTGGCACCGTAACGCAGTCTCTCGATATCGAGAAGGAACCCAAATTTGGCGTCAGTGTCGTGCAAACGAATGAACTTTTCGTCTATTTCTCTGTGAAGACGGTCGAGCGTTCCTTACATGATTCTTTCTATTTCTTCCTTAGCTGTTAACTCTGCGAATCTCGAGTTCTCATCAGTCATTCGTCTCTTTCATCTTTCAACTTCTGTATTCCATTCTTCTAGAGATCAAGTCCTTCTTCTAGTGACTCACTGACCAACACTTCTCTTCATTATCAAAATGATCTCGGAAGGCTTTCAAATCCAGGGTAGCATCGTGGAAGTCGAGGCTAGGATCATGTAGTGTATCTTCAAAATGATCAATGAGAATGAATACTTTGTTCCAAAATCCTAGCAAAGTCAGAAAATTGTAACTCAATATGAGGTTGTACTGAAACATTGGGTCACTTCTTGTTTCACTAGTCTCGTTGTCTTTCTCTATTGTGTCTTTAAAAACTTGAAGTATCTCCTCAAGATATCTCCTCCTTGTTGACGAGCTTTACTGCTTATGTACGTGAACTCCACCTAGTTTGTACCCCGATTTAAAAACCTCAGGAATTGCGTTCTTTAGTTTTTTTCCTAAAGCTGAATGAGAGAAAAACGTATAAAGAGCTTCGATGGTTCCAAAAAAAATGTGACTTTCAATGTATCCTACTTGGCGCATTTATATCTACAAGTTGAATAACTGATTGTGACAATTCTTTGATGATTCTTTGATGAATACCACTTCTGTATCCAGCCTTCACAGCGGCATTGTTATATTACTGTGGCCGACAATCTTGTAGCTCCATGTCGTCCTTCTCTAGCTGTTTCAAGATGTCTTCAAACAAGCTCAGCATCCGTCTGGCTTATCTGGCTTATCTGGATAAGCAAAGACTCTCTAACACGGATTGTTTTCCTCTCAAAATCAAATTCCACGAACCACACTACTTCGGACATCAGCTCATGGTGTCCCTGATCAGAAGTCGAGTGAAACATGAGACAATAGTGTTTACGAATGCTTTTCATTCACTAAACTATGGTGAACAGTGGATGCCATTATGTGGATGAATTTGTTCTGGACCCGCTGAAAGATAAGACGTGGATCCACGATGACTTTCCACATGAGTGAAATGATCTTTCGTGTCAGGGTCAAAGATGCCAAGTAGTTTAAGTAAGCCAAGGAAATTTCCTATTTGAAGTTATCGTGTATCTGAAGTGCCTCCCTGTGTCCTAACAAGTCAGGTTCTGAGTCACAAGGAATTTTATGCAGTGAAGGATTCTCGTCAGGATATCACGCCACTTCTACTTTTCCTTCTCAATCTGTGACTGAAGTACCGCGTCAATAATTCCTCTGTTTTTAAGCTAAATTTCTTTCCATTTCAGATATTTCCATTTCTATCCACTTTGTGAAGCATTCCAGATGATTCTCGGCATTTTCATGAGCACCAATCCTTTCAGGTATTTTCATGGTTGAATCCATTTTCCTGCTTCAATGAGGATTTATGGTCTGACAGAGAATAGAGAAGACAACGGATACAGAATGCCGACTTTTTAGAAAGGGAATAGACCAGCCAAGAGCGAGTCACTGCCCCACCACGAACATTTGCACCAAGTTTGTTCATTGAGCGGTTATTTGTTGAAAGGCCCCTCACTGTCTTGGAAATATTTTGAACTCAGATTTACTATTTCTGTTCTCAACTAGTCTTTTCCGTCCTTCAGCTTCACTTTCCTTCTTCTTCGTAAAGAACTGTTTCATGGTCTTCTTATACAATGCTCTGAAAGAAGGAAATGGCATTTTTAATAAGAACATTAAATTTCATAGATTTTGAAAAAAATTCTAGACTACCTCCCTAGTTTCCGCAGAGAATGCTCTTACCACCAGTTGGCCTTGAGAAGTGGTACTGTGAGGTATGTGGTCATGTAGCTCCCAGCACTGTACTTTTACCTAATATAAATTATATAATTTTGATTTAACAATCTGGCCATCCTAGTGCTTATCACCCATGAAAATCAGACAGATTATACATCTGAAGAAATTCATTTTTCACTTTCCGAAGATGGCTTGTCTTAACTTAAATAGAAATTGCTCACTGGCGCCCCCCCCCTCCCTTTTCAAGTGTCTCCAAGCACAAGTGCCATATCTGCCACTGCTCCCTCCCGAAAAGAGAAGACATATCTGGAATACAATATGTTCAAAAGTAAAAAAAAAAAGATTATATCACTGATACTATTTCAGGCACATTACATTTCAACATCAGTGATTTTAAGGATGGGGGAAGAGGCTAAGCGATCGCACCTACCTGACACAAATGAATAAAATGCAATTTTGGATGTGAGCCTCTGTATTTAATATACAGGGTATTTCAGAATTCCCTCGGAGATTTCGGAGGTCTCTAGCTCACAGACAAACTCGCCCAAAGGGACAAGAGCATGGCAGTGAAAAGAGTACATAATCAACTTTTTTAACATAGCTTAAAGATGTTCGATATGTCCTCCTCTGGTAACTCGACAGACATCAATTCTGTAAACTAGCTCTTGCCACACACGTTGCAACATATCAACATCGATGGTAGCAACTGCAGCCATAATTCTTTGTCGAAGCTCTGGTAAATCACGTGGTAAAGGGAATCCTTTACCAGGAGTCCTCAAAAATCAACACGTCACGCAGGCCGAGAATTACAAATGTATCAGGTGACTGTTTGGCACATCCTGCGCAAAAGACTTGTTTATAAACTATACTTGTTTATAAACCATAGCGGTTGCAGCTGCTTCAGGCAAAGAAAAATGGTCCATACACTTTCCGAGATGAAATTGCACAAAACACATTAATCTTCTGGGAATCACGGATGTGTTGAATTATTGCACAAGGATTCACCGTGCCCCAAATACAGACATTGTGGCGATTGACCTTGCCAGAAAGATGGAAGCACGCCTCATCACTGAACAAAACCTTATCTACCGCCTCCTGTAGACGTTCTTGACATTGCAAACAGAATTCATGACGGAGATTGTTATCTTCAGGAGCGAGAGCCTGAAGCATCTGCAACCTGTATGGTTTATAGGTAAGTCTTTTGTGTAAGATGCGCCAAACAGTTACGTGAGACATTTGTAATTCCGGCTTGCGTGACATGTTTGTTTTTTGGGGACTCCTGGTAAAGGATTCTCGTACGGTCCACACTCACAGAATTTCCTATACTACTCTCTTATTGTTTTACCTTTGGTGGTTATGTATGATACTTGGTTCTAAAACCACGTTTGCACTCTTACTCGGTTTTAGCGAGTTGCAAAACACAAAATGATTTCTGTTTTGTTTGGACAAAATGAATTTCCACAGCTACAATGTGCAAAGAAAAAAATTCCTTACATCAAATTGTGGATACACTTTAGAACTTGAAGATTTTTCTATCCTCTGGGACAATAAACGTGACAATAAAGATGTACTAGTTGAGCAATAAATAAAATTAAATGTAGTATTAGATAAATTAGCTTAAGAAATTTCAGCGTTCAAGTAACATAAACATTCCACTCATGATATTACGATCACCTTCGAAATACTTTACAACGCTTTAAAGCTAATTGTTACTGTACAAAGGATGTATCAATACTCTCTGTAAAGGAGTAAGGGAGATAGGGAGCACCATAACAAATCTTTTTCGTCTATGAATGTACGTTCTTTGACGTCAACATTCGGTGTTAGAGGGCGCTATGTAGGGGTGCTGCAATCGGCCAAAGGAGATATGACACACCAAGACAAACCTAAATGAATGGAAACAAATGTGAACAACATGTTTATTCAAAGAAGGCGCTCAAAGTTGCGACTGGCAACAACAATGCAGGCATGATAGCATCGAAGTATTGAGTGCCGTACATTTTGAAGATTTCCGGTATTTCATGAACAGTTAAAACGGCGACAACTATTCTTGCGATAAGGTCTTCATTTGAGTCAATGGGAGTATCTAAAGGAGATTCTTCATGTGTCCCCAGAGGAAGAAATCGATACATGCTAAATCGGGCGATCTTGGTGGCCAGGCAATAGCACCCTCTAGCACCGAAGGTTGCCGCCAGCGGACATACATTCGTAGACGAAAAAGTTTTGGTGCCCCATCTCCCATTCAATTTTGTACGGAAAGTCTTGGTACATCCTGTATATGAACCACATCAATCTTTGATCATTCTCGAAGAGATGTCGCACCACGTCGCCGTTATGTTTTCGTATATTTTCAATTGTCTATAACTGAGGTCGTCACATCGAGCACCACTGCTGATTTAGGAAGGGCTTATCTCCAGAATACGAGGTCCCAAACTTGTTCAATTTTATCTGCCTCAACCCTCCGTATTAGCAGCAATGGATTGCTGCTTTTAACCATTATTACCTTAACTTTACACTTTACGAAATAATGCTGATTTTTCTCAACGACACAATATTTGACAAAAATTACTTTAAAATATTGTGTTGAATTAATTAAGCGTTAAAATCCTTTCTGATCAAACTTAGAAACATGGTTAAAATTGATCTTTACTACATTTCCCTCTAATGATTAATTACACAAACCACGCACGTGCTTTGTAAATGCGCCCTCGTTCGTTTTATATTAAATGTAAGGGTGATTTCTGTAAAAGGAGATGAGACTTGATGGGAAAAAGTGAGAACCACTGAATTATCACACAATTGTGACGACTGATCAGTCGTAACAAAGACGAAACAGCTGTCCCAGATTTCCATCGATGATAGCTCAAGACGTGAAAGCAAACTAATGGGCTTTCTCCATTTCTCCTTTTTTTAAAAATTAAGTTATCAGCATTCAGATTAAAAATAAATAAATGTACATATATTTACAGAGTGACCAAATGTCTCAGATTGTGCGGGACAGTCCTGTATTTTAGTACAGTGTCCCGCTTCACTATATGTCCCGGATTCTGTAAATAGTCGACGGGAATTTTGCAGTGCCGGCCATAAGGATGGAGATATTTTTGGAGTCAAAATAGAAAATGGCTCAACAATCGATTAATCGTGCGTTCTAGAAATATTTTTTTTAAGGGAACTCGCGAACATTACACATATTGTGAAGCATGGGCACAACTATTGAAATTTGTAGAAATTTAAATTGGTTACCAGTATTAGACATTTCTAAATATACTCCACATAATTGACGCGTTCGCAATTTTCCGTTTATTTTTCTATTCTTAATACTTTAAAAATGTTAAAAAGTATAATCGAGTAAAATGGTAATAATTTGAATTTTAGCGACCCATTTGGGAGCTATTATGATAGCGACCAAAATCGGAAGCTATTGCGTTTGTCCTGTGCGTCCGTCCGTGTCTGTCCACCCTTAACAACTCCCGAACGGACTTCAATCGTGTTCAGAGACTCAAACAATGCACATAGGAGTACTGGTGTCCCAAACTCGGTCAAAATTATTTAAAGCATTTTTTTGGCATCTTATTAAATAAAACTCGATAACTGATCATAATTTACTATATTTCGAAAATTTAAACAAAAAACTTACAAAAATTATGATCTTAAAATCTAATACCTACAGTCACTACTTAACTTCTATTCAACCAGTTATTTACAACCTTTATCAACAATTTACTTAAGTATAATATATGTTTTAATTATTTTCGAATTCATTCGTCAGTTTTATGGTTTTCTGGCGGTGAACTCGCAATTATTAGGCTCACAGCTTCTTCAGGAAATGGTTTGCGTTTTTTCTTTTGCTGGTTCGGTCTGTTGCAACTTAAGAATGGGTCGGACGTTAGCAACAGTCATCCTTATTGCACTCCACTGTCAAAAATTTTCGTGCAAAATCCAGGCGATATTTTCGGAAGTGCTTGTTCCTGGCCTCGGCTGCCTTCTCCGATAACTGTCCAATTGGAAGAATCGCTTGGGCGATAACCGCGGCACAATGCATCAGAATTTTATTCACTGTAGGTGATATCGGTTGCCACCCATACATATCTGTATATAATTTGGCTGTTCTTTGGGCATAGCTATCAAAATTTTCATGATCTATATTTCATGATCTCGAAATAACCTCTAAGATTACGCGAAATCGTTTATTAACTCTATATTTATTCCAGTGATACGTGCAGAGGTTTCTGGGTCGTCGAAAAATCTCTTGGACGTATTACCTTCATTCGTGATGCCATAACCGGCTTTTGGTACATCAATAAGGAGACCCATTTCTTTCTTGAAGTGAATTTGAATGTTTTCTTTCGTTTCTTTCACTATGACTTTTACTTCGTGAGATTGTGGTTGCCACTTTTTTAATGGTATCTTATACGATAAATGTAACAAAGATTCGAAGAAACGAATTCTGGCATGAAGGATGGAGACCAACCTTCAATGCTTCAGGATTAATCTGGGTAGGTTTCATTAATTTATGAAAATCTTTAGAAGTCTGTCCACATATATAGCACCTCATTGTTGATGCCGTGTCAGTCGCAGCTTTACAGACTTTTACATCCACCATGATAAGTAGTAACGTGTGAGTCCATCATTGAATCCATCAGTAGTCAATACCTCAGTGTCTTTGAGGTTTCCACCTTGTTCTTCAATGAATGAGATTTCCTCTTTCGTAACATCTTTTGTCTCATGGATGAATCTTGTTCTGATAGGTCAACAAAACCTTACTGAAGATGGTGTTGACTTTCGACATATTATCTTCTTTGTATCTCCATTAACTGAGACAACCAATCTCACAGACAGGATTGAACTTAGAAAAATATTGGCGTCACTGTCCTCGCTATTCACAAATTTTTCTTTACACTGCGTCTGATTCGATCCGTCACGGCCCCATTTTGATACTAAAACTAGGTTTTGCTTTTCAAACGCCGATAAAGTTTCGATTACTTCTTTAAAATACTTATAAAGGCGCGATGCAGTGCGGTCTAGAAGAGCTTGTAGCCCAACTTCAAAGCCGGTTTCAGTCACTTTTATGGAATCTTCATTAGGATAACATTCCTTTCGCCTTCTGAAAAAGTGAATAGCAAGGGTAAATACTCTTATTAGCGCCTTATAGTGGTTCCCATTGCCGTCTATTGTCCTCAAAATGAAAGTTGGCCGGCGGAAGTTTGAACTGCGCAGCCCTTCCGGTAGCTGATCAATTATGTTTTCCTGTCACAATGGACGCCCGTCGTCTGTTTTCACTGAGAAAGACATGTTGATAACGCCAAATTAAAACTTCTCTCGACTATTTACCGTTATTTCAATACCAGTTGCTAACAATAAGTATTTATATAAATAAATAAGTATATATTATTTATAAATACAATGCTGTTTTGCAAAGTAACAAGCCTTTACCGTAATGGCGACGTCCTATGATAAACTCATACGGAAGTGCCTGACCAGAGTAATCGATGATATATGCGCAGATCTCACAAAAACAGGGCGGCCATCTTTCATTTTGAGGACAATAGTAAAATCTCCTTCTACGAATAATGATAGAGCTTCTTGAGGTGTATATTTCTTCACTGTTTTTTTGTTTTCGGCTGAAGAAATAATTTTCCTAAACTTTTTAAACCGAGTTGGGGTTGACGTCATATCTTTCATCATTTTTAATGTGTCAATGTTTCCAGAAGTGCCTTCTTTCACACGGACTGCGTAGGTCAATTCCTTAACATGAACTTGCTCTCGTAAATTTTTTGTCCGTCTCCATTTGCTTCTGTCACTCAATTCTTGGAAGTCTTTTAGTGGTCGCCCTGGTTTTTGTGTACCTGACCATGCAGGTAATGCCAGTGATATACTGAGCCAATTTTCATTATTTTCTAAAAACCGTTCATCAATGTAATTAGCAGCCGTCCATTTTTGTTTAAAATCACTCTTCAAACACCTCAATGCTCGAGTCAAAACATTTCTTTCCTCCTCTAGACATGAAGTCAGCTGCACAAGCCGTTCTTCCATCAAAGTGAATTTTCTTCTATTTTCTTTCCTTTAAACTCCTTAAGAATATCAAATAATTTCCGCCTGGTGATGTTTTTCGACTTTTCTGAGGTACCTACTGAAAAAAAAAAAAAACTTTAATTGCACAAAAATCAAAAATTTTTACCTCCAAACTTTAGAAATTGTATCAAACAAAATGGAGAACAGTGGGGGGGGGGGACATTTTTATTATACTAAATGTCCGGCAAGGGTCGAAACATTCAAACCTCATTAATAATTTAACCAGACAAGTTCAGACACATAGTTGAAAACACTATCATTTCACAAAATTCAGACAAAAAAACATATGATGAATGGGGTTTTTAAAATTGTTCCTAGGAGTGGAACGTTTATATAAAACTTAATGAACGATGAATAATTATAGAGTACATACCTTCTCCTTCCATGTTCATACAGTTCTTTTTCCTAAATTTCCCACACGAAGGCACAGTGCACATAAAACTATGTTGTGCAAAGCAAAGCGCCGAGAACAAAGACGAGCGTCATGCGTGGGCATTGGGAGCTTGCCATTCGACAGACCGGTTACCTAGCTAAAAGAAACTAAGTTCTGTAAGACATTGGATTAACTTTTAGATTTCGACTTATGACCGGGTTTACTTTACAAACACTCCTTAGTGCAACGTAGGAATAAACGCCCCCCCCCC
>JAFIDM010000001.1:68911147-68931391 GCA_023159025.1 Thereuonema tuberculata
CCCCCCCCCCCAAATGCGACAATTATGCGTGTTAACTGCACCATGCAGATGGAAATGCGCCTCTTCCGTCCAGAGAATGTTCCAGAGCCATTCCGGATTAGCCTCGATCTGAGTTAAGAACTATAGAGCGAACGAGTAAAGTTAGACAAATGGATAGACCTACGTTTACCCAGAATTCGAGCTTTATCCAAGACGCCTGGTTAAAGCAAGAAGAAAACATCTATTTCGTGCTTTACCCGGATAAAACGCGATCTAGCCAAGGGGCTCGGGTAATGCTAGATTATTTGTTTTTAATTGTACTGAGCATCACACACACCCACAATCTGTGTATCTGAATGTCTAGTTTATCTTGTTCAGACAATTCACGTAATCCTTCAAGAAAAGGAATAGAAATTAACTTTAAAAAATAGACAAGAAATAATAAGATGTATTTTATGCATTTGTGATTTTTTTCGTAATTTTATAATACTCCCTCTGTTCCGATTTCACGTTGTTTTTTGTTCCAAAATACTATTCTGATTTGATGTTCTTACTGTTTTTGACTAGAAAAAAATCAAATATCTTTAATAAAATGACTTTTTTAGAAACTAATAATTTAAGGGAAAACTTGTATATGTACATATACACACACTACGTATGTATATACACAAGTACACGTGCACATATATGAAAAAATGGTCTATTAAATCAAAAATCCAGATTATTTATTGTTGTAAAAATTCAAGGGGCTTTGTCAGTACACTTTGTTCAACAAAAAGAGAAATTGACAAGATTCCTTGGTTGATTAGTCGATTCTTTCCAATATGAGGTTGTTTGTAGCAATTTCCCTCGTTGACTTTCAATATTGCTGACATACAATCTTGAAGCGATAAAAAGACTTTATTCACTGTACCAACTTCCAAACATATCTACAAACATTAAAGCCATCTAATACTGGTATCTAATGCTGGTTTAGAATTTTCAAAATGCTGTTATTATTATACTGTTTTTCACTGAAAACGAGGAATTTTCAAGGTTATACAGTAAAACCTCGTTAAGTCGTCACCCGGATAAGTCGTCACTCCGTTTAAGTCGTCGTTTTCCTTTGGTCCCGACAAAGTCTCATAGGCAATAACGTAAAATAACCCTCTTTTACTCGTCACCAAATTTAATTCTACTCCGGATAACTCGTCACCCTCAAAACTGGTGAAAAGCATTTTTATTCTCAATTTTGCCTGCTATCTTTTCAACCCCGCCACCTTCACTCTAAGAAAGCCTAGCCTTTACTGAGAATTTTCACGTGGGAAATTACAAACTTCTCGCCGCGATTCTTTGTCAAGCCGCTCTGAGTTTGTTTCTTGTTTTTCTTGGCCGCTACTGACTTGTGATTTCATTTCATAGCGAGTAAGCTCCGCTATAAGGGCTATTTTTTTAATCTTGCAATTTCGTGGTTTGATTACATTTGTAACATGTCAGGGAAATGAAAACTTACCTCGTTATCTTTTAAAGAAAAAAAAGACTTAATTGCACTTTCTGAAAAATCAAGTGTTTCGAAAACAGCTTTTGCCAAAGAACATCATATTCCCAGGACTACATTAAACGATATTCTTTCATTGAAACAAGTAATTGAAGAAGCTGACTGCAAAGACAAAAGAAAGAGAATGAGGAAATCGAAGTTTGACGAGATCGAGGAGGTTTTAAAACGTTCGATGGCTAAAATATGCCAGATCAAATATTTTTAATCTGGATGAAACAGGCTTATTTTACCGTCTTTTGCTTGATAAAACTCTATCATTTAAGGGTGAAAAGTGCACTTCTGGAAAAGCAAGCAAACAACACCTGACACTTCTGCTTGGAGTTAATATGAGTGGAAATGAGAAACTTAAACCACTTCTGATCGGCAAAAGCAAAAAGCCACGCTGCTTTAAAAACGTTAGATCCCTGCCAGTTGAATATGAAGCAAATTCAAATGCATGGATGACTACAACGATTTGATTACATATTCGTAAACTGGATTCTCAGTTTTCGCATCAGAAAATAAATGTTGCCATCATTGTCGATAACTGTACCGCCCACAATTATTCACTTCCAGTAATCAGCACCTTCATCAATCAACACTGTTGGATTATTTTAATGCCAGTAAAAGAAAATAAAATGTGGTAAGTATAAAAAATGTTTGTTTTTTTTTTATTTTATTTTCCACTCATTTATTTGCATGTATTGATTTCTGAAAATCTTGTTTTTCTCACCGAATCCTACAGCAATTCATAAAAATATTGTATTTCAGTGGGGGTTTTTTTCAAAAATGCCCACTCCGCTTAAGTCGTCAAAAATGTTCGGTCCCTTGAGTGACGACTTAACGAGGTTTTACTGTAATTCATTTTTAACAAATCGGAACAGTATTTTGGAACAAAATTTTTCATTAAAAAATCAACTTTTTTTTTTGAATAATTATATGATGTAGTAAGACTATATTATCGACGTACGCGTAAAATGGTTATTGAATTATAGAAAAACGTCTAAATTTTATATAAAAAATGTTTTTAATTAACAACATAATTTATTTTCAATAATTCTTTACTTTGAATGCAAATCGGAACAGTATTTCGGAACAGAGGGAGTAATAAATAATTAAAGATGTAACACTCGAATTTCTGTTATTTGAATAGCCTAGCCCACATTATCCAAAGGGTCTTGGGTAGATCTCGTTTTATCCGGGTAAACCTAGATCTATCCACTTCTCTACCCTAACATATGTATCTGCAAGGTGATTCAAATTAAAATATCCCTATGTAGAGCACTCTGGAGAGAGAACCAGTGGTCGAAATAACGTCAGACTTGGACAATATTCCAGATCATGGGGAATAGATTGCTGCACTAAAAAAAATAGTTCAAAAAATGACCGACAGGAGAAATATACCTTTGCGAGCGGCATCAGTTTATGAAATCTGCATAGCATGTACGTCGTTAGGCATCGAATCAGGTATAAAATGAAATTAGACTGGTGGCAGACAATCTTCCACCAGCCCGATGGTTCTCAAGTTTCCGAAACGCGCCTTACTGTTAAAGTTATTCTGCCAGAATGGTGAAAACTCTTCGCGAATCATTGCGGCGCATGGTGCATCGTTTTGAGGAGCAGGATAGCTTCACAATCCAAACAGGAAGAACGCGTAACCTAGGATATATCAAGTGGCCAAAGACGTTGCAATGGCAGTCGTTGAGCAATCACAAGAAAATGTTGCAGGTACGTGTAGGCTAGTGATCGTGCTATAGCAAGACAGTTAGACGTATCCGTACACAACAATATGGAGATGTTTATGCAAAGATTGCGTAACTATCCCTACAACCTCACCCACCTTCAAGAGTTGCAAACTGGCGATGGCAACATCCGAGAAGCGTTTCCTTGGCATTCTGGTATGCATGCAGGTGGACGAGGATTGTCTCTGGAATTATGCGGAGTGATGAAGCTTATTTTTATGTTTGTGGAACAATGAACACGTAAAACTGCCGCATCTGGGCTACAGAGAATCCTCATCAGTTTCAACATTCCGTACATTCACTGAAGGTATAGATAGCGTTTACGGCCACATTTCGGATCAGCCCGTTTTTCATTGAGGAAATTCATTCAACCGGATCTGTGACCTAAAAGGTAACCGCAACTCATTATAGGTACATGTTGCATAGTTTCGTCATCCCGCATCTCCAGCAAAGAGGAGGCCTTAACACGACAATATTTTTGCAAGATGCAGCAACTCCCCGCATAGGATGTCAGGTTCAACAGTTGCTGCGTTAACATTTCACAGAGGATAGAATCATCAGTCGCACATTCTCAACAAGATGGCCATCATCTTCACCAGACCTTAAACCCTGTGATGTTTGGCTTTAGGGTTATCTTTGAATCAAAAGCAGGATTTATCGGGCAACGCTCTTCACCTGGCAGATTTGAAGGACAGAATCGTACTACACACGCGAAAAATTTCTTCAAATCAATTGCATTCTACTGTCGAAAAATGCTGTCATTCGGTATCAGTATTTACAGACCGACCAACACATTGAATATTACCTCTGACTATCCTTGACAGCTCCCTGCAGCCTCAGTCAGCTCTCGGTGCTATTAATCACTTTTACATAATTATGAAATGAACGAAAAAAATCAATCGATAACACTTCGTATGCCACTGTTTATGGTTCCTTTCCCCGTTCACATACCCATCCAGTTCATACTACTGTAATTGATACCCTCAGACAGCGCCCCCTGTCGGTCAAATTTTTGGAACTTTTTTTTATTGCATAAATCTTTTCCCCTTGATCTGGAATGTATACAGTCCGATTCTGACGTTGTTTCGTCCACCGGTTCTCTCTCTAGACTGCTCTGCAAAGGGATACTCTATTGAATCACCATCTATAAATCCTTGTTCATACTAGTCAGCCAAAATAAAAAAACAAGACCGTGAATGTTGTGATAGATGCTGGGTGCCGTAGATTACCTCCCAAAGAGCCGCATATTGCCGACAACTGATCTAGAATCAATGCTAAACAATTTTGAGACATACTGTACCCAAAATGACTTTTATTTGTTCGGAAAACGGCGCTCACAGGAAACACTGAACTAGTTAGAAGAACGTCTGTCAATCGTAAACCATACTAATAATAATACTTCTTTCGATTGTTAACTTGGAATCATTTTTAAAGCAAACAAAATTAAGTAAATTCCTCAAATTCTTCAAGGAACTAAGCGTAGAAATATTTTCTTTAACAACATTCTCAGATTTGTATTGTTATACATAAGTTTAAATATATATATATAATTTATATATATATTTACGCATTAACCAGAAAATTGTAAAAACTGTGCACTACCTTTTTATTTATTTTATTTTTTGACAGTTGTGCAGAAAAGAAAGTTTTATACTGTATATCGTTTCTCTTTTTCTGCAGATGAATTATTGAAGTGATACCCCATATCTTTCCACTTATAAAATCTCTTGCGCTATGATTGGTGGAAAAACAAATTCAGAATTTAATTACGTTGTTGAAAAACAAAGAAAATAAAAGAGACTGGTATTCACTGATTGATAAAGATACAAACGCAACATTTAGAATTTAAATTCACGGATAATAGCTCTGTTGTATGCTTAGAAATGGAATTGTTTTGTTTGCTTTACATCAATTCCGCAACAAAATTACTTACATTCCTCAAATAAATATAGAAAACATTTTTATTTTACAACATTCGCAGATTTTTATTATTTTAAACAGGATATTTATAGATAAATACTATTGTTTCAAATACTATTTGTCATTAAAATATCAAGAAATCAAGTTACCCCGCCTTGCTTGCGTGAGTAAAAAGGAGATTATTTCCAGGAAATTCTTTTGTTATATTTTATCTCAAAATGTTATGTCACTGGATTTCTGTAAAATAGAATGGTCGAAATATCATCCCTAATAATGTCACACTTCAGCAGATATCTACTTTACTGAGATTTTCAACCTATTCTGTTCATACAAGCAAGTATTCCTTTGTTATTAAAATAAAAAATTATTACATTTAAAAAGCTTTTTTTTTATCAGTTATTTTATAAAGCTTTCATACTTTAAAAAAATAATTAAAATTATATAGTGTTACACGGAATCTTTAAATATTTCGAATTAGTGTTATTCATCGCCTATTTTTATATGAATGTAGATTATGCAAAATGAATCACCGTAATATTTTGAAATCCCTGCGATAATTTTATTTAGTTTTTTTTTTTTTAATTCTGAATAGATAAAACTTACTGTTTTATTCAATAAATTTTAATGTATATTTAACTTTCAATTAGTTTACGGAATTTTCATGACTGCGCATGCTCTTCCTTAAAAGGTTTTAGAAACATTGCCTAGTCCCGCAAATTTTCGAACTATTATTGAGTAATATCTAAGAGCATCGCATTTCTATATACAAAAATATCGAAAGAAATTTGAAGCTTAACGATTCGCAATCCTCGTACTGCTTTCAGTTTGTGCTCGCATCCAACTAATGTTCTTGAATCCGTTTTAAACTAAGTGAGGAATATTGTTACTTCGTTCAACAATGAGAGAAAGACTGCGCACTTCGCCATAACAATGACATCTTTTTATATGAAAAAAATCCCGAACTTAAAATTATGATGATATAAGTAAAGAAGTGCTCACAATGACAGAAAATTAAATAATTAACAAGGATCCAGACCAATATGCAAACAAATAGAAGGATTCAAAATTCTTATGTCAAAATTTGAATTGATGTTATTTAGTGAAACATTTCGTAATAAGTTAAAACTTCCGTTTCATCTACTTTTTTTTTTTTTTTCAGAAATATTGCCTTTTATTATCGTTATCAAGAGCTGAAAAGATATGGTCTTATCAGAAAGATTATCTATATTTATTTGATGACTTTTATTTCCTTTGGAGATAACGACAAGTGTAACAGACATATTTTCATTTGTTCGTTCATTTGATTTCTGCCATTCATGTGGTGAAGTTTATTATGTATTTTCGAGTTAATTTGTGTTTAGCTTTTATTTTTATATTTCTGGTACAAGCTTATTTAGCGGAATCGCAGAATAAAACCGAGGAAAATAATGTTAAATACAAACTTGAAAGCAAAGAAATTGCTGATCTATTTCCCTACGTCAGATGGTTTATATCCCTTATTATAAAACACAGCAATTCTACAATAGGTAAGATTTTTTTTTATCCTTATTTTTCAAATATTGTAATAACGGCATAATGCTGCTAAATATATATAATTAAACAGGATAATGAATTTAGATGAAAATTTTTTAGACAATTTTTAATGAACAGTTTTACATTAAAGCGTAAATTGGGAACTTTTCTCTCTTTGGCGCCATTTGGTGTCAGCATACGAATTCTTAACATATCAACTGTTTATTCAGTTCTTGGTCTTCTTAAGAATAAGACAAGGTCAATAAAGGATTTAATAGGATACATCTCTTGCTTAAGTGAGTTTAAATATTTAATGTTAATACAATTAATATTAATATATAAAAAAATTGAGGACAGCTGAGTTTTTTAAAAATAAAGGACCAATAACAGTTATTGAAAACAAACTTATTTAAGAGGGCAGATATTTTCATCCAATTTCAAAGCTAAAAGCTGTTCCCGTCATCAGATGCATCCCCAGGAATTTAGAACGGGCGGGTTTGTAATGGTTTTAATCTTTCCTCAAAAAAGAAAAAGAAACGTTGATGTGAATCATAAACAAGTCTGAAAGAACATTAGATATTAGCAGTCAGATTTCTCATTTGTTTTCTAAGGATTTTTGACCACAACTTTCATCTTCAGTAGTCTTTAAACTGATGAATACTATCAACTATTTCCTTGGACTTAATTTCATTCCTATGCTAATACAATTTTATTTTGGCGCTTGTTATTATTTAAACCATTAAAGATTGATTTAAATCCTAAGCCTAAGTGAGTGATTTTATTAGATTTTGGGGTCTCATTTTTTCAGACCAAGCGATTTTTTTTTTTTTCTGAAGAAACCATCACAAACGAAGCATACTGCCATACTTTCCATTTTTTTAATTTGTGTTTGTTTGGGGGGGGGGGGGGGGGGGGGGGGGGGGGGAGGTCAACTGAATGGAAGAGTGAGAAGGGGGCGCCCTTTAATTACGTGGTTTTTAAAAAATTTGACTCCCCCTCCCCCTTTCTAAGATGGGGTGAGACTCCCCCCTCACCTGAGATTTCCCCTATAATTTTTAAATAATTAAATTTTATTTGATACGTTCATGTATTTTTGCTTCAAACAACTAAATACCTAAAGTGTTATTGATGTCTTCTATGAAATACATTTTTTCTGTGAAAGAAGAGGAGAAAAATGATACTATGTTTAAGGTGCACTATAACAAATTTAATTAAATTTAGTAAAAGTAAAAAAAATAGGTTGCGACACCATCTTCCCTAATTCTTTACTCACTCCTTGGGCATTCATGTGCTTCCTCTATTGATTGGACACACGGCCGTCGCGTGGTTTGTTGGCGCCCGGGGCAAGATTTCGTCAGGCGCCCTACAGTTAATATTTGCGCCCCCCCACCCATCCCAAAAATCTACAAACAAAAAAAAAAAAAAAAAATTCCAAAATTTTGTCCGGCCCCGCCCCCCCCCCCCCCCCCTAGCCGAGCACGCGACGGCTTGGATTGGGCACATGACATCCATGTCTTTTGGTAGTTTAGGAAGACAGTCTTTAGACATTACTCAAACCCATTATTTTGGGTAAAGGGTAATAATGTTGTCTTAAGTCATTAACTCCAGCCTATTGTCCAAGGCGCACATCAGCTCCTCAGCCCGACGGGTGACCACACTCCCCGAATGAAATCTGACACTTGCGCAGGGCTTGTTTCAAATCTGGGAATCCCGGGCATAGACAATATTACAAAATGTTACAAGCTGTTATAATATGTATACATTCTCTGAATTAAAAAGTTGACGCAAGATTTTCATTGACCCTCCCCCTTCCCTTTAAATGAGATTTGGTGAGATTTTGCCAGACCCCCCCCTCATTTTGAGCTCATGTAATTAATGGATGCACCCCAAACCTAAAAATTTTAGGAACATGTCAAGTTAGGTCATTTTATGCCAAAACTATGCAGTAAAATAGAGGGACTATGGTAATTCCATGGAAAGATTCCTGATATACCCTTAGAAAATTTAGTAAACTCTAGAAAAATACATTGAATACCAAAGGATAAGAATTTATAAGAAGAAGAATCTTCTATTCATTGGATTCCAGGTAAATTAAAAATATGGCTCAACCGGAGAATATGGTACCCAGCACAAGGATACATTGTTACCACTTCCCTGTGAGAGGGAAAACAAGTTAACTTAGTATGAGCTCAAGCTGTGCTTGAGATGAGCTGCTTGTGGTGATTAGCTTTAGGTTAGGTAAATTGAGGTAACACGCTCTCCAGGATGTCTATATTGCAAACATTTTGAAAGTACTATGTTCTGAAGACAGTTCCTTCACTGCCAGCCTGGAACCATAATCTCCAGTTTCACCAAAAATGTAAAAATTTAAGAGTTTTTGTGTGCACTGTTGAAACAAAATAATAATAAAAAAAATAGAATAAAAATGCTTGTTTAAAGTGGCATACGATTTAAAATTATTTAAACTTTAAATTTAAGTGACATGAAATGAGCAGTAGTTTGCCAGGGCTTGATGCTGTGTCGATTTTTTTAATTGGGTTGGGAAGCATTGCCACTGGCATGAGTGGGAGTAAGTTCTTGTGAACCAACTGCTGATTGCTAATAAGCACGAAACAGCTGCCTGAAGAGTCCCATCGGTAACAACTGAAATCATTAGCCAAGGTCCTAGAAGTGCTCAAAGTATAAAATTAGATGATGAAATTGTTGTAGAATGAGCCAAGAACTTCTACATTGCTCGTCACGTTATGAATTATAAGTCAGAAATTACAAAATTCTTATTTCTGACTTATTATTATTACAAAATTAATACAATGATTTTTGTGTAATTAGATGAATTTGTCGATGAGTTATAAGAATTATGCCTCCCTCACTTTTCTCAACTGCAAGCTAAAAAAGAAAAAAAAAAATATTCAACACTCCAGATTCTTCTAGATCCCAGGACCCAGTACCATGGAGAGCCATGTCAATGATCTTTCTAACCTCCAATTGGGAAGCCTGTCACTAGCCAATAATTTCCCTCTTTATATTGCATTTATCAAGTACTGAGTAAGATTCTTTTTTGACCTTTTCATGATTTTAAACTTTAAATATCTGGTTACTGATTAACATTGTATTAATTACATTAATTTAATGATTAATGCAATATAATAAGCAATAATTTTAAAAATGTCTCTCTTGAATAATCTTTCCTTCCTACCATTAGAAAAATTGCACTATGTAACTTTTTGACTTAAATTAAAAATAGTTAATTGAAGAGGCATATATTGTACGACTTTATTTTGGGGAGCCCAATTTCCAACAACCAAATAAAGTCTTCAAAATTTCTTGCGGGTGCACATAGTCTCTTAAATGGCCATTCAACCAAGAAAAGACGAAAGACAGTAGAACCAACTGTATGCATTTTGAGATTTCAAGAACTCTTCCTCCCTCTACCATATATGCCTATAAAGATGCACAATATTGTGGAAATTGAGTACTCTTCCATCATTCCTTACTAATAATTATAATTTGTAATCTTTCAGCTCACCCTTCTTAAATTCGCTGCTCTCTCTCTCTCTCTCTCTCTCTCTCTCTCTCATTTATTTTAGTTAATTTGTTTGTTTTGGCTATGTGTAGAAATTGCATAAAAAAAAATATTTCATGCAGCTTAGGAATTGTTTGGTGTCCAATAATAGTAAAGTCTTTCCAGTAAAAGAATTCAGTGGTCTTCAAGCACTGTAAAACTTAATTTCTCAAATTAGGCTAATTTTTAAATTTGGAGAAATGACTTGTTTCACTGTGGTGGTTGTTATCATATCATATATCAAAGAAATATGTTTAAATAACAGGAAGCATTTTAAAAATGTGTAACATAGAATCTGTATTATTACCTATGGCTTTTGTTTAAATGTAACAAACTGTAAAGCTAATAATAAAAAGAAGGAGGAATAATATAGCTTTATGATATATATTACGGGTCTAGACAAATCTTTTAGGGAGAATATATAGTTTAGAGAGTGCTTCATTCAAGAATAGAAGTATTAGTAATAATAGATAAAGAAATGGAAGTGTTATTAATAGCTACATACTAATATTAATGTTTGTTAAAATAGTTTGTTGGTCAAATTGTTTCCATTGTTTTAATGTAAGGAGGCTGACCACCTAGTGAGAAACACCTAGAGTAGGAAACAATTTTTTGAGTTTATTTCAAGATACATTAGAACCTCATTATAACGGACCCTATTATAACGGACTTCGCTTATAACAGACAGTTTTAAGAAAAATTTATAATAATAAAAAGGATTCTTATTTTTATCTGACGAGTTTTACATTTCCAACCATATGTGTTTGAAAATGTGCTTGCATATTATGAACACTTACGGAACCACCGTCAGTTATTAACTGAAGAAATAAGAAGCAAACAAACCCAGCAGAAAATAAATTATTTTTTTCAAACCAATGAATGTAAGCATACAACATGAACGCTTCTTCTTGTTTTAAAGATTAATGCAGTGTATACGTACACATCTTTTTCAATTCAGCCCAGTATGTTGAAGGCTGTTTTTTTATTTCTAATATAATAAACACTTTTTATAGCTAACTATTGTACTTTCATTGATGTATACCCTGCTGCATTACAGCCCTATAAGAATTATTTGTTATAAACCGGACTTTCATTAAAACGGACAACCTTCAGCCCCTATTAGTCCGTTAAAACGAGGTTCTACTGTACTTCAATTGATGACAGTTTGCAAAGTCTTTATACAATTCTTTGTAACCTTATATTATTATTGTATAATAAAGAGCATATTTAAATATCTCTTTCCATTTTTTATAATAATTAAAATTGTCACTTTTGAAGCTTATTGTAATATTTTCTTCTTTTCACAGATCAAATTTATAATGTGGTCCAAACAGGAAAGACAGTTGATTTGCAAGAACTAAGAACAGTAAGTATCAACTAAACAGAATTAGCTTGGTCTGAAACGCTTAAGGAGAGACCAGTTGAGTTTTCCAAGAAAATTTTGAATAAAATGCATTAAATACCTTATAAATTTATTGTCTTGAAAAAAAAATGATACACACTGTGATGATGGCACTCGAAAGAAAGCAGTTGTTTTAAAGATGTTATTTGATTGTATTCATAATCAACAGTCTGAGTCCAAATGTTGGTGATGGGACTCACAACTGTGTCCATAGTTAATTTCTCATTGATTTAATTGACCATTTTGAACCAATTTTATTTTGCTTTGATCTAACTGCAAACTGATTCTGCTATAATATAAAAGCTTCTTTTCATTACTAAGTAGGTAAATAGGACTTTTCTAAAAAATGAATTTGAATTTATTCAAATGTTCTAGTTGAATTATCATTTTTCATTTCTTAAACCAAAAATGAGAGAATGATAAGAATTATAAATTAAATAAAAAACAACACTAGATAACATTTGTAAAGTAAAAAAAAAAAATTAGAACAATATTCAGGAAATACCTACAATTTTAAAACTTTTTTTATTTTAAAACTCTTTACTATGACGTTGCAAATTGTAGGTACTTCCTGAATGTCGTTCTAATTTTTTTCTTTTTTTTACTATACTAATATTATCTAGTGTTGTTTTTTATTTAATTAATTTATAATTCTTATCATTCTCTCATTTTTTTTAACTGACTATTTTAAAACTACTTAGTAAACTATGACATTTTTAGTCAATAACTAGTCGGCTACCAGTCGCTTCGCTCCGGAAGCCTCGCTTATATAAAGGAAAACAACTTTTTATTTATAAAAAAAAAAAAAAAAAAAACACACACACACACACAAATTAAATAAGTAAACTAAAATTAAAATTTTTTAAAAGTTTTTTTTTTTAATTTAATTTTTGATGTCTATATTCTCTTAATCCACGACCGCCTTTAGAACCAGCGTGTGAATCATATATCTATGATATATTTTTATTTTTTGTAGAGATCAGAATGTAGTCCTGTGGTCTAATGGCTAAGTCGTCTAACTTCAGAGCAGAAGGCTGCATGTTCGATTCCTGTAGCGAACTTGTAGAAATTATTTCTATTTTCACAAATTACAACAATTGCACCAGACAGACAGACAAATAAAAGATTTTAGTACTATAGATATACTTTTCAATGGTTTTTCAGTTACAAATAGTATTGGTTTTTAAGTTACAAATAGTGATTTTTCAGTATTCTATCTAATAGAAATAGGGCTTCTTTCTTTCTTGACTCTTTTTTTTTTTTTATTTAAACATCTCCCGTGTACATGTGCTTGTTTTTCAATATCACATAGAATTTAGTTAAGTAAGAATATTATATTTAAAATATTCCAACATTTCGGCAATTATAGTTCTAATTGTCATTTTCGAATTACAAATAAATAGACGGATCAGAAATAAATAAAAATCTTGAGATTCAAAAAAAAAAAAAAAAAAGATTGAATTCATTCATTATTGATTAGGGGACGGACACATAAGTCGAAAAACAATATTAATTGAGTAGTAGTCACATTGGCCTAATGGATAAGACATCTGACTTTGGATCAAAGGTTGTAGGTTCGATTCCTGTCGCGGATGTTTCATTGTAAAAATTATTTCTATTTTCCATTCGTTCAGGAAATTGCACCGGACAGACAGATAGACAGAGAAATAAAAGATTTTAGTAATATAGATTTGGAGGAAGTAAAATAAAAGAACAAAAAAAAAATCACAATTGTCTGACTATTAAGTTATCAAAAGGAACATCAAATAATGTTTTATGATAAATCTTTTGATAATTCTTCGAGAAAGTGCCACTGTCTTATCTCAAAGTTGAAAAGAAAGAATTTTATTTATTTATTATTTTTTTTTTTAAGAATACATGTTTTGAAATTAGTATCAAAAGCTTTAAATTTTAAAGATTAAGAGCCAATTATGATTGAAATTGAATCGGGTCTTAAATTTTTTAATTTAAAAAAAAAAAAAAAAATCACTAGGACTTAAAGCTTTTTATTTCTAAAGAGATAAGGTTTTATTATCTCTGAGGTTTTATTGGTTTCTTTTTCATAGTTTTAAATATTTGCTCATTTGTCATGCAATGAGCCGTATATTCTCAGTAACACTTAAAATTATACAGGAAAAAAACAAAAATGATCTTAGAAAAATAAATAAATAAAGTAAGTTAAGTAATTAAGAAATATTGAAGACAATTTAATCACCTTGCAGCAGGGACAGAGTCATGTTTTATTTCAGTGAAAGAAAGAAAAAAAAAATTATTCACATTTTGTTTGTTTATTTGTTTTTGTTTTTTCCAAAAATATTCACTTTTTCCCTCTAACAAAATATAAAAATTAAAATTATCTCTAATCAATTTGTTTTTCTCTTTTCTCTTAGACTGTGGAGAATGAAATAGGACTGATTATTTGTGTTGGAATAGCATTACTTTTAGCCCTGTTATTACCAATAATTGGATTTCTTTTCTGTTGTTGTCGTATATGTGGTAACTGTGGTGGTAAAAAAGTACAGAAAATTTCTACAGCCAAAAACAAAAAGAGACGTTATTTCTTTGTTGGAAGCCTTTCATTGTTATTGATACTGATACTGTAAGTAATCCAACTAAAAATGATATAAAACCATTTCTTACCTTACAACTATGCATTAGTTTAGTTTGGTTTTTGTTTTGTTTTTCTATCTTCATTATCACATGGAATTCCTTCTTTTGCATCTTTGTCAGTTTGGTAGCAATTAGTCTTCTATAATTGTTGACTTTTGCTATTAATGTTTTTCTAATTTTTTTTTTTGATAGAACAAGAAAATAAATAAATAAATAAGCAACCACTTTGGAAGATCTTCTCACATCTTAAAATCTACATCTGTCCTCTTCAGTGATTGACCTCCTGTTGCTTTCAACTGGAAAGAAAGTGGCAGACGAGTTTTTGATTTGCAAGTCTTCCAGCAGAAAGCATCAAAAAAAAAATATTTGCTTCAGATTTTTAAAGTTTAAAGAGGCTCACCTTGAACTTCTATTTGCTTCTATTTTAAACACTCTGTATGCAACTTGATTTATTTTTTCAGCCCTGCCCTCTTTCTCAACATAGATATGACGAGTTTCAATAGAGTATCTTCCATTAAGGCTTATTCATCCAATTCTTTGCCAATTCCAGAATTCAGAGGGAACTACAAAATATTTGAGTGAACCTGTTAGTTGAACAGACTAATGTTCAGACTGTATTTCATTGCTGATTGAAACTTTAAATACAGTGCAACTTGGATAATTCGAACGTCTTTAATTCGAAATCATGGTTAATTCGAAGATTTCTCTTGGTCCCTTGAATTTCTTATTAAATCAATGTTAAAAAATCGTGGATAATTCGAAGTTCAACTTCCTTAATTCGAAGTTTTTTATAAAAAATTTCGAACCATAACGACTTTTCGGCGTTTCATCGTTAAGAAATACGACACTTGACAAATGAAATCCTTTTCCCGCCACCGTTCGACACGTGACGCTTCAGACGCCATTCGAGCTTCCTGCTGTCAGTGTCACCATGTCTTTCAGTAAACCTCGTCATTCGCGAGGTGGAAAAGGGTGTGAAGAAGAAATGCCAAATCGCCAACGAGTACGGGATAGCGCCGAATTTCGTGGGTACATTGAAGGACAAACCAACGTAAGTCAAGCTGTTTTCACTAAACATGCTTGATGATTTTGCTAACCTTAAGTGACTGAATTCTACAAAACAATCAGACATTGCACAATTTTTTGAAAAACTATAATTTTCTGTATTGAATGTAATATGTACTGTAGCTTACATAATATAAATCTTATTTTGTTTACATACATATAGTGTTTAAGTCTTTCATACCTTGATCTTTCTGAAAAAATATTTACTTATTGACAGAATAATCTTTTTAAGTATTCAGTGGACTTGAAATTAAAGTTAAAAGATGTAACTTGGATAATTCGAAGTTTTGTAGTGGTCCCTTCAGCTTCGAATTATCCAAGTTGCACTGTAATAAAGTTTGTTTTGTCAACAAAAAGTGATAAACTCTATGTTTAAGTATAAAACAAAATGACAATTGACAAAATTGGCAGAAGTACCTTTATAAATATGCTCATCACAGTAAGCTTTTGATTCTTCTTAATTATTTGCTATATGGTTTTTTACTATTAACAAAAAGATAAAATTTGTTTTCGTACATAGATGATTTCCTCTGGCTATAATATTTAGCATATAAAATAATATATGGGGCATAAGATAAACTATTAAAAAATGAAAAGCATTTGCATTCTATCATGAAAGTTTTTCCGTTGTAAATCAGAAAGTTGTTCTGTTATTAATTTCAGGCTGGGTGCTGTTTCTCTCTTTCTGGCCAGTTCAAGAGTAAAAGAGGTATACGTGAATGTGGAAGATACGCTGACTGATGCCCTTAGTGACGTTGATTTGTATGTCACTGCAACCATCAAGGTACTAATTATAATCAATAGTTATAATCAACATGTAATCAATATTTAACAATATTGGAGGGAAAAAAATAGAAAAGATTATATAATTATGGATATTTGTTTCCTAAAGTTCAGTTTTTTTTTTTTTTTTTAATTTTACTATATCTATGATAAAGATAGACGGCTCACCCAGCTCTCTGATGAATGGGCATCAGGTTTCCTTCCTGGAAGTTAAAAGGTGGGCAACCACCTATCAGACTGACCACTCAATCTCATTTGTTTAATCCCATTAGTCAAGAAACTCTGGGAACTTTACCTTCCCTGATCCCAAGGGCCACATAGGCCTGTAGTGAGATACAGTAATATTTTATTTATTTGTTTATTTTTTTATTTTTGGGATAAATAATTTTTTTACATATAAAAACATTAAATGGTTAAAAAAATTCAATGTTAAATCAATTTTTAAGTAATGGTATTTTGCTGTAACTTTCAGAATTAAAATATTTGACAGTGAATTATCCTAAAAACATAAAAAAAAATTTTGCATTTTTAGGATAATTCACTGTTAATCATTTTAATTCTAAATGTTACAGCAAAAAATACCATTACTTAAAAAATCATTTAATGTTCTTATTTTAATTTCTTTTGAATTTAATCTTTTTAACATTTAATGTATTTATATGTAAAAAAATGATTTATCCACAGAACAAAAATAAACAAATAAAATAATGTATTTAAAAAAAAACTTTTTTAAATAGTTACATTTCTGTTAATTTGGAGTTTGACTTCACTTATTCCTTTTTTTTCCATCTTTGTCAATACAGTTATAATAAATTATTTAAAAAATACTAGGAGTACCTTACATCTCTCGCATTTAAAAGCTTCTCAAGTGTGTTTGTCTCATTAAGGATAAATGTAAATGACAGGAAGATAGATGTTGTACTATGCAAAGTGAGTTGTCAAGAAAACTAATCCATTCTTCTGCCGGAAATACCAAAGACAATTTATTCCTCCGGGAAAGAAATGATGACCCATCAGCACCACAAACACTTCTAGTCAGTTCTAAATGCATCATAAACAGACATGGCAGAAATACATGATAGAGCATATGTTGTTCTATTCCGTGATGCAACTGCTTTTTACCATATGAACACGACTAAGTGAACCCATGTTATGATGTTAAGCAGGGCAGAGTCACAGGACAACTGAAGGGTGGTCAAAGCCAGATGGAAGTGTCACAGAAACTATATGTCCCGCAAAGTGTCATTTCCGGATTCTGGCTAAAGTTCCTACATGATAGAAATGCTAGTTAATGTCCAAGGAATGGCAGAACAAGATCCTTATTAGCCACTACTTGTCATACAGCATAAACATCAGCTTTATCCAGAAACATTCAGCATTTCTAGGTATACCCTGCACAGGATGATTATATCAACATGGATATGTATGCTCACAGGTCTGCAAAATCCATCCCATTGACATTATAAAAAAAAGAGCCTGTTTAGTCAGAGATTACTGCTCTTGGACCAGGTTTTTCGGTCTGTGATTTGTTAACGTTCAAGTCCAGGTACAGCGATTCCTGAACTTAAATGTAAACAAATCCCAGACCAAAAAAGCTGGTTCAAGATTAGTAATCTCTGGCTAAACAGGCTTTTTTTTTATATATAAAGTCAATTCCTGCCATGTCTTAAAGAGAACCTCAATCTCGGTACAACCTTTCCAACATCCTTGAATGGGCTCATTATGATGGAGGTAATACCATGTGTGGCAGCATCATACACCCCCTTCCATGTGCTCTTAACAAGAAATGCCGAGAGGCGAGGTAGACCATGACATCGTTCTGCCGCAGTATGTGTGGCTATTCAGGTGTGCAGTGACCCTGTCTTCCTGTTCTTGGATGACAGTGCATGACTTCATAGAGCTGCTCTTGTGGATCACTACTTGAAGCAAAGAATGTCTGATCCTTAGAGTGGCCAGTTTGATATCCTGATTTAAATCCAATTGAACATGCATAGGACACACTTGTGAGATTATTGTGGACAACATACATTGCCTAGAGCTGTCAATCAGCTTAAAACAGCAAGAGTGGAACTCTATTCCACAACTTGAAATCCCACTCTTGAACAACTTTCTATTCTTAGCATGCAGGCCAATATGCTGCATGCTTCACTGGCAGGTCACCCTACAGCATATTGAACATTTTGTATACCATCAAACATTTTTCGTAATCAAACACATTCTGTTTAGCCTCCATGGACTGTGAGCCTCGATATCGGATCCCTGCACATTGGCTTGGAAAATGGAGATTGGTCAAATCACCATATCGCGAAGATTGGGGGGTTGGGGGGGGTGGAGGCTACATTTGAGGAGGCCAATCTGCCACCGAGCATTGCCAGCATCGGTTGCCCTGGTGTCTGATTTGATGAAAGTAGGATAGTGTTGAGTGAAGTCATACTGTTTCAATGACGAGTCACGCTTTGCACTGAGCACTGATGACCATCACGTGTGTCTGGAGGCAAATGGCTTTACTGAAGAACAGCACATGGCTTGCAACCAGGAGTGGCTATCTGGGGAGCCATTTCCTAAGATAACCGGACACTCTTAGTAGTCCTCTATCCCATCCTCACACCATAACAGTATGTCATGACATTCTATGATCTGTTATGTTGCCTTTTCTGTCTCAGCATTCCAGGGTTAATTTCAACAAGCTAATGCAGCACAGCTCTCCCAAGACTGCCTCCATAATATCGACACCCTTCCATGCCCAGCCCAAACTCCTGATCTCTCACCTATTACATACGTTTCAGTCATGATATGAAGCCTACAACCATCCCAAAATGTCACCAAACTATCCCGCTATTTGGACATCATCTGGCATGCTATAGCTCAGGACACTATTCGAGAAGTGTATCTGCATCTTCAAAAAGTGAACAATGACATGATCCCTCCTGCTCCCTGGAAATCCATAGTGGAGCAGACATGAACCATCACTTCTAGTGCCATCTTAGCGAGCTGAGAAAAAATTTCACCATTGCTTTCAAGCAGTGAGCAAAATGGTGGTCAGATACCAAATAAACTAATATTCATAGATATGTAGACAACATAAAAGGATAGAGAGGTGTCAAGGCGTGAAAGCTTTATCATCTGAAACAAATGATCCTTCTGGCTATTTTACTGAAATATGTAAGTTTATTTTGCTTTTTATTTACATCATTGAACTTAAAACAGTTGGCAAATGATTCACCGTTTGCTCCAGCCTGTTGCCAGTTCCTAGTTTTGATCATGCGCACGTGTCTCTTGAGCATGATACTCTCACTTACTGAAAACACCTTATACATCTGCCATGTCATTGTAACTGCTTGTATATGAGCCGCAGGTGGCTGGTATACAAGTGGTTCCATTCTTGTAGCGGTTTTATCTGAATAAATGGCCCAACAGCTCTGAAATTGTGATGATTTTCTTTCCTATATTGCACATATCAATTGGCATCTCATAATTGGATGATTTCTTCTGGATGCTTTTTTTTTTATTTTTTTTTTTTTTATTTGTCAAATGTATTAATAGCTTAATACTATCTGTCTGTTGAAGACACAAGTGCATTGATTTATGACTTGTAGAGACTAGAGTTGTGCAGTGCCTGGCAGGAACAGAGCTTTTGTCAATATTTAAACCAGTTTATGGAAGAAAAGAACTTAAGATCAGAAGACTATAAAGTTGGAGAACAAATCTGATAGCCTTCTTGAGCCAGACTTGAGTTAAGATTTAAATAATATTTTCTTGCATCTTCAACATTTACATAAATTTAAAACATTGAAGTTCTAAACTATGCAGAACATTATTTACAGTAAATTACACAGCAGTATTTGGGATCAAAAATAAAAATCACAAAGAAAATTGTCTTGATGAAAAATAATTGGGTAAACAACTTGTATTCTAGATGAATATGATTTGGCTAAACTATACAAAGTTTTCATTTTGAAGCATATTTCAGTTTTAGGTTTTATTACCATAGCTTTTTTTTTTAATCTTATACAGGGTGTTTCAAAAATACACGGCATAATTTCAGGTATGTATTTCCCACATGTAGACAATCAAAATAGTTCATTACAACATATGTCCGGAAATGCTTCATTTCCGAGTTATGGCCTTCACAACATTGAAAATCACCGGAACG
>JAFIDM010000001.1:68931791-68967596 GCA_023159025.1 Thereuonema tuberculata
CGTTCCGGTGATTTTCAATGTTGTGAAGGCCATAACTCGGAAATGAAACATTTCCGGACATATGTTGTAATGAACTATTTTGATTGTCTACATGTGGGAAATACATACCTGAAATTATGCCGTGTATTTTTGAAACACCCTGTATATATATATATATATATGTACTCGTAGATAAGTTGCACCCCTTGTTTATCTATAATAATCTTCTCTCAGTTATTAACCCATGTACAAGTTGCAGGCTGTTTATGGGAAGATTACTGCCTCTAAGCTTAGACTATCCCGTTTACAGTATTAAAAAAACTTACGGTACTACACAATTTTCAATATCTACTAGTCTTTTTAAAACCATGTCTTAGAAGTTTCTTTTTTGTTCCTGCACTTGGTGTTGTTTTCATTGACAGACACATTTTACTCATGAAGCATGAAATGGAAGTGGTTTCTGTCTCAGAGCGTGAAACTAATAACTAAATATCCTGATGGCATCTATTACTTTATATATTACTAGCTGTCACCTGGCAAGCGTTGCAATGCCATTCAAAGAAAGAAAGGGCTCGGTGAGAACGGGCCGCAAATATAAGGTCCCGGTGTCAATCGGGGGTGGGACACTTAGGCCCTTGTGTCGCCACCCCCCCCCCACCCAAGTGTGGTGGACCTGCTTCCCATAGGAGAGCGAATTTTTCCCTTTTTGCAATTGAAATGGGGGGGCCGAGAAGGGGCCCTAAATATAAGGTCCCGGTGTCGATCGGGAGTGGGACACTTAGGCCCTTGTGTCACCATCCCCCCACCCAAGTGTGGTGTCCCTGCCCCCCATAGGAGAACAAATTTTTCCCTTTTATGCAATTGACTTGGGGGCCCGAGAAGGGGCCCTAAATATAAGGTCCCGGTGTTTGTCAGGTGTGGAACACTTAAACCTTTGTGTCGCCTTCCCCCCGCCAAAGTGTGGTGTCCCTGTCCCCATAGGAGAGCGAATTTTTTACACAATATTTGTATAGTTCTCATTTTCACCACTAGGTGGATATTGGGTATTTCAGGGATTTTACCCCTTTTCAGCCCCTTGGGGGGGGGGGGTCCAGATTCTAAGGTAGTCTATTTTTTCCGCAGGATCCTAAAGAGTAATTCTGCAATGTTTGGTCCAGATAGGACAAAGGGCCTAGGAGTGTATAAAGGACAAAGAAAGATAGAAAGAAAGAAAGATACATTCATTTTTATATATGTAGATGATCATATAATTTATTGCAGATATAAAAAATATATAAATTATAATCTTTTTACAAAATTACATACCCCAAATAGAAGCTTGGACATTTATTCGATAAATTTTGTAAAGCCAGCATGAAATTTGTTCTGATTTACAATATCGATTGATTTTTCATAGTGGTTTTATTTGTCTTTCCTGAAATTATACTTAAAAAAAATCCTCAAGCTCAGAAGAAGGCTTAGTAGATAAATCTAATGCTGTTTTATGTGCCAAATTTCATGTAAAAAAATGCCACTTATCTAGAAGTGTATATATATTAGTTAAATTTTGAAGGCAAAAATATTATCAATTTGATAGAATAGTGTATTTTAACATTATTGAATATTTCAGGAAGTTGAAAATCTGAAGAACAGTGCCTTACTTGATCCAATGGACGATATTGAAAAGGATCTGAACAGTTTGTTAACTTTTTTATGACTTTTTTTTTTTAATAGTTATATTTAAGAAAACTAAACATATTTCATATAAATATATTAACATTATACAATGCTAACAAACTTGTCAACTAATTGCTTTATTTTATTTTTATTTTTTTATAAAATGTCTTTGATCCTTACTTTCAAGTGTCTGTATTTTCGGCCATTTAGGCATTGCAAATAATCTTTCTAAGTTTTGTTGGTAATCACATGATCTTTGTTTTGATTATTGATACTAACATTAAAACTTTTTAATTGTGTAATTTGTTTTTGTCATCATTGAACAGTCTTTAGAACTTGTCCTAAAATTCAGTAAATTTCAGTGAAAGATTGTTAGTGAGCCTAGTCATGGCATTCGAAGTTGTCACATACTATAAACAAAAGAAAATGCCCACATTCAGCAGCAACAAGTCAGCCAGTTCCATTTTTGCTACTGCTTCGATTGAATCCAAGGTTGTTATGAATCAAGTAACAAATTCATGAGATTATCTTTTGAAAATAAACAATATTTTTACTGACAATAACTTTATTATATGGATCAGAATGTACAGATGTCTGTTTTTTTTTTTCCATGTTGAAGGGACATTGCATTTGCAAAGAACTTTGGAAAATTAGAACTTGTAGCCCAAATGCACTCTGCTTCTGCTTAAGTAATAAGAGTTAAATACAATGTACAACAGATTAACATGTACAACAACTTAATCATTTCATATTCTTTAAAAATTGTATTGCGTAAAGGTGATTTTAACCCATATAGAAAGCTGAAAATTGAAAGATTTTAAATCTCATTGCTGATTAGTTCTTAACATTGGTGCTGCTTTTTAATATAAAGCCTTTTTATCACATGAAGAATTTCATCATATTTCTATGAATGTGTGATTTGGGAACAACAAAAATCAATAGCAGAAGCACATCAGCATTGACTATTTCAGTGATCAAAATTACAATGAAAGCTATGATCGTGTGTGATTTTGGCTGTAGTCAACTATTAAAATCCAGTGTGTGGAAAAACTTGCTAGTGAGCTGAGTTGCTATCTGAACAAGAAATAACAGTTAGCTTTTTCAATTTTTGTAAAGTGGCGTTATCTGAAAACAGCTGTTTTGAGATGGCCAAATGATTGAAAATAATAATGGTATGGGAGATTTCCTGGATAAGGAATTATTATTTTCATATGTAACAAGTATTGTCCTAAACATAAAAGAAAAACCCTAAAGTATTTCTTTAAATACTTGGGAATGGGGATATGTGTGTTTTTTTTTTCTTTTTCATTAACGGGTTTTGTTTTTGAAACAAATCAGTTTTGCTTCTAAGAGGTCAGTTGCTATTTAGCTGTATCCCCTACTTTTCGTAAGATTAGATTACATGTGAAATGGTTTCTTATACCTGTAACACTACGACCAAAAAGATCTATTGTATTTTTTACATTTCTATTTCTTTTTTAAAAAGGCTTGTATTTTTTAAAAAGGTTTTAAAAAAATTAAGGTGGTTTAGTAACCATTTCACTTTATTTTTCCCACATAATCTTTCCTTGGGGTTTTCTTAGGAGGTTATGACATCTGTGGGCCAAAGCTTCACAATTGAAGTGACATGAGAGGCTGTTTCAGTCTATTCATTACAAAGTATACAGATTGAGTTTTCTGTGAAGATTCCCATAGTATGAAGGTTTTTCTAAGCGGAAAATGTCCAGTCAACCAAACTGTCACCATCCAAATGTGTTGCTTGCTTAAGTCACAGAACATCAGTTTTTAAGGATTGAGATTGCTTGACTCATCATCACCTAACTATACTTTTAAGTCCTTTTGTGTAGGTCCAATAGATCTGATGTTTCTTTTTCATCCATTTAGTTACGGTTCCAAATATAGTGGGGTTTGTAACTCAACTTACTTGTTTAAGACCAATAAATGTCAGTTCAGATCCTTTATTTACTAAAAGGTTTGCTTTCTCACTCCTTTTAATCTCTTTATGAACTGATACCCAAACAAGTTTAAGCTTCTTGCTTTCTGCCAAGATTATCAGGTTTTAAAGGAAATCTTAAACAAGCTTAAATTGATAACAACCAAATATTGTTATGAAAGCCTGTTAGTTAGAATACGAAGATGTCTATTAAAAGTTTCCTCTTGCAATATTCTCCTGAATGCAGGCTTCAAATCTTGCATTTCATCTTGGTTGTGTGTTGTCCTAGTACTATGTAAAAATTGAAGTTTGGATTCACTCCATGGATTCCAGCTCTATTGCCCCTGCCTGTTTTAGAGCTATCTCTTTAGATTTCCATTCTTCCTAGTCAAGCTGCATGTTGAATTCTTGATCATAATAAGTTGGAGGTTGTTGTGTCACTGCTTATATATAGGATTGGGTTTGTGACAATTTTTATGATACTAGAATGCCCATGTTCAAGGGTTCTGCAGGTTCAATTGGATATTAGCCTACAAGCTCCCATTCCTGCCTTCTCTTTGATAATAATGTGAAGGGCTAATAGTTCCAAGTAAGATTTTTAATTCCACATTGGGAATGTCTATGTATTACTCTTGTAATATAAAGACAGGCTAACCTCTATACAGATGAGTTTTCTAATTGCCTGTTTTTGCCAAACCTTTGCCCCCCCCCCCCCCAAAAAAAAAAAGAGCTACGGTTGTATTCCTCTAAAGTCTTTCATCCTTTGGTTTTTCTACATTTTCCACATCAGTGGCAGTGACAACTGTTGTGAGTTAGAGAGGGTAATTTTTTCCTCTGCCACTGATGTGGAAGTTTTTTCTCTTTTTTTTTTTTAAATAAAATCTACATTCCTATCCCCTGATTTAGAGCTGAAAAAAGGTCAGCATCCATGAAGCACTCTTAGACGGAAGGCTAATACTCCCAGAGGTTGCTTAGTATTCAGGAGGCACTGTTCAAAAGGAAATAAATATAGCCTCTTACCCATTCAGCTATTGGCACAACATACCTTATTTCTTGTCTTGAAGAGAGAGACCTTTTATCATACCCCTGATCTTTGACCCTTTTGATATCATTGAACATGCCAGTAGCACAGACTAGCATTGGAATGACCCAAAGCTTGAAGCAGGATATCAGTACCTCTGCCATTTAAAGCACTTTCTGAAGGATGTAGCTGTGTCAGAGGTACGTTGACAGTCCAGGAAAGGAGACAACAGAAGCTGGAGCTCTTCGAGTTGGGATTTATACAGTGGAGAATAAAAAGCCAACCACATTATTGCAATTACAGCAACAGCTTTAATTGCTATGAGTTAAAGAGGGCATATTTTTCCACTGCCACCGATGTGGAAAATGTAGAAAAGCCAAAGGATGAGAAGACATTGGAGGAGTACAACTGCAACTCTTCCTTTTTACTTACTACTGCTTGTTAATGATACGTGGCCTTTGTATTTTTATGCTGTTTCCTTTCCCTGAAAGAGGACTAAAAAAAAAAAGTGCTATGGGGAAACTGAATTATACTACACACTATCCAGTGCAGTACTTTCCTTTGATGTCTTTCAACACTAGAAATGCGTATTGTATTGTTGATAGAGTAGACACAGAGTTAACTTATTTGATAATTCCTGCATTAATGTAGATGCTGATTATCAAAGGATGAATGGGGAATCCAACATTAACTTTGATACTTCGTACCTCCCATCATCAGCATTGTAGTGTGTGAGGTCAAGACTTGTGAGATCCCATTGTCGTTGGTATACATTGACAAGCACAGTGATATATTGATTCTCTAACTCCATTGCCTGTCCTTACTGATTGACACCCCATATTGATTTTGAACTAGACAAATGCACATATCTATGTTTCTTATTTATCTACATGTCAAAGTTTGATATGGTCACTCATCTTTGATTTATTTATCCATTATTGAGTAAATTTGGATGTTCTGAATTTTGCATACTATTATTATTCTTCATTGTAATTGAAAGAATAATTGTAGAATATTCGAGCAATATGCTATTTTGAAGTTAGGTGCTACCACATCTTGATGATTGAGTTCATTAAGTAAATATTTTGATGATTGTAAATATGTTATATAACTTCTGTTTTATTTAAAATTCTGTTATCTTTGAAGATAAAATATATATGTATATGTATTAATTTCATGTTTTTATAAATTTTTCAGATATAGAGGATTTTGGGAAGAAACTTACGAATAAGTTGAATGAAGATTTATTATTTAACAGGACAGTTGGCTTGGCTAGAAATATCTCAGATGGTGAGTAAAAAAATTGCTATTAATTGAAAAAAAAAAAATCTTAGGAATTTTGTTTTACAAAACTGACTATAAGTTACATCTGCCAGTAACTTTTGAGAAAATGCCTATGCTGAACAAACAACTGAGTTAAAGAATGCTAGATCATTTCATTTGAAACTCCTTCAGTCTCCATACAGACGTTGAGGTATTAAATCAACAAAACCACTTTGACCATTATCTTAGATTTTCAAGTAATGTAGTAGGTTTCTGTGGATTTCAGGAAAAAAGAAAAAATGAAATACAGGTTGTTTCTTTTGTCTTCTTACTAAGGAGTTTGAAATAATAATACTTTGAATTCTTTATGGAATTTTATCCAATATGTGAAAATGATGACCCTTACTTATAAAATCATTTGTAACTCTGGTCCTGTTAACATTAGAAAATTATTGAAGTGCCATTATTCACCTGATGGATGAGGCCTTACCTTTCATTTGTAGTATTAATTACAACAAATGAAATTGTAAATATAATTTCAATTACTAAGCCACATCTTTCTTTCAATTTTGATAAAATATGATAGCATACTGTTATTATACACATTAGCACAATTCTACAATCTGATAAGAATAAAACAATTCCATTTTTTGTGGAGTGGAAAATAATGCTTCAATGACAATAAATAAATAAATAAATAAATAAATAAATAAATAAATAAATAAATAAATAAATGAACTCGATATAGAACAATTCTTCCTTTCTTTAAATCAATTAGAATGTTTATTAAGTCTTTACATTGCTTTAGGTTTAGTAACTTCTCTATAGGTTTAAATATAACATTAATCCTCACAGGCAGAAAATGAAAATCAAAAAGTAATTAAAATGACAATGTTGACCAGGATTTTTCAGTGTTAAAATGCATTTTTGTGAATTAAAGCAAAAAAAAAAAAAAAAAATCTAAGAATGAAGTCATTTAAAGTTTTCCAGTTTTTTTAAAAAAAAAAAAAAAAAAAAAAAAAAAACTGTTGTGCTGCTGCATAAAAGGACAATCATAGTTTAGCAGAGTGAGATCAACTAATTACTATTTAGTAGTCGATATTTGCTACAAAAAATATTGTTGGACCCCCTCCCCTTGAACATTAATGAAAATCTAATAATGAAAAAACAAATCTTGCAGAAAATGAAGAAATACTGCAACAACACAGATTACACATAATAATATGCCAATTACATTCAATTTGTATCAAAATAGAAATTATTGATAACTAAAGCAAACATCTAAACAACAACAAGAAAGATTCATGCAGAAAGAAATGAATGTTCATATGATGAGAGAGAATTCCATCATGGAAATTTAGAAAAGACAATTCCATTTTTTATTTTTTTATTTTTTTTGGCTATGCAGCCAATTTTAAGTAAAAAGTTTTTAAAATTGAATAGATGCTCAGCATGCCTTTTGTTGAGTATTAAGGTGCCGAACTTGTTTTATTGTTGGATGGAATTATGATCTGTTCATAAAGCTTTATTAAACAAAAACTCCACACACTCCATATCTTAGTATTTAAAATTGTTTATTTAAAATACTATGCGAATTTTCGGGACGAAATTGTATCATCATCCCTTCTTCAAGCGAAAAAATTAAAATATTCTTTGGAATAAATAAAACAAAATAGTAATGAACATGAAACCAATTAAAAACAAATTGAAGCAATATACAGTTGTTGTTGTAATGAAAGATCATACAAGTTTGTTTCATTACTTCAGACAATTATTGAAAAATAAATATTTAACAATTAAAATAAGCATTCCAATAAATAACAAAATATTAACACTTTAGAACAACAAATTAATTGTTTTCACAATAATATATTCACATCATTTTAATCCATTACTTTAAACAAAATCTGGACATTACTAGTTGCATTATCATCAATAATTAAACACTTAAGGATTTCATCTTTTTCATATTTAGTTATTGTTTTATTTTCCTCCAACTCTTTGGTTATCTTTTTCAATTTATTGTATAATGTTACAGTGACATCTTTCGTCATTACCTCATAATGTCCGTCATTAACTAATTCATTTAATTTGCTCATATATTGTTCTTTATCCATCACTACCAAACGGTTTCCTTTATCCGATTTTGTTAAAATCAAGTTTTTGTCCTTAACTAAATTATTTTTTAATCCTAATTTCTTCTTCTTTAATATTTCTTTCTTTATCCAAAGGCCTATTTTTGAATTTGCCCAACTCTTTAATAAACTTTTCTTTTTCTTTAGGATTTAGTTTCTTAGATGCTTCTTCCAATGTAACAATCGTATTTACATCTAAATTTGTCTCTTGATCATAAACATAATCAAATCCTTTATTTAGTAATTCAATATCTCTGATTAAATTTTTAATTGGATTCATGTTCATTACTATTTTGTTTTATTTATTCCAAAGAATATTTTAGTTTTTTCGCTTGAAGAAGGGATGACGATACAATTTCGTCCCGAAAATTCGCATAGTATTTGAATAAACAATTTTAAATACTAAGATATGGAGTGTGTGGAGTTTTTGTTTAAAATAGTAATATGAAAAGGAAGGAATTGAAAGAAGAATACGGAAGCTTTATTAAGTTTTAAGTATCTTTTCTGTATCTGTAGTATATTTTGTTTTCATTCGGAATTGTTACCATTTTCTCATCAGTTCTGTAACTAATTTGACATTTTTTTTCTTTTCATTTTTATTTACATTCAATTGAAATGGATGGCAGTGATTTTGGTAGAAAGAAATATCTATTTTAGTATAACTACTTCTTTTTCTGCTCAGTGACAAATTGTCTTTATATTTAGATATAATTATTTTCTGAACATTGCTGTGACATTAAAATTTTATTCTTGTAACTCATTTCTAAACTGGAAATCTCCTCTCAAAATTTTAGTTTTAGCCACATCTAAAAAAATGAGCTGCCATGTGCTCATGAAAATATTTCTCTCTCAGGATGGAAGGCATGGATAATGAAGCAAAACTAATGAAAAGATTAGAAACCAAACAAATTACAAATGGTTTATCTTCCCAATTTGTAAAATCAGTTTGCATGATGAAGTTTTTAGTACATGAATATAAAAGAAAAGCCTGAAAGAAGAAAAACTGGATCACTGCCACTTTAATTTAACAAAATTTCAGTATTAATGTTAAGTATACTCAGTAGTAAATTGAAACTTTATATCTTTCGATAACTTTTTGCTAGTTAGGATTATGCAGATTGTGATTACAATTAACTATATAGATTGTAATTAAAGTATCTGAAATATTTTTGACCAGAAGAATTGTAAAGGAGGAATAGGAATGATGTGTGGGCTAGAGGTAGGAGCTGGAGGTAGAAGGAAGTATTGGATAAATGTAGGATATTACGATAAATATAAGAGATGAGGGTAAAGTTAAAAATTAAGGGTTGAGATAGAATATGAGGGTAAAAATAAATATAGGGTGAATATTGGATATGAGATATCATAATTTCGAATGGTATCATTATGAGTAATTTTTAAGCTTAGGAATAAATATGGGGGTAGAGATAAGGGATATTGTGGCATTTGGATATAAGTAGTATATGAGAGTAGGGATATGTATGAGGTAAATATATGTGGATGATGTCAAAAGTTTCAGGACACTATGTATGAAACATCGATGGTGAGTTGTAACAAACCAATTTTCCTACTAAAGTGTTTGTTGAAATGCAACAATGGAATGTCAAATGCATTATGGTACTTCACAAGGCAACGTTCTGGAGATTATCTAGTAGTAGCATTGAAGTGATACACATGTCTCATTACGAGGTATGCTCATCGTTTAAATTCTATCAGAAATTGGGTATTTCCACTTCAGAAACATACTGAATTATAATGCAAGCTTATGGTGAGGATGTGCTGAGCAGAAGCAAAACATTTTAATGGTATAAATGTTTTGCAGAAGGCCAAGAATCTCTGGATGATGATCCAAGACAAGAAACACACAATAATACATAAGTCGTACTTATGTTCAATGTTTTTCATGGACTAACACTTCTTCTGGACCTTGGATTCGGGGTGCAGACGTTATTCAGGCTATTGGTGCTTCAATTGCTGAGTACCCCCAGCAAATGTGTTGCTGATGGGTGTAACATTTCAACTTTTCAAAGTGTGCACCAAACATTTCGAGAGGACCTTGATCTCCGGTTCATTGCCCCAAAATTTATTCCACATTTGTTATTGGACGACCAGAGAGAACTCAGAATGACAGTTTGTTGGGACTTGGTAACGGATGTTGATAAGGGCTTATTGAATATGGACAACAACATCACTGGAGACGAGGTTGGTGTTACCTCTTTGACCTGCAAACAAAGAGAAAGTCCTCTGTGTTGTTACCGAGAATGGCGATGCTACCCACCAAAGAGAAATGTGAGAGGAGCAAAGGGAAGATGATGATGGTGGTTTTCTTTGATGTTCGTGGCATTGTACACCAAGAATTCATGCCTGATGGGAAGTCACTAAATGGTGATGTGTATCCTGCCATTTTGATGTGACTATGCTCAGCTATCTGCCGCAAATGGTTTGAAAATTTTTGGATACTGCACCGTGACAATACTCAAGCACACAGCTTTTATTCTGTGAATAATTATCTTGCTGAAATGGGTACTCCACTTTAACACAACATCCATATTCACCGGACCTGCTGCCATGTGATTTTTACCTCTTTCCAAAGATGAAGGACCTCTTGCGAGATCAACGATTTGCATCCCGCGGTGATGTTACTGAGGCTTCGACAACTGCACTCCGTGAGGTGTCAAAGAATGTCTTTCAGAATTATTTTCAGTCATGGTATGATCTCTGGTTGAAATGTATACCGACGGGAAAGAATTGCAAGTCAATAAAAAAATTTTCCATTATTTCTAAATTGTCATTATTTTTACAGTGTGTCCCCAAAACTTTGACATCATCCTCATAGAATGTGATGGTATAATTACAATTTATGCCTCCATTCATCCCATATGAGGATGTAGGTAGATTTTGTGGTATGGGGTGAGATGTGGCAATAGAGATTTGTTTGATTTTAAGGTAGATTATATAATATGGATAGAATATATAGTATTGAAAGGTATTGAGTAGAGGACAAGTATAGGATTTGGGGAGGAATGTGGGGGTGGAATAAGTGCTGGATAAGGTAAATAGCTAAGTGATCTAAGCTGAATAAGTGATCATTATTGCTTCAAAATAGTTTTATATTGTTAATATTTGCATTCCTAATAACATATTATTATTATTATTATTTTACAAAGAATTAAAATACTTGAAGAAATACAGTAGGTTTTTTTTTTTTTTAAGAGAATGAACTTGCTATTTTTGTTTGCCAACTTTATTTGGGGGAGTGTTTCCTGGAAAAGAACCAGACATTCTTAGATAAACCCATGACTAAATATCCTTTAAAGTAGCTTTAAGAAAATTCTGTAAGTCAAAAGAACATCTATGTTAATAATAATAAAAAAAAACTTTAAAATTAAGGTTTTGAAGTGAATCCTGCTTTAAAATACAGTTGGACCTCTATTTAACGAAGTCGCTAGATCCCCCAAAAAAGTTCGTTATATGGAAAATTCGTTAGAGATTCACCTTTTATTATTCAATATTATTAAAAAAAAGTAATAATTTTAATGACATAAAGCATACATTACCTCATGCGTACTTAAATTTTACTAATAAAGTCTGTTAATTTGTCTTTTTTTTGAAAAAGTCTTTTGGCTCATAGTATGTTTCGCATCTTTGCAATGCACCAAAAACCCCTTCAGTATTTTCTTCAAATTGTAACCCGCGTCGGATTGTTTCAAATTTTATTTTTCACACTGTCCGAAATATCCGATTCAGTTAGTGTTTCCGAGGTCTCAACTTCAAATTCAAGTGAAAGATAATCATCAATCAGCACATCATAAACAATTTCTTCTTTTTCTCTCAGCTGTATCCACATTTCTTACATTTCCTCTAAGGGAATATTAATAATAAAAACATTTCAAGGAGAAAAAAAAAATAGATTCCACGAAAAAGTTCGTTAAATATAAAATGCACTTCGCAATTTGGAGGCTATTTTACGAAGAAAGTAGCAAAATGTTCTTGGTTCCAAAGAAAAGTTCGCAAAATAGAGAAATTCACAAAATAGAGGTTCGTTAAATAGAGGTCCGACTGTAGTGATCATCTGCATTATTCAAAGTTGACTTTATGATGATTTTGGTTGACTTCAGGTATGAATTCTAATCTTTTTCAGAAATCCTTTAAAATTTTCTTAAGACTTTCAATGATTAATTGTAATATGAAGTTAAAAAGTAGTTTTAATATAAAAGATTGTTCTCCATTCTTTTTTGGCAGACTCTTTAAAATTTTATTAATTTCTTTGAAATTGTTGTTGCCGAAACAAAATATTGTGTATTACTTGAGATATACTAAAGCTTTTTTTTTTTTTTTTTTAAGGAATGCAAAACTAATTCAAAAATGATTTATTAAACATACAATTAAATTTTCAGTTATTAGGCTATAATGCATTAATAATTTGCTTTGTTTATTAATTACTTTTTTATAATCTGCAGTCTGTTTCCAGAAATTTCAGTTTTGAAAGCTTGAGGGATGTTTTGTTGAGAACCAAATTATTTGGAAATTATTTCGTTTATCCTTATTTAAATAATTTGGTTTAATTAATTAATTAAATAAATATTTGTTTATATATTTATCTTTTAGATTTATTAAATGCAGCTCTGAAATTAGAAGATGCTTATATAATGCTCAAAGATTTAAAAGGAGACACCTCAGTCTTTACTACAGAATTTGAAAAGTTCAGAGAAAACTTAGATAAAGCCAAGGAAGATTGCATGAGCCGACCTTCCGCCAGTGAATGCGATAATCTAAAGATTGGAAAAATTGAAAACATTACAACTGTAAATATTTAGAATTTATTATTTCATTTTATTTTTATGTTAATTTATTGTTTTTATTTTATTGTTTTATTTTACTTTTTTTTTTTTTTTAATTATTATGATGAAGGATATCTGTATTATTAACTTAATGAAAAGAAAATGTGAAATTTGTCTTATTTAAAGATTTCTTTTTTTAATAGAATTCCAGCTTTGCATATTAATAGATTTTTCAAACAATAAGCTATGACTGATACTGCTTTTTGTCGAGAGTACTGATTGTTAAAATACATTAATTTAAAATTGATTAAAGCTTACTTTTTTGGTCTGATTATTACTATTTTCTTTTTTTTTTTTTGTTGTTTTGTTTAAGGAACAGATTGTTGTCATTATATTTTCACTTCCTTGGTTGAGTGTGGAATGTATTTCAAAGAAAGATTTGAATATTCTGTTTGTTATCAAATTTATTTGTGTATCACGTCCTTTCTCATTAGTTCACATTATAACATATGATAGTATACAAAAAAATTGGTCCATAAAACTGAGCATTTTTACAGTACACAAATGAGTCTTTCTCAAAAGGACTTTGGAGCTTTCTTGTGTTTATTAGCACTCGTTGGAATTAATTAATGAGCAGTACAAAAGGTGTAGAAGTTGTGAGCCATCCTATAAGTTTGTTACCCTGGCTGAAGATTTCCTAAAACATCCATGGATAACTAATCTTTGGAAAGTCTTGAAAATTTTTATTCTTTTTTTCCAATCTTCACTTATCACAATAAGTCCCTTTATTTTACTTCACAATCGTTAAATTAAAAAAAAATGCAATAGCTGAAGCACTAGTCATACAAATCATTTGCTAAACTTCTGTTTTCAGTCTTAAATTTTAATTGAAAAGAAATAACAATTGCAGTATCAAACAAATTGTTGTACGGTAACCTTCAATATCATCTATAAAAAAATCTAAAGTTCATTTGACTGATCCTTTTTTCATTTGAGTTCTTTGGGTTGTAGATCCATTATCTGATATCAGTGTTATATTTTTAATTTAGATATTAATTTATCAATTAATAAAATACCATAATATTGACTGAAAAAGCAACGACATACAAAGTTTAAATGAATATAGGTGCAAAAAAAAAAAGATGAGAGATTTTATTTTTATTATCCTAGGAAAGACTCTTAACAAATCAGTCAGTGTGTGTGCTTCCCCCTCTACCACAATAACTTCTGAACTCCGTTATTCTTGAAACTTGGTATGCAAGTTTAAGGACTAGAAGATGATTTGACTTTTTTATTTGAAATCTTTTCTTGGAATTTAATGTAAGAAAATGATAAAATTTCTCACAAAAGTATTAGAAATTAAATAATAGTTCTAACAATGAGAATTAATCTATTTATGTAGAAAATAATTTGCACATGCTTTAATATGAATAAAACTAATCCATTTAAGCAACTTAAAACATACAAATTTAATTCAGTTTCCTCAGAAAATAGAAAATTTCTACTGTTAATATTAGTTGTATCCCATAGGGGCCCATTATGATCCTTTGGGGTTGTTGGAGATAATGTTTGTTTGACCTCAGGACTGAGATGAGGTCGGGTGGTCAGCCCAATGCTCGCCCACCTGTACTCCCAGAAGGAACCCATTCTACAAAGGGCTGGGTGAACCCTAGGACCTTTCTGGAGAAGAAAATTTAGGGTGAAAATCCCTGACTTCCGCTGAGGTCAGGGATTGATCCCTTCCCTCTCCAACCCACAGTCAAGCACTTTACCACTTGGCCACAGGACCTACACTGTGTATATTAAGTAGATATTATAATTTAAAAGTAAACTTAACCTTTTGTTTGCATTATTTTCATTTTTTTTAAAAAAAACATAAGAAAAATATGCAAATTTTAAAGATAACATTTTAATAAAAAGTTGGCTTTAAGTTCTTTCAAAAACTTCTTGATAGAACTTTAAATGTAAGTGAGTAAATTTATATTTACGATTATGCTTCTAAAAGATTAAACTATAGCAGGGTTTTGTTTGTCAAAGCTACTTACAGGAAAAATAGATAAAATAAACATATAGTGTTTGTCTTGATGGATTTGTGAATATAGTAGTAAATTAGAAAAAGTATTGTTGCATTCCCGTATAATGTATATCACTTTCAATTTCTGATGCTGTAGTTAAAATCAGTTCATTGAGTTCCACGGTGCACTTTTTCATTTTTAAAGAAAAATACAAATTTATAGTATTTCAGTTATAAAATATAACATTAAGTTATTACATTTTTAAGTTTTGTTTAAATTTAAGCTATGGTCTCTTTAAGAAGCTTGTTCAAAAAGAGAGACAAAAATAGTTTCTGTGAGACGATGACAAAATTGTTTTTCATTATAATACTATAATAATCAGAGAATTACAGGAAATAATAACCTATCAGTTTTTATGATATAAAAAAAGAAAGCAGTTACAAAAGTAAGTAAACTTTGTCAGTGTTTTTAATTTTAAGATTTCTATGAGAGTGGATGAGGGATTTTCCTACTCCATTAAATTTGTTCAACATTTTGGCCATATATCTAAATGTCATGCATAATTTCTGCCAAGTTAAAGTATTAAGTCTTAATAAATCCTTTAATTTTTTTCTTTTTATACAAGATAATCCTAAAATTCTGGTCCAGATTTCTTTAGGAAAAATTTGAGAACTACTTTAAAAAATCTGGTCAAGATCCATATTCTAAGTGGACTCAGCTTTGTCCTTTACTAAGACATGGTAAAGACAGTGTTCTAATGGGAGAGATGTGGACAGTGAAGACATTAGCAGGATTTGTCCTTTGGAAAGATTTTAATAGTGTAAGGGGATGAGGGATGGGCAAATTGAAAAGTGAGAGAAATAAATTGGCATATTTTCTGAATTCATTTAAGGAAGGAAAGTAATGAAAGTTTCCAAAAACTTAGACTTAGGAGTTTTTTTTTTTTTTTTTTCCTTGCTACCCTCAATTTTGTTTTCTATTTCATTATTTTGTATAATTGCTTTTTTTTTTTTCATTTGTATTGATGACCATTTTTCAGAAATGCTTTTTGATTAAGTAACAAAAAAGGGAACATACAGACTTTGCTTAAATCTTTATTCCCAGCGTCAGAAAGCTTATTTTATGTTGTTTTCTATCTTACAGGATTGGTCTATATCTTTTGATTCAGTTATAGATGTAAATAAGAAAATTAGTGATGCAATTCAAAAGACGTCGGATACATTTGATAATTTTCCATCTACATTGAAAAGCAAAACAGCAGATGAAGTAGACAGTAAGATTTTTGAAAAAAAAAAAAAAATCTTTTAACTTTTTTATAATAAATTATAAGTGCAATAGAAATTAAATGTTAATTATGTTTTTAATTTTTGTTATTAGTTTGTTAACTATTACATCTTAATCCTCCACTCTGTCTTCAGGCACAGTTCATGTTTTTGTTCATTCCTTTAAATCCGTAAAAATCTTTATTTTTAGATTTCCAGGTATTAATGCCATTCTCTAGCTAAAGACACACTTTTCATCAGATCTTCAAGTCTAGATCTTTAGCTTGATAAATGTCATTGTTATATTGGATTAATAGATTGATAATCATTTTAGTAATAGTTGTTAATGAATTTGTGTGTTATTAATAAATATTTCCTTAATACAGAAAATCAAAAGATAAAAAAAAAAAACATCCTTTGTTATTTAACAGTTGTAGTAGTAAAATATTTTCATTTAATCAAAAATCTCCTGCATCTAAAGGCCATTTTAGAGATGCCATTTTAGTAGACAATCTATGCACCATTGGATGGCCATCAGGTGATTGCCAAAAAATTGCCTCTATTGCTCTAATGTACGACAGGTTCTATTTTCAAAGGTGAGTGCCATTTATCGGTAGTAGCAGTCTTACACCTGGTGTTGAATTGTAGAACTTGTAGTCCAATTGCATTTGTGTCTGTTTAATCTAAATTGCCAACTCCAAAATTGATTGTCATGAACAGAAGTCATCACTTCACAATGTTTTAGTGGATCCTTCTAGAAAAATCTACATTCTTAACCAAAATCATAACAGAATTCTATCCTGAAATTTGAAGCTGCAGGCCAATTGAATTCTTAAAAAACATGACGTCTCTGGTCGAGATTTAATGAGAAACATTGAAACTCAAACCAAAGAAATACAAAAGATATTTCCTGTTTTAATTAATTAGAAACATTCCCTCGCCTATTAATGCAATGAATATATACATTGCATATTCAACTTTTATATAAATTAAGGTTTATTTTTGTAAGTAAAACAGTATTTTGGCAATTGACAAATAGTAAATTTCCGAAATGGAAGCCAATATGGAAGTGTGTAAGACAGAGTTTTAAATCTTTTTATTCATTGGCAATCTAACCTCACATTGCTATTGGAATTGCCTACTGAAATAGCACATTTAAAATGGCCTTAGGAGCCTGCTTCAAGGAAGATAATACCAGAAGGAAACAGGTAAAAAGCCAGTCCATCATGGAACACATATTTTAGACACAGTTGAACCAAAAATCCTTGTAGTCTCATTTAATCAGCCTATGCTGTTATATAATAGCATAAAACTTTTACATTTTCCTTGATGTTGCCTCACCATACATGGTGAGGGAACCACCCATGTAGAGTTCATTTTCCATAGGCTAGCCTCCATGGGTCTTAAACATCCACTTATTTGTTTGCTATGCATGGAGATCATGTTTTAGGAAAGGAAGATCCTGGCAGTTGAGTAACTCCTCCTTGTTTTACATTTTGCTTGTGGTTTAACAACTGCTTTGGCCTCTGCTAGTGGTAAATGAGAAATCTCGGGATGATTCCCCAAGGTCAATCAGCTGTTCACATCCTGCAACTTCAGAAGTAGGTTTCAGTTAAGGTCAGCTGCATAATCTGGCAGGATATAGTGTTAGCTTAATCTTATATCTTCCCTTTTGTTTAGATAAAATTTTTGTTTTTAGCCCTGATATTGCCTTGAAAGCTTTTTTTTTTTCCAGCAGTCCTCTGATTACATTCAGTGGCAGATAGGGAACATCAATTCAGAATTTTTCTATTTTTGTTCTTCCTTATTAGAAACCTTTAATTTTCATTTGGGAAGCAATTCCAATTTCTGTCATTTTGCATTTGCTTATTGAGAAATCTTTGTCTAACCTTTCTCCTTTAAGGCCTTACACAACATTACTTCTATTACTAAAAAAACTTATTTCTGGTGACCTTTTGTTCAAAATTCTATCTTCTCTAACAGCTGAACAAGTTATAATAATTTCATAACTTACTGAAATTTTTGTACTGCGACTAAGCACCCCACATTTTTAATTCACTTAAGAGCATCTTCTGTGAACTTGACAGTGGCGAAGAACAATATATTGAGGGGTTTTTATCACAGTGTATGACTGCAGTAAAGCAATTCATATCTGCCGTAATGGTCAACAGATTCCGACACAAAACATCATTCTGAATTTTAATTCATCTATACTGTGTAATGTGAAATGTTTACATCCTGAACTCTTTCAGATGTTTAACTGCTAACAGTGTATCTGCTGCTTGTCCAGACAAAGCTACTGTGGAGAATTAGCATGTGGCACAGATCCTTGTTGATTGCCAATAAAATGAATGAACTGCTTTGGTGATCATCCAGCATACTCTCAGAGCTTGTCCTTGCTGGAAAGTACAGAAAGAAGATTAACCTCGTCGATTAACCTTAGCCAAGCGTGTGAGATGGAAATAACTTGTCCACCAACTCGAACTTTTTTTGCTTACAATGCCATACTTGCTACTCCACCAGTGGTGGTTTGCCAATGTCACAAGTTACTCCTTCTCAAGCAACTGTTTTTTCCTACATCTTCAAGTTCAACCAACTTGCCTACCAGACTCAATAATTTTTCTCAGAAAATAAGTCGGTACCTCTTATGAACATGCTTTTGAGTTTCTACTAGATATCTCGATGCAGACTTTTTCACCCAAGCAAGTTTCTGAAGATGATAGAAGATATGATGACTCCTAATTCTGACCATTGCAGACAGATCACCTTTTTTTTAGAGCTCACTTTTTTTTTCTCATTTTATCAGAACCTACATCTACTGGAATTTTAGAAGACTGAGATCCAACCTTAATGATATCAAAGGCCCCGATGCACTACACACCAGTCTATATATGTTTTGATGAGACTTTCTTTGCAGGAAATGACTCACAAAATTCCTAGAGGATATTCTAAGTTCAGTAAACAGTGTGTTGATAGAGGTAGCAGAGATTATTTGATATGATACTCCATTCTCAACTATTATTCTCAGTTGAAGAGAAACTGTTTTCTGCTCACTTATCAATTGGATAACTATTTATCATATGAGATCTTTATCCTCCTCCTAACACATTACTTTCATCTACTAACTTGGAAAGCTGTACTGATCAGTTATCAACCCTTTTTCTGAAAATTAATAGTAATAATTCATTTATTAGGAGGAAGATTGTAACTTTGTTGCTCATCTCCTGTCTGGGACTGTTCATCAACCAGTGAAATAGATGTCATTGAAGACTTAATGTTTAATCAGTCTTCGTATCTTCAATACTGGTTTGTTCAAACATTTTTGCCCTCATCGGTTTCCTTTTCCGATATTGATTTGCACTTGGTTCTGCTACACCCTTTCCCTATTTTCTTGGGAAGTTCTTGATAATCCTGTAGGCTTTGATCATTTTCAGATCATTCTTCATGAACTCTTCAGCCTTTTTATCTTACTCTCTTCTGTGAAAATTTGCTGTAACAGATTGGCCAAATTTCATAACTATATACAGAATGCTACAAGAATTGGAATTTCAATTATTAAGGAAAAATATTGTCTAATTTGTAGGACCCAAGACTTTTAGAAGATACAATATTTTGATTTGAGTTTTTGTCAATTGGATGTTCATCCTTATAAATGTTTGATTTTAAATGACCCCACAGCAGAAAATCAATGGCTCAAAACCACAGTCACCACGATCATCCAGCCGTAACAGTCCCTCCCCATCACCTACCGCACGCCAGCCCAACACAGAAGATAAGATTCAAATTCACTTCAACAATAGGCCAGCCATAGCCCTTCTGGACACAGAAGCATGTGTCACCATTATCAATCTCTATGGAAAACTATGACCCTATATATGACCTTACACCTTGCAATGGCAATGGGCAGCCTCTCCGTAACATAGGCATCACAACCGCCCTATAGGACTAGGAATCAGCACTTCCATTTCATTTCCTCATCGTACAACAATGCACGCATTGTCATCCTGGGATGGGACTTCCTATGGCATTACGTTGCCCGCAGTGACTGTGCAGCCGCCACAGTAACTCTTGCAGATATGGGAGATGACAAGCAAGCCTCCCTCGCCAACGCCGAAAATGTTGTCATAATGCCACTAATGTACTGCTGCAGAGACCACCGTTATCCCACCAGGTTCCATGCTGCCAAAGCAATTGTTCTCCCCCCCCCCCCCCCCCATGTTACAGGGCTGTCACCCGACCTACCTACCCGCACTTGCCTGACTTTCTCGGCCACAGTCATCAACTTCCCAGCAACCACACACTTCCTATAGGTAACGAACACCTCTTGAGCCCCTGCAGTCCTCCCAGCGCAAAGCCGAATCGCAACGATCGAGGCTATCCAACCAAATACGATAACAGACCCCACCGGCTACCCCGTCGCCCGGTGGTTTAACAGATGAACATCTGCATCGAATGGTTAATCCTAACGTCCCTTCAAGGGAAGCTTGCACTCTACTACTCCTACTATAATGGTACCACAGTTTATTCGATGAACCCACATACGATGCACATCGAAGTGCCCCGCAAGATTGATGTGGGTGACAGCTGCCCCCTGCGCCAAAAGCCATACTGGGTCTCCCCTAAGGAACGCACACAGCCATCGAAGAGGAAACCCGCAACTTGCTGAGAAAAGGAGTGATACGACTATCTCAAAGCCCATGGAGCTCACTCGTCGTTCTGATCCTGACGTTCTTGCATTGACTACAGAGCCTCAACAGTCACAAAAAGAGATTTTACCCTTTACCAAGAATTGATGATTCTGTGGATACCCTGTGCTGTTCCATCTTCTTTTCCTCTCTCAACCTAAAAACTGGGTACTGGCAAGTACCCATGGCACCTGAAGACCGAGAGAAATCGGCTTCTCGACTCCGGACGTCCTTTACAAATTTAATGTGATGCCATACGGTCTTGGCAACTCTCCAGCCACATTAGAGCGCCTGATGGACAATCTTCTCCATGGCCTCAGATGATCAATCTGTCTGTGTTACTTGGATAACATTGTCATCTTTGGCTGCACATTCGACAAACATCAGCAACACCTCACTTCCATCCTTGAGTGCCTCTCTGCCGCCAAACTCTGGCTGAACCTCACTCGCATCGTCCATCCACTCACCACAATCGTGAACAATGTCAACGACTTCCGCTGCCCAGACGAGGAGCAAGCCGCCTTTGACACCTTCAAACTTGGCTTACAATGGCACCTGTGCTTGGCCACTTCCAGGAGGATGTACACACTGAAATCCACACTGATGCCAGCACTTACACCATTGGGGCAGTCTTCATTCAGAACCAAGGAAGTCAGCAGAAAGTGATTGCCTATGCCAGCCGTACCCTCTCCAAAGACAAGAGGAACTATGCCACAACCCATCGGGAATACTTCGCTGTAGTTTGGGCCACACACAAGTTCTGACCCTATCTCTACGGCCGCCCATTCACTGTGGTCTCCGATCACCATCCTCTGAAGCTCAACCACTCCATCGCCAATATGTTGTCCATGTACATTCACAAACATCATTCTAATTGGGATCAAATCCTCCCGTTTGTCACGTATGCGTTCAACACCGCCGTTAACAAGGCCACGTCATTCACCTCCTTCTTTCTCGTCCATGGTCGCCATCCTCAGAATGCATTGGATACTCTGTTAGCCCAGGCCTTGGAAATCTCCATTGACTATGCAGCCGCCCTGAGATAACACCATTGCCTGCCAGTTCATGGTAGACGCCCAAAGGGAGACCAAACACCAGTACGATCAGCATCGCCATATACTGAACTATCTTTATTTGCGAAGTATGTTGAAAAATTACATTGATCAGTTTGATTTGCTTTCATGTACATCACATTTGATCTGAAGGAAATCAGCAATTTTCTTATTTCAGTTGGTTATGAAAAAAACTCAGTACTGATAATTCATGGCTACCAAAGAACGAATGAATTCCTTTCATAGGAAAATTAATCTACTAAAATTTTCATAATTTTTTTTTTTATTTTTTCCAGAAACTATCAAACAGTTGCATCAATTTAAGGATAAGATTGCAAATTCAACAGTCCATTTAGATGAAATGACAGACATAGTAAGTTGATTGGTCTAATATAAATATATATGTGTATGTTTTAAAATTATTATATTACTTAAAATTTCCTAGTAAAATTTTAAATGTTTAAATTACTAGACAAATACAAACTCTTCCACACATCACATTAGTATTCAAAATATTTATTAAATACTATATACAAAAGACAAATTTTCAGGAAGTATACATCTTCTTTTTTTCAAGTTAAAAATTAGAATGAAGTGACAAACAAACAAAGAACAGCATTGAACAGCATAATAAAATAAAGGCATGGAATATCAACAAATTTAATTGTTGTTACAATTATAATTTAGTATAAAAGGATGTCAATTATTAACAATAATTACTAATTAAATAATCATTCAATGATTATTTAATTAGTAATTATTGTTAATAATTGACATCCTTTTATACTAAATTATAAAGGAATTTATAATTCCTTTTATAACCTTTAACGCAAGTCATCCTGCTTGATGTATTGCACAATTCCGTAATTCAGTCCTGGATATCCTGCAATTTGTCAGCTATCTGTATTTCTTTTTGAATGAGTTTCCTTGACACCTGCTGTCATTGAGGACATGGACAGCCACTTCGACCCAGATTTGCATTAGTGACAGTTTTCCTCCTCCTGCAAACTTTAGTCGTCATTTTGCAACTTGTTGCCTTGACATCATATAGTCTCTATCCAGCTCGATAAGCTTTCGATGGATCTCAGCTGCTGATACTCTTTGTGTCAAAAGAAAGTATGTAATTTCACAAACTTCAGTAGGAGACCAGTTATCCAAGCAGATTGAAATTTTGAAATAACATTGTGCATCTCAAATGACACACACAAGAAAGACTACATGGCATTGAGCATTATAGCGCTCTATCGGATATTTCAGCAACCGCCATCAATTATGGCAAGTCATAAATTTAATTTCTAGCAGTTATTTTCTGATCAGCCATCATAAGAGAAGTTCATTATTTTTTGTTCTAAGATATAATTTTTTCTTCTGCTTTCTTTTTCTTTTAAGGTACAATCTCATACTAGGAATGCAACAAAATTGATCACTGAAAATTCATTCAAAGAAAAGTTTCAAGCTTATAACCATTATGTGTAAGTAACGGAATTTTACTGAAGATTTATACTATTAAAGTATCATTGGATTCTAATATAGTTCATTTAATGATAGATTTTAATAAGTATTGTTATTAATAAACAGTTTTTTTATGTATGTTTAAAAATCCCATCAAGGGAATTTAGAATATTTCTTCTTTACATAAATAAATTTAAGCTACATTTTATTTCTTTTCATTAAATCTAGAAATGGTAACTGATCGCTATTCTTTGTTATTTTTTCTTGAAAATGAGAAATTAAAGGGAACATTTGCTCCTCCTTTCTTTACCTTAAGGTCTGATAATGTTACATTCGGTTTTAAGAACTACATTCACTTTTGGAATAACTTATCAGACGGAATTTAATGCCTTCTGTAAAATAAAAATAAACTAAGATGATGTTGGAACTGTTTCTCATTTTGAGTTAGTTCATTCTTCTCTTAATGTTTATACAAGATATTGAATATTAACTCTTGTATGTGTTGTTATTATTACACAGGGAACAAAATTTTTGTTGCATTGATAAAAACACTTATCAACTAATTTGGATGCGCTGATTTCATATCTGAAGTTAGTTTTTCTCTGTAAGCTACAGTTTTTTTGCAATTCGTTTTTAACAATTTTTCATGTTAATGTAAAATTTTTGAGTTTGTTTGAGTTTGTCAGTATTTATTTCAACTTATTAATGTGGGATATTATCTTAATCACTTTCGTGGTGATAATATAAGTCATGTAAACACAAAAACATACAATGGCATACAATTAAGCACACAGTTTTGAAATGAAATGGAATAAAAACACTTTTTTAGCATAATTGTGACATAAAACAGATAAATACAAGCATAGAATTTTCTTAAACAATAGCATTGAAATGTACATGCAGATTGAAGATATTAATGAACTAATGCGGCGACATAACATAGAGGGCATGCAAATTCAATCAAGCAAAAATTTGCGCTTGTAGCTGTTGCGTTTCTGGACTTGCTCAAGGCATTCTTGTTTCATGCTCCAGCAGTAGTCTGCCATCATACGCCTGTCCCATCGCCCTTGATAAGTTTCCATTGTCTTCAGGTCTTGATGGAATCGTTCCCCCTGCTCATCGCTAACAGCCCCAAGGTTTTCGGGAAATTCATCAAGGTGGCTGTTAAGGAAGGGCATCTTCATACTCATGTTGCAGCCAAGATCACGAAAATCTTTTAGCATCCTTTGAACCAGAAACACATAGTTGCCTGCCTTCTTGTTACCAAGGAAATTCTTAATAACTGCTACAAAAGACATCCTTGCTCTCTCCTTTTGATCCATCTTCCTGAGAAATTCCTCATCACATATAAGGGAGCGAATGTGAGGACCATCAAACACGCCTGCTTTTATTTTCTCGAATGACAGACCAGGAAAAGCAGAAACAATGTGTTGAAAACATTAACTTTCAGTATTCAGAGCCTTTACGAATTGCTTCATCAAGCCAAGCTTGATATGAAGCGGGGGAAAAATTATTCTGTCTCGACTGACAATAGGTTCATTCACAATATTTGGCATCCCTATTTCAAGAGTTTTGCGTTTGGGCCAATCCCTCTGTGTCCAGTGTTTCTCTCGAGCACGGCTATCCCACATGCACAGGTAGCAAGGATATTTCGTGAAACCTTTCTGTTGTCCAAGGAGGAAGTTCACCATTTTAAGATCCACACAAATAATCCAGTTATGGTCAGAATATTTTAGTAGGTTCATCATTGATTTTATGTCATTGTATTCTTCTTTTAAATGAAATGAATGATCAATTGGAACTGCTCCGTAAATATTCCCATAGTGCAGTAAAACACATTTTAGACTATGCTTACAGCTATCAAGGAAGAGGCGCCATTCTGAATGAATTGTATGAGGTAACACCTAACAGGCTAAAAAGGCCATTGATATCATGACAGTAAACAAAGTATTTGTCTTCAGAGAAGAACTGTAGAAACATTTCTTCCCGCTTTCTGAAATATGAAATTTTAACTGAGCGGTGAAGTACATTCTTTTCTTGCAGCCTGGAAGCTAATATCTCAGTTCCTTTCTTGGAGAGGTCCAGATCTCGTAGTAAGTCCTTTAATTCAGATTGGTTGAACTGCTGGGGGATTTATGATTGATTGGCATCTGAAGAAGATCCATCGTATTCTGCAACTATCCCCTGATGCGCCTCAAAAATAGTCTCTTGATCACTATGTTCATTTTCTGTGTCCCCAGCTGAATGAAAACCTTTGAAAACTGGAACCGGGAGCGCAGGGGAGTGTGGAACGGGTCGTATTGTTGAGAGAATACTGGGATACGCAATACTATGTCGGTTTTTCTTGCCGATACCCTTGGTATTGATAAAGCAGAAATAGCAGTCACTGCTGTGGTCCTTCGGTTCATGCCAAACCATGGGAACACCGAAAGGCATGCCATTTTGTTTTCCTTTTGTCCAGTCGCGAAGCATTTCTTCACAGTTATGACACACAGTATGCGGAGCCCATTTCTTGTCTTGGTCGCCTACTGCAATTCCAAAATAGGTTATATATGCACGTCTGGCAAATGATGAAATATTGTGCTTTGACATTGAAGAGTGTAACAGCCACATATATAACAGAATGCATCAGCGCTATTTTTACACTTACGCCGACTTGAAGCAGACATGATTCAGTCTGAAAAGAGAAAACATGTTTTAGCATTATGTTTGTACTGTATATTGTGTATGAAAATTATAAAATGGTAACACATAAACCATTACTATATTGTAGTTATGCTCAATCTGTGAGGAATACTAGTAGTAGTAGTTGTTGTTGTCCCCTACTGTCAGTGTAAAACATAAATCTGTAAAAGTAATGAAAATAATATGTTAGGAAACTAGACTATTCACGAGAAAACAAATTTAATATTTAGAATCAACAATACAGAATACATAGTAGTAGATATCCGTTACTTCGGCGTAAAAACCAACATCTTTAATTACATATTGCATGAAAACTAGAGCATGCACAGAAAAACTAACTTCATATTTGGAATCAACAATGTGAAAATACATAGAAACAGTTGAAAAACTTTATGCAACAGACAAAAAGTTTTTTTTTTTTTTTGTTCCCCTGTGTTTTTATTCATTTTTACATCTCGAGAGCAAACTGTTTGAAATAAAGCCTTTTAAAAATAAAAGTGAATTTTTCAAATAGAATTTTTACTCCTATTCTGTTGTTCTTAATGCTATTTCTTGATATGGCATTCATAATTTGTGTCCAGTGATAAGATTTTTTTTCATGCTTTTTCAGAGGAAAGGAAATAATACTTTTTAATTTTAACATTATTGTTTAACAGTAAACTAATTTTGTCAAATGAATCAATGAATTTAGTGTAATACAGATCAACCATCACTATAATCTGGTAACACTGGGACCGGTAGGGTGTCTGATTTCACAGAAGATTAGGTTCTAACATCTTTATTCCAACAGCTCACCACCTCATACTATGTTTAAAATACCCCATAAATCAGTACAAGTTGGTTAATAAAGGAAAAAGAAACATTAAATGAAAATCAACTGAATTTTAATGAAGCAAAGGTAAAATAAATGGTACAGGTAATTCTGTTAACTTAAACAAAAAAGTTCATTGCTGTTGCTTCCAAAGTTTTTTTTTTTTTTTTTTTTTTTTTTTTTATCCAACGTCCAGGCTCTTAGCACTTCTGCTATTGTGGCCTCGACAAGGGGTGATAATTGTGAGCTATTTAGCCAAAGAATCACTGCCCAGGGTCCACCATAGGAGGCAGCTCACATTATACCCATAGAAACAGATGAAACACAGAAGAAGAAAGTCACATTCATGCCAACTCTGGGATTCGAACCCAGGCTCAGACATATCAGCCTCATGGCAGACCACCATCTAGACTACAAGACTATGCCTGAATAGACCACGAGACTGCCACTTCCAAAGTGAAGAATCGTTTCCTTTTGAACCATGGCTGGGGCTAAAAGTGAGGTTATAACAATAAATGGAGAAAAAGAATTTGGATTTGCTTGGCTGTGTTTCCAACAGTGTTTATGCAGCAAGTAGGGTCACCAAACATTAGTGGCATATTGGTGCGGTGAAGCAGGAAATTTGAAATTATACTAGCCGAAACTAGATTTGTGATGGTTGATCTGTACATTAACAGTAGCTGGCAGTAAAATTTAGAACAGCTCTGGAATTTCACCTTATCTTATTATCTAAATTCTCTAAAGTAGTTATCAGTTTCAACAATTTATAAATTGGATGAAAGTTGTTTTGACATTTAAGTAAATTTACTGATTTTGTTGCCTCCTCCCCTCTTTAATTTAAATGCTTTCTTTTGCTCAACAATTGCTATCTGTATTTTACTGAATTAAGGAGCCTGTTAATGCTTGCTGCAAAATATTTATTTTTACTTATAGATATTTAGGTTTTATTGGCCTCTCTGGTTTGATTGCTGCCATTTGGTTGTTTCTAGGATTGGGATTATTAGGTGGAATTATATTTTATCAACCGCATAGATTGCCTACTGAGAGATCATGTTCATCAAACTGTAGTGGGATACTGTTGATAGTGTAAGTGACTAACTGTTTATTAGGAATTAAAGAGGAAAAATCTTGTCTACTTGCTTGTTAAATAAGAGTTAATTTTTTTTTTTTTTTTTTTTTTGTTTAATTGTTGTAAATTCATCGGCTTACCATTACTACTTCAGTTAAATACTGTAGAAACTATTGAATTTAAGAATAATAACAAAAAACTAGATACTTTATATTTAAATAAATATTTTTATCTACGTTGCTAAGCAAAATTACATCCTCATATTGTCGGGTGTTTTTCGTAGTGTCTGGTTCATAGTAAATAAAGGAGGTTTAGACTCTGTTGGATCTGAACGAAACTCTGAGAACTGTAAAGAACTGTTTATTTGCAGGTGACATTGGTGTTTATAGGCTATGTACAAATGATTTGATTGGTTGTGGCATTTACAATTGATTGGATGATTTAAATGACATGTGATCACAACTGGTTTTTAAACCGTTGTGATTTAAATAAAGTGAATTAAAAGGACGCCACAACTGTCAAGAATTTCAAAATAAACAGATTAACAGATAAGTACAGAAAATTGAATAATGATGATTAGAACACTTGAAAAACGGAATTAAAATACAAAGGATAAAACTATGATACAACTACTATAAAAATCACTACAATATTATTAAAAACTTCTAATTGAAGTAGAGGGCAAAAAAGAAAAAAAATATATATTTAAAACACTTTTAATAGCAGATAATGTAGTTTTAAGATTTCAGCAAAAACTGTTTTCATTATCCATTAAAGTTTATCAGTTTCCCTCTTTCATAATAAATAAAATAAAAAGTTCTTGTTAACTTTTATCTTGCTAGGTCAAAACCTGTTTAATTATCTTTCTTATGACCAATTAAGAAAAAGGTAACATTTTTAAAAGAATGGATGATAAATATTATTACGATATTTATGATCACTGAAATAGATGTTTTTACTGTATTTATGATGTACACTGACAAGGGAAGTGTGTCAAGCTTCTCAAAGTTTTTTGTCTGAAATATTTTTTTATAGTTAGGTTAATCACATAGAGATAAATTTAGAACCCATATTTAGATAAAACTATGGAACTAAAAATTACCTTTAATGGCTAACCAAAACAAATTGGCTACCGACTATCAATTGCAGATTTCGCTAAATGCTGATGTCTGCAAACCGAACAGCTTTGGGAAATATCTGTATATGGGTTAAACTAACTATAAAAAAAATTCAGATAAAAAGCTCTGAGGAGTTTAACGCACTTAAGAGATATATATACCGCTATGATTCTGTTGAGAGTGTATGATGTTTCCTATTAGGTGTAACTTTAAGAGCTATATTTACTGTATAAGTTGTTTGTTTTGTATGGTGTTATTGTAAGGTAATGCTTTTGTTATCTTCAGTATTACTTTATTAAGTTCTGTTTTGGAGCATTATAAGTATTTTCTGTGTATAAACAGTGTATTTGATATTGGGTTTTCCTCTGAACCTCAGAGTTATTACATGACTACAAGAGCTTTTTGTATTGGTCAAATGTCATTGTTATTAATATTTGTAGAATTCCAATTTTTTTAACCTACTTCTATTATTTTGTCTGAAATATTGCTACTATCATTATATGTATCCTTCCTAATAATGAATGAATAAAGATTTCGCATAACAGTGATTTTAATAAATTAGTCTTTTGGTAAAATATTACTAACAACTAATAAACCCATTAGTTAAACTCAAAAAAGAACCATAAGTTATCAAATCAATTAATGAACGAAACCTCATAATAAAGAATTTTGGGACTTAAGTAAGTTCAATAAAACCAGACATAGTTTTTAAACTACTACTTATGCTTATGTATTAGCCCATTCATATGTGAACTGAAGCCCTTCCTTAGGACTACCAGATTTGAAAACCTCCACACCCACTCCCATTGAAAATTGTTTCTTAATCTTATCATTTCAATTGACAAATCTGTATTTGTGCAGTTTGATGGAATTTCATATTATTTATTTATTTATTTATTTATTTATTTACTTATTTATTTATTTTCAATTCAGTATTAAGAAATAGCTTCTTTGCCAGTAACTTTCATTGCCTTAATGAAGGGGTCTGATAGACTGAGAATTTTTGAATACTTGCTTTAACTCTATAACCTTATTTCTGTAGTTATTTCGCAGTGATGAGAAATAACAAAACAAAAATACTGATGCATTAACTGAGAATTTCCATGTGACCAATACATTATACAAACCTTTTTCCACACCCTCCCATTTAATTGGAACTTATGTATTCTCTAAAATAAAACATAATGATAAAAAAAATTCCCAACTAATAGATGAATTACATATAGGGTGTATATGTTTTGAAACAGTTCTAATTTAGTGATACTGTTGACAATCAGAATAAAGAATTCGTGACAGATTCATAGGTAGTACTTGAAGTACAGTAGAACCTCGATTATCCAAAACTCTTTTAACTGGAACCTTGTTTAACCGACGTCGGTTTTAATGCAACTTGATGTGGTTGGAGCAACAGACTGACTCTGATTCTACAGAACTTATGCTATTGAAACAACTTCGGGATGGAGCGGCTAAACGACATCAGTCATGCTTACGGCAGAGCAAACCTCCGTTTAAGCCCATGTAAAGTATGTATCGTATGTCATATAAACATTTACATTTATTTTCTGACTTGTGTGACATCTATTGAACAAATTTATTGTTTATAATTATAGTAATATAATTAAAAACATCACATTTAGTTACTTTGTACATGTGTACATGTTTAAAATCCAGTGTTAAAAATTTTGCGGTCTCCTGACTGCCACTTTTAACTACTCTCTTTTATCCGGAATTTTCGATTTACCGACGGAGGTCCGTTCCCGACCACTTCGGTTAATTGAGGTTCTACTGTAATGAATATTTTTTTTCTGACAACATAAATTAAAAACTTTACTTCTACAAAATTAGAAAATGACAGTAAATTACATAAATGCCTTAATTCTGTAGAATTGAAGATAGATATTTTTATTATTTCTGATTTTCAAGTTTATTCTCATTTTTGCTCTTTTTATATTTTATACAGAATATGCTCAAGTTTTGTTGTTTTTTTTTTAATCTAGGGGAATTGTGTTTATCTTCCTATTTTCTTCAATTCTATGGCTCTTAACTCTTCCATTTTTTATTGCGGGCAGTGCATCGCAAGCGTATGTGTGTGAGGCATTGTATGAAGAGCAGACTGATTTTCCCATGATTTCAGAGGTAAAATAAATGATAATTATAAAGTTTGCTTTTAAATTTTTATGTTAATGATCAAATTTTTTCCAGTAAGAGGCTTTTATCAAGAAATTAAGTTGTAAATAGGTGTCTTTAAAAATTAAGCATATCCACAAGTAGGATTTTTGCCAAGTCATTTTCTGTCATCCAAGTCATTTAAATGTGCGTGACCACATAAGTATATTATTAAAAGGATAGCATAAATGGCTGTAATCGGTGTTTAGCTTATATTTTAACATCTATTATAAAAAGTAAAGAACAAATAAGCATATATTTATTTACAAAAATAAATGTAAGAAGCATTTACTTCATTAACATTCTAAAGTTGTTGTTTTTTTTGCCATGTACTTGGCACACTTTTTTTTATTAAGACAATGTTTTTTGATTTCTGTATCAACCATTTTGTTAGCTGCATTTCAACACCTAGTATCATACTTTTCACTGAGCTCTCTACATGAGCACTCCAAGCAGTGGTTTACTTTCTGTTTTCATATAGATTTCCAGCTAACAGGATTTTTTTATTAATTGAAAAGTCATGAAGATTAAACAAATATGTTAACAACAGAAACAACAATTAGAACCATCCAGATTGGTATCTTTTTCTGTGGATTTTAAAAGGATTGTTATGCTTATGCTGACATTTTATAGTTAATAGTTACTTTTCTTATGCTATTGTTTCTATACCCTCATATAAATATATAAAAACTTTTTTTTTTACTTTATTTCACTTAATTCTCTTCAGAATATTTGTGTGAATATATTAATTTATAATAATATTAATTTATATTGGTGGAAATATTTATAAATTTCTCTATCGAACAGTGAATGCGACATGTAATGATTTATATTTTATTTAAAAAAAAAAAAAACAACCTTCATCTTCATTTATGATTATTTTTCTAACTTTTAATTCATTTTTAGCTTTTTTTTTTTTTTATTATTATCATTGTTAATTGTAACATCAGATATTGGCAAATACCGAGAAGAAATAACGTGAGGTGTTTGAAGTTCCATAAGTTGATAAATATTAGGCGCATCGATCTCAAATTTTGGATTATAGGCTTATTGGTAATTAGGAGTGCAATCATGTGAAAAAGTTTCTAGTTCACATAGTCACCACCAGGGGACATGTGGCGCTGTTGTTGGCTATGGAAATGGAGCTCTCCTTGCAAAGGCTAGCACACATGCACTAGTCTTCAACAAGAACAGCAATGCTGTTAACTCTTGTTGACCACTCTTTACTCGTGAAGCTTTATTATCAGTTGCATTCGAATGCCACTAGGGCAGTACATGAATAAAGGCATAACAGAGGCAACAGAACGGGTTAAGGGCCACTATCAATAACAAATTTACGATGTATGGTTCACCAGTACCGTACAGGGGTTCGCTGCACATCTTTATTCTGAAACAAAGTGTTTCCGTTCCTGCAGTAAATGGTGTCCTAAACACAGTAGTCTTCATGAAAGATGGAGCTATACCACACACATCACATGGTTGCTAGGAATGTGATTGCAGAGTACATCCCTAATAATCGTGTAATAAGCAAGCATTATCTTTATGCATGGCCCGCATCAGCCCCTGATATCAATCTTTGTGACTTTTGACCACAGGATTATCTCAAGGATAGGGTCTATCGAGGTAGGGTGCATAAGTTACAGGACTTTGAAGAACACCATAAGATGTGAATGTGGGTAGTTAACATGTACCATCTCTCATAGTGGACAAGAATTGCATATTCTTTAAATTAAAATTAGAGAATTCAGGATATTCTCTATTGTAAGTGAATGAGTCTATATCTGCAATACTGTACATATTGCTATCATTTCATCATGAAATACTTCTTTCTCATCTTTGAATGAGTTAATCTTTGGAAAATCCTCAAGATAACACAGTAATTTATTTATTTTCATTGTGTAATAATTTAGTAATGAATTACTGTGTAATAATTTTGTTTTAATGAATATGTTAGATTAAAAATATGAATACCATTGTATTTTTATTATTGTTGTTGTTTTTCCATTTTATTTATTAGATTTTTAATTTGAAATCCTTATTTCAAACATTTCACCAGATTGAATAAAAAACCACTTTTTAGAAAATGATTGTTAAATGCATCTATAGTCAATAATCTGGGTAGATAATACAGTGCAAGCAGTAGATACAATATTTTTAAGAATAAAAAAATAAAAAGACTCGAAACTTTTTAAGTATGGTAATTTTTAATTAGTTAATAATTTCACTTCTTTCTAGCAATGAAACATCCCATGAAATGCTCCCTACCTCCTCCCCGCAGCATATGGGATCACAATCTTTAAGGAACAAAGCATTTTATTGAGAAAGAAAGAAAGAAAAAAAAAATATTTCTGCTTTTTTTGTTACTTCTCTGTGAAAATTCCAGTGATAAAAATTGTTTATTTTCTTTTTCTTTTTTTTAATTTATTTAAAAATTGTTAAATTTTATACATTTCAAATATTTTTTTATTTTTTCCCAAACTTTAGTATTTGAGTAAATTTACTGAAGAAGCACCAGATAAAGCACTAAGCAAATTTCTTTTCAAAAATTCTTCAATCAGTTTGAGTATATTTTCCATTTTGAAGTAAGTAAAATATAAATAATAATTAGTAAATGTTTAAGTTGAATTCTGAATGTAGGAATATTAATAGTTTTATAATAAGAGCAAATCTATTCAGAAGTTGATCTAGGAGCTTTGAACCTATTAATTAAAAGTCATGAATTGAACTGAAAGGGCCTGGCAGTAATTCTTCAACTTAAAAATTCCACATGAAGAACATTACATGTTACGTATGAGACATGCTAAATTCAATATATTAAAAACAGAAAAATGTGTGCATTTTAGAATAAAAGTGTATTATATATTTTGAAGACAGGATCTTCTTTTTAGTCTTTTATAAACATAATTATAAATTTGAATTAGAATCTTTTAATTATAAATATAATTTTTTTTTAAGAAAAGTGTAATCTTAAAATCTTTGAGTTTCACTGAACATAATCAGAGTGGAACAATAGATGGGTGCACTATTCTTAGTACAGTCCATTTCTTGTAAAGATTGAAGTGACATAACACGGAGTAATACATACTTCATGGTATTCTAATGGAGAAAGAATTCAGCTTGTAAGACAAAGGATGTTGGGTCGATTCCTAATATTACCAAAAAAAAATTTTTGTTTTCTTTTTATTCAGATTTTTTTTTTATTTATTTAATTTTCCTATATTTCTTTTGGCTTTATTTATTGTTTTCTTTAATTTCATTTCACATTTTTTTTTGTTTGTTTATTTTTTCTATTATATTTGATAAGTTTGTTTTTGTTTTTGATTTATTTTAGCTTTATTAATCACTGTTCACTGTGAGAACATCAGAAACAATTGATGAGTCCGTATCGTTTGTACTATCAGAAGAATCACAATACAATCACAGAAGGATCAGAAGAATTAATGACTACTGGCTTTTCTTCACAGTCTATCAAGAGTCCTGATTCCAAAATTCGTCTTTCACGAAATTGCCGAATTGCACACAAATATTTGTGTCGTCAAGTGATTATATCACTGTCACATAATTGTGAATTTCTATGTCAAGACTGATACCTAATTTCACCATGTATAGAACAATTTTAATGTTCTATACAATGTACTGCAGGAAATATTTGGTGACTGAGGATCATGAGTAATTTCTTACTGTAGATATTTCATTCTGAAAAAACATTTTATGTATTTTACCTCTAATTGCAGTGCACAGAAATGAATCAACATTTTATCTGGACATGATTTATTTGCTTTCTGAGGCCTCTTCTTGTCTGGTGTGTGTAAAATTCTTTCCTTTTGAAATTCTTTCTTAATGGCATAAAAGAACGTCACTGATACTCCTGTCAAAAATGTTGTTTTCTGAATGACTTTATCAACTGTCAGATGCTGTTCCAATTCTCTTAACTTGAAATAAACATATAAATTTTTTTGTTTTGCACTGCCGTGAATCAACTGACCCTACTATTTATTTTTGAAATATTTATAAGGAGACGTATGCGATGCACTGGAGGCTGGCATGTTGAAAAGAGCCCCTCAACAACATTAACCAATTGCATGTTCCCTTGCTATGCGATCAAAAACAAACAAATCTAATAATTTGAACAGTTACATTTTCTGTCTCTTAAAATATTTAATGTTTTCAAATCAACAGTAATCTTCTAAATTCAGGATGAAATAACAAGAATGCCGAAACTATATTCTTCACTGCAGAAAAATGTGTTACGTGGCTCTCTGATGTCAATTCAATCTTTACAAGAAACTGACTGTAGAATAGGAAATTTGGAAGGGAAACAAAAAAGAAACATAAACATTTCACTTTCAGAATACAGTAAGAAACTGCTGTGCTTCATGGTTTTGCTTGTGCATTGCTCATTTTTTTTGTTTTTATAATTTGAGATTAAAGCTTAGGAATCCATGTCTAAGTGAGAGAAATATGTAGGCAAGAATGCAATTTGTTCATTATCTTTAGCAACAAATACTACATTTGCTGTCTGCATGAGCTGCTAAGAACATCCATTATTTTGTTGTCATTCTTATTGAATATGTTACATTTGTGTTCACTTGAATTTTATACTGTAACTTTTGCTATACTGCTGCATCATCCATATGTATTAACAATGACTTTGGCCATGAAATAATTTCTTGTATTAGCCTTCAAGGAACTGTGACTTGTCTTAGTTGATTTTTTTTTTTT
>JAFIDM010000001.1:68976627-69048317 GCA_023159025.1 Thereuonema tuberculata
TATTAAATGTAGTCTTTACATTTAAATTTGGTGTGATGTTAGAAATATTTAATAGTAGAAGAATTAGGAGAAGAGATCTACTAAAAAAATATGGGAACTACTGAAGTTTTGTTTCAAGTAAATGAAATATTTTTTTATTCACAGTTGGAATGACAGTTCTGATTTCCATACTGAAGATGCTCCCATGAGTTTGCTGAAAAGTCCATATTCGGCATACATATCTGATGACGACAGATATTCCAATGGAGGATCTGGTTTCTATGAAGGAAATTCATTCTCAACTAGTTCCCGCATGAATATGATGTAAGTTTCAATATGATACCTATTTTTTGTTTTGTTTTTGTATTACATTTTACTTCACTTAATTAAAAATTTGATTTACTAGGCTAATTATTGCTTATTAAACATTCTGTGTAACTTCTATAATTATTACTGTATTTCTGTGAATCAATGTATCCATTAATCAGAAATATTTGGAAAGGAGAATCTGTCTACATTTTTTAGCAGTATGTATTGGATTTGAATTTGAAAGTGTCTGAAACACACAAATTCTTTAAACAAACCAAGAAGGCATAAAGGTAAACAAAAGATTTCGCCTCTGAGCTATCAACAGTGGGAGTGGGAGACTGGCGTTTCGTCCTCTTTATGGACTTATCAGCCACACAAACCCTTTGTTGAAAGCCCAAATACCAAAACCAAGTTAGGGATTCCACCCACGCATCAGCCAGTGTATAGATCCACCCAAGCTGATGAGTCCATAAAGAGGATGAAACGGCCTTCTCAAACTCCCACTGTTAATAGCTCAGAGATGAAATCTTTTGTTTATCTTTGTGCCTTCTTGGTTTGTTATTTATTTTATAATAGGCACATAAATTTTTATTGTAATTGATGTGGCTTGCCATTAGTCTTGCCTTTCTTCAATTTCCTCTGTGCCTGATGGATTTGCATGCCAGGAATTGAATCTTTTTCTTTTGTTTTGACGTTTTATTGTGCTTTTAGTTTATTGGGAATCCACTGGTTGGTGCATGGGTGGAATCCCTAACTTGGTTTCGTGATCTGAACTTTCAACAAAGAGTTTGCATGGCTGATGAGTCCATAAAGAGGACAAAACGGCCGTCTCACACTCCCACTCCCACTGTTGATAGCCCAGAGGCGAAATCATTTGTTTACCTTTGTACCTTCTTGGTTTGTTGTTTATTTTATAACAGGCATGTTAAATTTTTATTGTAACATAAATTCTTAATCTAATGTAGAAAATAGTACTTTACCACTGAATAAACATTGTGTGAATACACTTCTCTAAAAACAAAATATTATTTTTCTTTAGCTGCCATTACTTAAAAACCGAATGAATATAATTAACAGTGTTAGTAATGATTGAAATATTTTTTTAGATTTAGCTTTCCCCAGTTTAACAATACATTGTTTGTTGTGTAACGACACGATTTCCTTTTGTTATTTTGTGACTTAAAAGTTCTGTTTATATTCATTCTTTCTTTCAAAGTGATGATGACCTACGAGGAAATCCTCCCATGTACAGGTAAATAACCTACTTAAATTTTTAAAATATAAATCTTCTTCATTTACATCATTTATTTCAAATATATGAAGATAACAAGGTAACAGAACATACAAGTCAAACTTTCATTATAGTTGAGGCACTTACAAGGGATACAAGGCACTACCAGACCTCCCTAAGACAATTGTCACAAAACTTTCTGGGGTGGACAGCCATGAGACCAAAGTAACAGGTGTGAAACGCAGCATTTCGCAATTGCCTATAACCCCTAGAACATGGCTTATAAAAGTGGGGCAGCGCCTGTAATGTTTGCAGCCATAAAGTGTCAAACAACATTTACCTGTGGGATATGATGTCACTGTGTGATACTGTGCATGTGTGGCAGATGTCCAGGTGGCAGGCGTTGTATATCTTAGTGACTTATGTGAGTAGTGTTATACAGAAGAATAACCTGTTAGTATGCTAACAATGTGTGTTTATGAAAATGGCTTGTAACCATCATGCTGTTGTGCAAATACAGGCGAATGAGGTGATGCAGAAGTACCCAGCGGACGACACGGTTCCAACATACATTTAAAGGTGAATTGCACAGGAGTTGTATAACCTTTTGGCTCAACATATCGATGTAGGCACTGTCACGTTGGAAAACAGACATTGTGGCATGATAGTGATGGGACGTTGGACACAATATTTGCAGATAGTGGTACGCCAACACACAACCTACCAATGAGTTCTAGTTCCTATGAACCATCACCCTCCAAAGTGAAACAGAAAAGCATTCATGAACAGTTTTCTGAACAAACCATGCAGACTGTCTATGACACTTTAGACTGATAGGACAAGGAGAAAGGACAAGGAGACTAGTATCTACAGAGCAGATTTTTGGTCTCCCAGACAAACAACAAACCACAAACAAAGAAAAAAAGAGGGGGAAAAAAAACCGACAGGAAGGAAAATTAAAAAAAAAAAAAGGATATCACACTCCGCACAACTCACAAGGAGGAGTATGAAACGGTCGGCAGGGACCCACCCCGAACAGCTCCAAGGACCGCCAAAGGCCCTATCCAAGGAGCCGGGTACAGTTCGGGTCCCACCCTCCCCATTGACCCCCCAAATGGGCCGTGCGGAATTTGGAGAAAACAAAAAAAAAGCATCAAAAATTCCTCCCGATAATCCTTATACACACCAAAGACAAAAAAAAATTCCTTCATAATTACAAACTCAAACAAACAATTCAAATGTCCCCAGTTTAAAACAGAACAGAAGGAGAAGGCTTCGCGCTCGGCGGCCACTACCGAGCGACTGAAAAAAAAAATCATTAGTGTTAGCCAGATCCCCAAATGTAAAATTCTGTATCTGTATAAAAATAAAGACAAAGAAACAAGACATACAACAAATTAACACTTGTCATTACTCCATAAGTTAAAAAGTATACAAATACCCAAATGTTAAAATATATCCAAAATTATTTAAAAATACAAAATTAAAAAATAAGATGTTAAAGTTAAGATTAAAGATATTTACAATGTAAAAAAAAGAAGACAAAAAAAATTCCCAGTGCAAAAAAGAACCAAATAAGTTAAACGGGGCAATTCAAACGATGAACAAAATTTAAAAATAACTGATAACAGTCCCTTATCCTGTCGCAAGGACAGGGGAATGGGATACCCCTCTTAGCAAACAACATTTTAAAGTGGTTTCTAAGTCTCGAACGACCAGGATCCGGACAACGCCATAAGACGTGGTCCGGATCTTCGTCCTCAGAGAGAAAACAAAGTCCGCACTGGGATGTGTCTCCCAGGTTAAATCTAAAAAGGTAAGAGTTAAAAGCCCCGTGCCCGGTTAAAAATTGGTTAACGATGAAGTCCGAAAAGAGTGCTCCGTCATTAACTCTGTTGATAAATCTAAAAAGTGGCCTACCCTTACAAGAATTGTTCCACTGTCCCTGCCAAATGGAAATTTGATCTTGATATCTAATACGGTGAGAGAAAGACCGCGGCAAAGGACAGGGAAAGGAGATATCTTCCAACGAGGAGGCTCGCTTGGCCTCTCTGTCAGCCTCTTCATTACCACATATGCCAATGTGAGCCTTAACCCAAAATAACTGTATCGCAACACTGTTATTTAAAAGTTCCCTGATATTTACATGAGTATCTCTGATCATTTTGTTAGAATAAGAGCAATTAGAAATTGCTCTCAGGGCAGCTTGAGAATCAGAGATAATTGCGATACTTAGGTGTTTCTTGCACCAAAGGTCAAGACACACATTGACGGCATAAGAGATAGCTCCTGACTCCGCCTGAAAAACAGATGAATCATCAGGAAGACGTTGCCGATAAATATCTAAAGTTTTATTATAAGTATCTTTGAAGACGACAGAGAAACCAACGCGGCCCTCACCCTTAGAACCATCAGTGAAAATTATGAACAGAGAGTAACTCCTTCTTTTTGGGTTCACCCTGCTTTCATTAACCCATTACCTATTAAAATGTGGGGAGACAATGAACTCTCATTTAATATAAAAATTTTCACTGTGAATTCGATTATAATGAAAAAATAACTGTTGTGCTTGAATCCACATGGGAACAATACCACATAGGACGTATAAGGCTTCAGTCGAAACCGTCCTATATGTTCGGGCTATAGCTATTAAAAATGGTCTCACAATAGTATCTAAATTTCTCTTAAGGATAGATTTATTAGCAGAGTCGCCCCAAACTTCGGCCGCATAGAGAATTTTTGGCTTAGTGGCCGAATTGAAGATTAATTTCCTAATCTTCGAAGCCATCCCTCCATTTTTAGGTGCAATGAACATGAGCCTGTGAGCATTAACGGCAATCTTTTTCCTAATAGCACATAAATGATCCGTCCAGGTAAGATTCGAGCTAAGTGTTACCCCTAAGTATTTCAAATTATCAAAAAATTTAATTTTGCCATTTGAAACCTTTAAGAGGGGTCTCTTGGTAACATTTCTGCATGGACAGAACAGTGCTGCCGTTTTATTTTTGTTAATTGAGAGTTTATTATCATGTGCCCACAGGCTCAAGATTGGCCAGAAAGAATCCCATAAAATTTCAATTTTTCTAATGGAAGGGGCACTTATGACAACTACCGTGTCATCGGCAAAAGACTGTAAGTCGATGGCACTCTCTGGATCATTATCTCTCTGCCACGAGGTAAATCGAGAGAAAAGATCTTCCATGATAGTGAGCCACAGGGTAGGCCCCAAATTACTACCCTGTGGACAGCCCTTAAAAACATAACTGGAAGAGGAACCCAAAATAACTCTCCTGTTAGAGAAAAAGGAAGAGATAATGTAGTATAAATTTCTAGGGCATTTAATACTCCTTAAAAAATTCAAAACCATCGGGTGCCAAGCATTATTAAATGCATTGGTGATATCTATAGAAACCACAGCAACATGGTGTCCTAGTGATTTATGCCGACGGACAAAAGACAGTAGAGACCTAACTGCCATAATAGTACTGTGGTTTCTACGAAATCCAAATTGTTTATCAGACAGACAGCCTTTAATTTCCATAAAATGATACAGTCTATTATTAATAAACTTATCGAAAATTTTGCCGATGACAGGCAAAAGGCAGATGGGTCTCATACGACCGTCCCCTTTAGGGATTAAAACAACTTTAGCCACTTTCCATACTTTTGGGAAGACCCCGCATTTTAAACACTTATTAATTAGTGAGACCCATTCGTTACCGTAACCTGAAAGATGAAGGGAAGAGCGCGGGCAGGAATCAGATCAATACCCGAAGAGGACTCTAGATTGAGACTATTAATAATATGAAAAAGTTCGTGATACTCAATATTGAAATCCTCTGTTTCACAAAGATAAGGTATCGTATGATTATACCTGATACCAGTGGCAACATCGTCATCTTCCTCGACAATATCGTTGGGAAAGTATTCAGTGAGAAGAGCCTGATTTGACTCATTCTCGGAGGAAGTCCAATTGGCATCATTCGTTTTGACCATATTTGCACAAGCATAATTCTTGTTTTTATTGGTCAAAATTTTGAAAGGAAAGCTAAAGGGATTTTGGTTGGCTTCCCTTTCACAATAATCCTTCCAAGAATTCCATTTGGCGTGTCTTAAAGATTGACGATACTTTGCCCTGGCCTCCCTCCATCTTTCTTCTATAGCCAGTTTCCCATGTGGATCCTTACATCTTAGATATCTCTTCCACCATGCTCTGGCTTTGGCCCTCAATATTCTCAGCGTTGGTGACCACCAGCTGGGCCCAACTTTGTTTTTAAAAGAGGTCTTGCGAAAAGGAATGGCCCTATCACAGGCCTCTTTACAAATATTTTGAAAAATAAGTGCAGCATTTTCGCAATCCATGGTATTAATAGAATTAATCACTTAATTCAATTTACAAGAGAGGAAATCAGTAAAGACTTTCCAATTAGCAGCCTTTAGGCAGTAAGCCCATCGCGAAGGAACCGAATCCGAATCCAGCTCAAAAGAAATAATGCGGTGGTCACTTCCACAATCTTCCTCGGAAATGTTCCAATTAGAGACTGTCAGTCCCCTCGAAAGAGTGAGATCTATCCAACTTCTGCCATTGGTAGAACAGAAAGTTGGAATAGATTCGTTGTCATTACAAATAACAACATTGTTTTTGTTAACCCAATCAATTAATTCATTACCTCTCTCATCACTGATGTTGTCACCCCATATCAAGTTGCGAGCATTAAAATCACCCAAAATTAAAACATGAGAATATAATTTTATAATGTCTTCTAACTTGAGTAACAAAGTTGTAAAATTCTCATATTTATGGGCGTAGAGGCTAACAACTGCAATGGACCTAGTGTTCGTTTTAAAAACAATAACCACTAAATCTTTTGATAAAAATTGACTAATGACTAGAGGGTTGAACTTTTTGTTGTTATAGACTATACAAGAACGAGGCCTCTCTGATTCATTATTACAAAAGATAATCGAATAGTGCTGATCAAAGGACGGAATTGTATTCCCTGAACAATAGGGCTCTTGAAGACATAAAAAATCAAAATTTGGGAGCAAAATTTGCAGCTCCGTCCAAGCCTGCCAGCCTTTTCCCATGTTAAACTGGCAAAACCTAATCATTGATAAGCAATAAGTTTTCTCATTGTCAGATGGGCTCGTTTATAACAAGCGCAAGCTTTACTATCAGCGCGATGATTATAATCTGAAAGACCAGATCTTGTACAGTTAGAACATTTAATAATTGAGGACTGACAGTCGCTAACACGGTGATTGTCTCCGCACGGTGATTGTCTCCGTCTATGACACTGTGAAGATTGCAAAGAAAACAGCTGCTGCAACTGCCCGAAAATACAAGTTACCACCAGAAAAAGTGCGGCAAATAGTAACCGCTCTTGAGAGAAGTGGTATGAAGGAACAAAAAATTGCATGAATTCGCCAGCATATCTACACCAAATTCCAGGATGCGCATAACATGGAACTCTTCACTACTGACATTTAAAGAAGTGGGCAAACAAATCAGCTATTGTAATGGTCAGCCAGCACAAATTTCCTGCACACATTCAAATGCCACTATAAAATCTCATCACATGAGATCATAAGGTTTGTTGCCAGGCGGGATATTACTCTTGACACCACTGTAAGGACCAGAGCTTTGGAGTTTATACGAGAAGTTATTGACTATATTCCTGCCATTGCAATAAACTACGACATGGTGTTCAATGCGACCAAAGTTGATTGAATGCGAACTCGCATCAAACAGAACTCAATTAGTGACTGAAGCTGTTATGCAATCTGTTGCATCTACTACCACTCCTATACCATTCAGGTGCTTTTTTCCAGGTCAGGATGCCTTGCAAAGAAACTGTACAACAGCTATCAGGAAGCAGGTGAACGTGTTTCCGAAACACTACAACAGCTATCAGGAAGCAGGTGAACGTGTTTCCGAAACACTACAACATAACCAACCTCCAAATATAGAATTTGATTGCAGCACCAGTGGTAAGATGTCCATAGCTCTAGTACTGTCCTGGATGCGTAAGGTACTGGAACCAGAACTAACAGGAGCATTCCTCCTGTTACTGGATTCATGGTTGGTCAAACCAACACGAGTTTGCCAAAGCCCTCAGCAACAGGGATGTAAATTTTCTTACCAAGATCATACCACCTAAAGCCACAAAGTACTGCCAACCTCTTTATATCTATTTCTTTCGCCAATACAGACTGTATGCGCTACACATGGAAGAGTATATACGTTACGACGAGAAGCATGCTGTTAAAATGCATGACAGGATCTTCATTTTTAAGTTGCATTATTTTATATACAATCAGTTGAGTGCGACACAGTACCAAACTATGCTTTGCTATGCGTGAAGGCATCTAGATGTGTCACAGGACATGCCTCTTCTGTTCCATAATGTGGTGGACATAAATTTTGCTGTGCATGACATGTGCTATGCTCCTAACTGTGATAACAGTGCTGTCATTATCTGCTTATGGTGGGTATTCCATTTCGCTTGCAGCACTGCCTTCTCACACCACATTACCATGACTTGGAGTGAGGTATGTATATGACATTTGCAACTTCATGATGTCGACAGAGTTCACAGACAACATTTAAATGCCTTATATCTCACAGGTAAATGTTGTTTCTCACTTTATGGCTGCAAATGTTCAGTAATGGGTGCCCCATTACTATAAGCCATGTTCTAGGGGTTACGGGCGATTGCAAAATCTCGCGCTTCACACCTGTTACTTTGGTTTCATGTCTGTCCACCTCAGAAAGTTTCGTGTCGATTGCCTTCAGGAAATCTAGTAGCATCCTATAGTAGTTAGTGGAAGAGGGGCACAGGTAACAAAATTAAAATTTATTTAAAATTAAAATAAAGTTTTAGAAAAATTAATTTTCTGTGGAAAGTTGGTGTCCACTTGTAATTATTTAAACTGGTTGTGAAAGTAGATAGTAAATTGCTGCTGGTATCAAATCTTGGTTGAAGATGTCATTTTATTAGACACTTCTTAATATATCTTGTATTGATTAAATCACAAATGATTCATTGGCTACTTTTTGTTGTGACTTTTCTATTGAGATGATGACAGCATATAATATATTATTGTATGCTTCTGAATTACAAAGGAATATATAAAAAAATAACATGATATAAAAAGTTCATTACATAAACACATTAATGGTTTTTAATGGAAATCACACTTTTATAGCTTATCCAAATCCTCATAATGCTTTCAAGTTTTAATGTTTCTTCACTTATATTTTAAGGATTAATACAATAAAGCATAGACAGTTGCTGTAAGCTCCATTAGTTCTTAAAAGCTTCACTGAAATACCATGAATTGAATGCTTTTTTTTGCAAATTTCAGATCCAATAAAACTGATATCGCAAAAAATGAAATTTTTCTTTGCTGGATGTTGGAACTTCCTTTTTAAATTCTTACCCTTATATGTTCTTACAACTCCAAACAAATATGTATTTTGCTTGTTGTAACTTCCCAGCTGCAAATATTTCTTCTTTTTGTTAAGTTAGAAAATTTATAGAAATTTAGTTTGCAGGAATTTCAGTCTTCCAATACATTATCCAGACAGTATTATTTCAGTGTACGTATTTTTTCTGCTTTTTTTAAAGCTTTTGTTATCCTTTCCATTTATTATAATTACAAGAGCTTTTTTTTTTTTAATTTTGTATTTACTTCTGTTAGCTACATAAATGTGTGTTGCCTCCATCTTGAAAACAATGTAAATAAATAAGAGCAATTGAATCTAAACCACTACCAGACAAGGTGCAATGGGCCTCTTTTGCATTAGCATTTTTTTTTTTTGCCAGAGATTTTTAAAATGCTTCTTTTAAGAAATAGCCTTACACCACTATGTTTGGCATTACTGAAATAGATGGCAGAATCTACTTGATTGTAGCAAAAAAAATTCAAAACCATATAGATATGGCATGTGCCCCTTTTCCACTGAGCCTCTCAATTATAATTTCCAGTTACTTATATTACTTTTTAAGAATCTTTCTGTAACTCTTATAGAAGTCTTCTGTAATTCATTGTCTGTTTACTTGAGCCCAATTCTTGGATGAAAACCATTATAATTATCAGTAGTGATAATTTATTAATCTTTAATGGAAGTACTGAAATGGCGAATTTCACTGCACTTAGTGGAAATTTATCTACATTATATTATCTACATTATATCTGTTTGAATACAAGCTGAACATTTTCAGTTTCTTACAAATTTACAGTTAAGTTAAAAGATCCCATTTTACAGGCCATTTTGTGGCCCCTTCAAGATCTTGGGAGATATAGACTCCAAGGATTCACGATTATCAAGAAGAAATTGGGGTTTGGTGATCAGTTTGATGCCATCTCGCCTTTAACACCACAAAGAAACCTAGCCAGACTGGGTGAACTGTAGAACAGTCTGGCTAAACACTAGAATAAATCCCTGCCTCTGCTGGTAATTGAATCTGCTCCTCAGCCACAGCTACACAAATAACCAACTTGTTAAGTTCACATTTGTAGTACTGTTCATTGAAAATTCTACAACAAGAAAGACATAAGAATCAGATTGGTTGTGAATCTAATCCAAACACACACAATTCTCTACACAAGGAATACCATATCACCTAGAGCCATTCACCACCATATTGTTTCACCATATTGTTGCAGTCACCACGATATATCAGGTTGAATCTCGATTCACCAACAATACTGTATGATACAAGCCTTCAATTGATTGTCAGTGTTCATGATACCATGCAACCAGGATGACACAAAAGGTGGTTGCAGCAGTAAACAAATGGCTTCAAATTCTGCAGCTCACTCGTATATTTGAGATATTATGTAAAATTGGACAGTGCCATGTGTAGAAAGAAAGTTTATAGAAATGGCATTGCTTGCCATGCCCTCAATCATTTACATTGAAGTCTTTATAAGCAGCCATATCCCATTCTGATATACTGCCATTCTGTAGAACCACCACTCACTTTCAATCCAACTTTGAAATCTGCTCTGTAGTTCTATGACCATTTAATATTAACACACATTTCCCTATTTCAAGATGATCTGTGTATGTTGTTCACTACTAGCAAAGGGATGATTCAGTTGGTATGCATATGTGCATCAATTGTAATCGCTTCAATCCAGCAAAGTCACAAGGTTTTTCCTTGTTGTGGTTGCACTTATTAGATAGTATTATAAGTTGTAGATGTAGTCATCATTATTTGCAGCTCTGTTAGATTGAAACGTTATTTTGTAATATACAGGTATATAAAATTACTTTATACTTTTTGACTTGTATCTGACTGTTTAATCATTGACACATATGTATCTATTTCAGTTCATATTCAATATTTTTTAAGAATGGACATTCTTCATCTTCAGGTTTTCAATGTACAAGAATTAATTACTTGATTAACTAGAAGATCAAAATCTTTGTCTGAAAGAAATTATATTAGCCAAAAAATGCCTGTCATCTGTAGACAATATCATATTTGTTTGTTTTAGGTCTTATTCATCAGCTCTTATTTCCTGAGTATTTTCTTACTGAGATTTAAACCGTGACAGCTTTTAATTCTTGTAGCATTTCTGACTCTTTTTACCATTTCCTGTGATAAAGGTAATTGGCAAAGAATTCAGATTGTCTTTGATCTTTTGGCCAGTCATACCTTTGTTTCTGTTTTTCTGATTTTTTATTTAAACTTAGAATAGGCAATGCATTGGCATGTAGCAATTTTCTTTGCTGACTTTGTTGAAGTTTTCATTAGAAACCATTCTATTGTTTGTCAAGATGTTTGGCTAAATTCAGAACTACTAAATTCCTTTCCACTACTGCCAATCATTTTTGCTGTTCAGCAAGATCAAATGTTCATGGCAGTGATCTCCCATATGACTGGCATGCCTGAATCTTCGATTTGGCTTGGATAGTTCTTTCTCTCTCAGTGTGTTTCTTTCCTTTCATGATTTGAGCTTAATTATTGAAATATTGTTTCTTACCCAGCTTAGTCTCTGCTGCTCTTTCACTATTAAAAATCACGGCTAAACTGGAGAATATGGTAGGTGCCAATCACAGTCTTCGTAAGGATACATCTGCTCGGGGATACATGATGGTGCGTACTGTTATCTCAAATCGCAGTTAGCCAGATGAGGGTTAGTTTTTATAGTAAAATATCGTGCAAAACCAGTTTAAAATAAGCTTACCTACAAATCTCATTCTTTTTTTCACTAGTTAATTGAAAAACTAAAATTCATATCTTGAAATTAGAGCCAAGGTAGCCATCTTGTCGAAAGCCTGGTACTGTAATCTCCGGTTTCACCCTAATCACAAACTGAAATGTGTAAGATCAAAGAAATAAAGAAGAAATCTTTGAAATTTTCTGGTTATTTTAGTTGTTGCTTATTCATTTTCTCCTCATTCTGGATGAGCTTTAGTCATTTGCTGGTTCTGCAGACCATAGTTTATATTTTTTTAGAAATCAACAAAGTGGATGTTTATCATCAATCTTTTTAGATGAATTTGTTTCTAGTTATACACTGATGTCCTTAAATTAAGGATCTTGCAAAATGAACTGTTATGGTTGTCCATTCGAGACCAAACTTGATAGGGAGGGTGCAAGAAGGTTTTCCTAATACCATCCCCAAACAAAAAGTAAAGGTGGCAGACTTCCTCCGACTGAAGAAATAAAATTGTCTAAAACATCATTGAGATAGAAGCTCTATTATCAATGCGGCCAGAATTGAAACTCCCAGAATGCAACGCAGATTATAGATTTTCCTTTCCTGGCCGGTCGGTCACATTCAAAAAGAAGAGAAAATGGCGGTCTCTGCTTCACATTCAACATTTCAATGAGGAAAAGTTCTCAAAAGTCAAGTAGGGAAATTATTCTTAACGTTGCTCATCGATTTCAAGAAGATGTATGTGAGATTTTTGATATTTCTTATTTTTGAAAATTGAGATTGATATTTCCTGCGCAGCTTATGGCATTGATACTGGAGAAATTAGTCAATGATAATGTGTTTCGGTTTCAAAATTCACCGCGACGACTGTAGATTACTATCCAGATGTTTGTGGAAGGCATAAAGAGAGTTCAGTAGGTCTCCCTACACAGCTACCCAATGCAATATGGTGTCATACTGCACACCAGAGTATCAAGCAAACTTTGGGAGATTGTATCCCATTCTTCAACCAAAGCTGTCCTCAGCTTGGGTAGCATTCGTGATGGTGAAAGTGCATCTAGCAATACGTCTTCCGAGAACTTCGCATGCATATTCAATTTGATTCAAGTCCGGGAAACATGCAGACCAAACGATGGATATCCTCAAGTACTTGTCCACCAGATGAGCCTGATATGGGTGAGCATTGTCGACTATGAATAGAAACTCTGGAGCAGCAGCATGTTTGAAAAGTCGCATATGTTGGTGAAGGACATTGTCCCAGTACAACTGAGCAGTTATGGATCCTCTGTCGAAAATGTGCAGTGGTGTACGAGAGCCCAGCATAATGCCTGCCCACACCACCACCACCCTCGTACTGATCTTCTTCGACGATGTTGGCAATATTGGTTCTGGTTCCTTGCTCCCTCCAGTCATGAATCACAGTTTAGAACCCTGTTTCCCAACGTGGGGCGCAATTTGATTGTTAAGGGGGGCAATTGGAAATGGAAAATTGTTTTTTTTTTTTTTTTTGGTTGTGAAGGTTAAAAAGTCGTTTTTTTTTTTTTGATTGTGAAAGTTATACCTAATTTGGTGGGACGTAGCATACTTTAGATACTTTAGGTGGGGCATGGCACAAAAAAGATTGGGAAACACTGGTCTAGAATGTACCGGGACTCGTCAGAAAGCATGACATGGCTGTATTGTGCCTGTCTCCATGGTGCATGTTCAGTGCACCACAACAAGCATCCCCTCTGGTGAGCTTGGCTCAAGGAGATAGGTCTCCTGGCATAAGACCAACTATATGCAGTCACCAGTATATTGTTTGCCTGATACAGTGGTCTGTGTTGCTGCTGCCAGCTCCCTGGCAAGGTGGCATGCCATGCGTTAGGGGTTCCGTGTGGCCGATAGCAGTCTTTCTGGGGTGTGAACGTCCTCAGCTATAGCATTGGGCAATATTTCCATCCTGCTGGAAATGTCTCCATAAGTGAGAGATGATGCTAATTGACATGTTTAGTGCACTTATCACTTCCACTTGTGACTGGCCTGCTTCAGGACATTCTATCACTCTGCCTCTCGTTTGCAGATCCAAATGGACACGATGGGCCATGGCTAACAATTAATATAAAGTACTGTACAATCAGGGACCCAAACTGTCACACAATTCGTCCTATGTCATGATCAGCACTGTTTATTTATTCAGCAAAGTTTTATTTATTCAGACAGAACAGGTTCTAACATTTTTATTTTTGTGTGCAGATGGTATTGGGAAGCCGTGCACCTGCCTACCAAGTTTGGTCCAGACAGGACAATCAGAACAGTTCATTTGCAAGATCCTGTAATTTAAGGACATTAGTGTATTTGAAGTGTAGACCTTGAATTTCAAATTTAAAGAATAGATATTGAATCTATTTGAGAGTTGCAGCTTCTAAGACTTGATTAGCAAATTCAGGTAACTGTTAATTATTACTTCCCCTTAGCTTTTTGTCCTCATCTAAGCTGCAAAAGACTTCCTCAGTTTCCAAAAAAAAGCAGTTAGTTTGACTACCAAAAAGAAATGAACTTCAAACTGAATGTTTTTTGAAATTTCAGTTATAAAATTGATTCAGTTTAAAATAATTTTTTGCTAAGCATGAGAATTTTGTATAATTGCATGTTTTGAATTTGGTATTTAAGAAACTAGGTTTAATTATACAGGCTGTTTCCTCACAAAACTGATTTCACCAGCAGGTTTAGTTAGTTATTCTAAGAAAAAATATACACAATAGGTCACTTCAGCTTCATTCCAGAGATACAGACACTTCTACTACAGAATGAAAGCTATCTGATTACCATTTAATAATATGTTGATTTATTGATTTGAAATGCAATTACATTGAAATTGCATTACCTTTTGCAGGTTTTGTTCAAACTGTTGACCTCGGTGCTACAAACATGCTGTGACACATGCTTCCAGTGATTGCATCTACAGAACATCACCAAAGTCATAGCGAATGCTAACAGCAATGTCAGTTATTGCTTGTAGTAACTGTTCCTTTGTTTTACTGGCTTATCATTCACATACACTCTTGATTCCATACAACCCCACAGATAGAAATCTAATGTTGATAGGTAGGGTGCCAAGCAGTAGGCCATAGTGGTGATCAATCCTGTCCTATCTACTGATTGGGAAACTTCTCATTTGTCACAGCAATTTCTTGACTGGCAGTATGTAGTAGGGCATATTCTTGCTGCAATCACATGTGATTTTCATACTGCTAGTGGCACATCTACTAAATAAAGAGTAAGTCTCCTGACCAATGTCCCTTGATAAAATATGGTCCAATCAGATAACAACCTACTAATTCACATCTCACAGTGACAGAGAACTTTGTTGAGAAGTATAGATTATTACGACAAAGCAATAAAAACAAAAACAAAAACAGCACCAGGATAAGCAAATTGCCATTCTGAATCAATTATCAGGGGGAATTGGGGACAGCCCATTTTGTCCTTCCAGGGACTCTTCAGCCAAATCTGCCCACCCTGATAAAAGACCCAGAAAGGCAAGAACAAATCTGAAGGTCACCGACATTCCTGGCAGTAACCCCCGATAACAAAAGAAACAATAAAATAAATTGGTGTGTTGTAAAATACAACCAAAACCTTAACCCACCACTCGTACATGTAAAAGGCTTTTAATAAGCTAACTAAAGGTTCGAAAAGAAGGAAACTATCCTAAATAATAAATTTAACATGCTGTACAAATAACAACAAAGCAATAAAAACAAAAACAGCACCAGAATAAACAAATTGCCATTCTGAACCAATTATTGGGGGGAATTGGGGACGGCTCGTTTCGTCCTTCCAGGACTCTTCAGCCCAATCTGCCCATCCCGATAAAAGACCCAGAAAGAGTCCCTGGAATGACGTTTGGCTGTCCCCAATTCCCCTCGATAATTGATTCAGAATGGCAATTTATTTATTCTGGTGCAGTTTTTGTTTTCGTTTTTATTGCTTTGTTGTTATTTGCCCAGCACATTTAATTTATTATTTTGGATAGTTTCCTTCTTTTGGAACCCTTTAGTTTGCTTATTAAAAGCCTTTTACACCTACGAGTTGTGGGTTAAGATTTTGGTTGTGTTTTATAACACACCAATGTACTTTATTGTTTCTTCTGTTATCGGGGGTCACTGCCAGGAGTGTTAATGACCTTCAGATTTGTTCTTGCCTTTCTGGGTCTTTTATCGGGGTGGGCGGATTAGGCTGAAGAGTCCCTTGAAGGACGAAACGGGCCATCCCCAATTCTCCCCGATAATTGATTCAGAATGACAATTTGTTTATTCTGGTGCTGTATTTGTTTCCTTTTTTATTGCTTTGTTGTTATTTGCAAAGCACATTAAATTTATTATTTAGGATGTAGATTATTATGGTTGGGAGATTGTCATGAGCCCAAATATGGGAATACTGTACATTATTAATACCATCGTAGGTAAATGTGGCTTCATCACTGAATAGGATGTATGGAAGCACACCCCAATTGGTTCAAATCCAATCACAAAATATCACATGAGATTCATAATCACTAGATAATAGGTGTTGGACTTTCTTTATATAGTATAGATAAAGACCATCAGAATGTATTCTCCATAATTGCATGGATCCAACAAGTGTTATATGTGAAATTATGCTCACACTTGAAATTGGGCTTTGCTGTTCATCATTTAGAACCTCTTCATCATGCCTCTATAGCACATGGTCGGTATTTTCTCATAATGGAATCAGTCTTTATAAAACACCATTACAGTTTCATACTGTCATGTGATTAGAATATCAGTCTTGATATTCTGCAGCAGCCACATGCCCATTTCAATTGCAAAGACTGACAAATATCTTGTCAACATACTCCTCTTTTGAAAACATGCAGGCATTTTAGCATATAACATCATCAGTTACACTGACTATACAACCCTGTTAGCAAGTAACAGAAACAACCATTGACAAACCTCATATTGGTTCAAACCAGATAGTTCACATGTTCTCATGATAACTACAGTGAAGCGGAATTTCAGTTGATATTTAAGGAATGAAGTTGAATCGACCCAAGGTGTATATTACCATTTTGTATTACCCTAAAAAACCATCAGAATAACCATCTGAACTGATTGACAAAGTTTGTCAGTTTTGTGACAGAATAAACCTATATAATTGATTTATAACATCAGCATTATGTATATTGCAACTCATATTATGCATGTTATAATGGTTACAGATTATCATATTCAAGGATATCAATATGTATTTATTGAGTTATTTTCCTTTTTCAATTTTTGCAGTTAATGGATAAAAGATTGCAATAAATACTGTTCTGCTTAAATTTGTTTTTCTTTCTTTCTTTTCTTTTTTTTTTTTTTAATTAAATACGAGGACGAAGTCAAAGGTTCCGGGACACACTGTATAAATAATGACAATTTAGAAACATTGGTAACAAATTTTATTGGTCTTCAGTGTAATTCCTTCTCGCCGCTATACACTTCCACCAGCAGTCATACCATGACCGAAAACAATCCTGAAAGCCATTCTTTGACACCTCACTGAGTGCAGTAGTCGAAGCCTCAGTATCATCATTGCAGAATGCAAATCATTGGCCTCTCAAGAGGTTCTCATCTTTATAAAGAAGTAAAAGTCAAGTGGCACCAGGTCCAGTGAAAGGGAAGGTTGTGTTAAAGTAGGACTACCCATTTTGGTGTGATAATTATTCATAGAATATCACCAGTGTGCTGGACCATTGTCATGGTGCAGTATCCAAGCATTTCTCTAAACATCGCAGACCGCTTGCTGCGGATAGCCTCGTGCAGCCTCAAAAAGGCAAGATCCGCATCACCATTTATTAGCTTCCTCTGAGGCACGAATTCGGGGTATACAATGCCGCGAACATCAAAGAAAACCACCATCATCACCTTCCCTTTGCTCCATGAGGGTGTCCCAAAACTTTTGACATCGTCCTGGTATAAATAGATATATTGATTTATTATTTTTTTATGGGAATAGTTTGATAAGCATTTGAGGAGTTTATTATTTTTCAAAAACTTCTCTGAATATTATAGTAAATGAAAAAATACTGCTAAGAATCCATTTCATCAAATGAATGTAACATGGGGTTTTATCTGAACTGTTGTTTGGAAGAATAAGAAAAACAAACAAATGATGGAATACAAGCTTTGATTTTAAAAATATATATTTTTTTGCTTTTCAGTCATATGGCTGCTTCCATCAGCATTGTTTAAAGTCTGTCCACTTTCCTTTCCTTATTTATATTTTGATTGCACCTAAGGTAGGTGTCTTTGATTATGCTGATGAAAATCACGTTAACTAAAGTTTTTGCCATTGGTTTGCAAGCCTACATGATTTTGAATTCTTTTGATGCCTTACGTTTTTTGTTCTTGTGTCCATTCACTATTGTATTTAATCCAATATAAGATATTTCACAAGCTCTATCAACACTAATAAATGAGGATCAGCTTTTAAATTGTATATGTTTTAATAACTATTTTGTCTCTGTATTCAGGATGTTTCTTCCTCCTCATTATGTAATTCATCTAAAAAATTGATTTATAAATAAATGTTAACAGTTTGTCTTGCTGCCTAAAAATGATGTCATCCGCTTAAACCCTTAATTGGATACAATGCGTGTAAAGACTGTGCCTAAAAATGATGAGGCTTAGATAGTTTTTCTTTTTCTTTTTGACCTGATCATCTCTCGTTGCTTAAAACCAATAGGGTTAAAGTGCAGATTATGGCACAACTGAATTTTGACCTATTTTTTCAAGTTTTCAGAAGATTGTTGCTTTGACACTACTTTTAAAAAGCCAGATGTTTGAATTTCTTGTGTAGAACGAGCTTTAAAGGCAAGCTTATTTCAAAATTTTTTTGCACAATCTTTTACTAGATATACTAAACTTCATCTGTCTAACTGCGATCTTGAGATAACAGTATGCAGTCCATCAGCGATGTATCCTTACGAAACCTCCTATTAGTGGTACCATATCTGCACTAGAGCCCCAATCAGATTCTCTTTCAGTTATCAGAATTTATTTTTTTTTCCTAAGTAACTTCTTTTTTCTTTTTTTATAATAAGGGGTAATAATATTTTTTTTAATAGAAACAACTTATTTGTTGATAAATAATAAAAAATAGAAATTTATGAAATATTTATAAGATATAATTTTATTGACTGTTGCAAAGTTTGTGTTGTGCCCTCTTGCAGTTATGTTGTTTCAGATGTGCTTACAGTGTTTTCTTAGTTGTCACTTCACTCTAAATTTTATTTGATTTGATTTTTAGGAAACAGAATTATGGTCCATCTCATTTCTGAGAAAGAAGAAATAAAGGTCATCGACATATTTAAATCCTGTAAAAGAATTTAAAGCTAATTGTATGTCATTTTATGTAATTTATATCAGTTAACTATTGAATATTTGTTTTTTTATATTTGTCAAGTATTTTGCTAATTAATTTTTGTTTTTAGTTAATATTTTCCCTAATTTAGCAGTCATCCTATTTATTAATTCAAACTTTGTTTGAATATTTGAGAATATGTATATTTCTAAATAAAGAAATAAGTATAATTTTAATTTTATCTTCAATATTTTTTCAATGAATACTAATAGAAATTTATCCATATCATTTCATTGGACCTGAGAATTTGTGTCTTGCTTGAGCTAATTACTGTTTTCTTTTATTTGCTGAGATACAATTCTGAAAGAACATGTCAAGCTGAACTGACAAGAGCTTGTTGTCAAAATTCTCTGCACAGAAAAACAATTGAGGACAACACTTTTTGGTTAAGCATTTTGCGAGCGACCCAACTGTCAAATTAGCTTGGGGACTAGTTCAAGCAATTCTTTCATTTCGAACCATCCAAAATAAGCATCTTTTGCTTAAACTAGATATATACAGTCCAGTCATTAGGTACTTTTTAGTTGCAAAAGGTTGAGGAGTTTTGAAACTTGGCAGGAGTGTAGTCTCAAGTCTGAAGTACAGTGGCTTGGGGGGGGGGGGGGGGTTCTATCATGCCCCGGGCGTCACTCGCAGAGGGGTGCCAAATGGTCCCCAAGACACATATTACTATATGTTTTTCGGGATTGGGGGGGGGGGGGGGGAGCGCCAAAAAGGTTTTGTGCCCCAGACGCCAGTTATGCTCGCTACGCCACTGCCTAAGTAGGACGCTAAGTTTGTGACCTCGAGCGACTGCCGCTCATGCCGCCATCTTGAAAAAATGGTGCGCAAAATCAGTTTTTGGCATATACCTCCGTTTCTATAGGTTTTAAAGAAAAAGTTTCTTATTAAAAGTTGGAGAGGATAAACGTTGCTACAAATTTGCTTATATACATTTTTGTCAGACGAATACTTTCCTAGTAACAGGGCCAAACAGTAGAACGATTTTTCTTTTTATTAATTGCAGAAAAGCGATATTTTCATGCTACTTTTGCCAATTAGCGTGCCTACAGCAGTTTCATGCAATAAAGTAATACAAACTACTGCTTCTATCAACTCATTTCCACACCACCCACGAGGTAGAATTGAGCGGCGCATTTGTTCTAACATGTTATCCCCTGTAGGCCTACTCCACACTCCAAACTTACAGGCAAGTTTTCTGTCATTTTGGTCTACGCGATGTCCCTGGTTTACTGTCCACTGTCTTTAGAATCTTTTTTGTCTCCCGTCTTATCCAACATCCACTCCAACGAATCAGAATGTCATCAACTTCGTATGAGTCTTCGGAATCGGAATCCGCTACCAAATCGGGAAAGTTTTCACATGCTGTACCATTACAATAGAGACACAGTACCGAGCACTTTAAGCCCGTTTTCCGACATCCACATGCTCCTGCACAGCTTTTTTACGTTTACAGGATATTGATTTTAAAATGGTGTCGGGGGCTGCTTTTGATGTAGCATGAACAGCATCGAGCCCATGCCTTGTTTTCTGCTAGCCATATTGCTCAGGATCTTTTTCACTCCACACCACACCACATCGCGACTTGGTGGTATGCTCGCAGACAATGCTGCCTTGCAGCAACTCTTGTTGATGGCAGCAACACGAGATTAAAATTGTTCTTGGACACAGACTTCACAAAATTTGGTAGCGCAGGGAATGTAATGTGTCCTTTGTCGACGATCCGCCATACAGTGCCAATAAGAACACTTCACCAGCTGCAGCAAGAGCATCCACATCTGCTTCGAGGTCCTGGAAGATTGCTAAAGTGTCAAGCAAATGTTTTTATCCAGGAGACTGAGGAACTTCAATTTTCCTTGGTTAAATAGAGCAGAGTTGTTGTCATAACCACTGAATGCATGTAAAAACAAAATGTTCTTTGCAACAGCTTCCTTATGTTTCAGGCTCGGTGTCGAATAAAGCATTTCTGCAACTTTTCCCCTCGCTAGTTTCAGCAAAAAATATTTTCATGATCTCTTGCCTTTGCAGTTAAAAAAATCTAGATTTTCTTCGACAACAAAAACATGCATAAACAACGACGTCATGTCGATGGCTGTCTGAATGATGAGCACATCTGCATCTTCCACTGTCTGCTTCATTGTAATTTTGTTGTTTTAAACTTCGTAATTAACATGGAAATTAAATGCCTTTTGTTAGTATCGCTCGCCAAGAATCGTTCTTGCGAAACAGGTGAAATCATCTCTTCATCGAAAATTACATCAATGGATACATGTGCTCTGGAGCGTCGATATCTTTTTGCGCTTTTCGTATTCCAGCTAGCTGCATTCCCTGGATAACCGTCAAAGACTACGATTGCATTAGAACCAGTTCCTTTGGCATATTGCATGTAGTTCATGCAAATTGTTCCATACAAATCATTGCGATGCCATACCACTCGTTGCAACAAAAAGCCGCCATCCAGTACATGTAATCTGTTGTTATCCAGTTGTGGGTCATTCCATATCAAATCAACCAATGGTTTGAACCTTGACCCCTCAGAAATTGATGATTTTTTGCACACTGATAATATCTATAGAGAGTATAAAAAATGCAAATTTTCAGATTTTTTTGGCTAACAGTTTTTGAGTTATTGAATTTCAAAAACTAAAAAAATGCTTGATTTTGGCCGTCACTGTAACTCAAGAACCGTTCAACCTATAGAGCTGAAATTGGTGTCATTTTGTTCAGTTTTTAATGGCCTTTAATTTGATATACAACAAAAGTATCTTAATTTCAAATTAAATTTTTTTTAAATTTTCAAAAACTGGTTTTTAAAAAATCTCAAAAACACCCCTTTTGATTTTTTTTTAAAAAATATATGTTATTTGTATTGTTAATACTTATTTTTGTGCCAAATTTCATAATGGGACAGCCAGGGGATCATATGGAAATAAAATTTGAAGTGTTATAGTCCATGAAAAAAATGAGAATGCGACTAGCAACCAGAGTAAGTTCTTATCGTTCGTTGCGTGTCGAACTTTAAATCAAATATAGTTGATGAAAGACAATCGTTCTGAGTATATCTATAGTTTGTGTATGATCAGTAAACCTACATGGTTTCATCTATGTAATATAATTAAATTAAATAAATCAAACAAATTATATAAATAAATTTTAAATTAATAATAATTATATTTTTTTTGTTTTATTATGATTCTAAATACAAAATTTACAGTCCCGTTAGGAATGACAAATTCCTATCAACAGGTTCTGATTATAGGTATACTACAAATGTTTAATTAATTTTGAATACATTGTTAAAAAATATCAAATGACTATGTATTGTTTTTTCAAGTGATTTTTGTCAAGTAGACCGCTAGGTGATAATTTTCTAAAATTTTTAATTAGACAATAACATAATTTAAAAGTTAAAATAATTTTCTGATTTAACTCTATATATAATTATTACATATGTATACTAAAGTTACCTATGTTTAGCTTATTTTTGTAGAGTACAGTAAGAACTAGTAACAATAAATATTATGGACATTGGAAGTAAATTGAACAAAATACTTAAATGAGATATTACAAACAGGATTTACAATTACAAAGAAAACAATTGAAACAAAAGAAATTCGTAATAATAATAATAATAATAATGACAGCATGTATTTAGCCTATAGCCATGGAGGTTCCACTGCTCTTATTCAACTTCCAAGTCACCTCCGTTATGAGACCTGCGATGTTCATTCTGACTACTCTCAACTGATGATCGCCTAATAAGCGTGAAACAGGCTTGTCTTGAGATATCAGATGAACATTGGTCTCAAATTTTAATATGTGAACATTTAGAATGTTAATAGGAAAAAAAATCAAATTAATGAAAAAATAACTCGATACAATTGGTTAAAAATCTTTCAAATCAATAAATTGAAGAATAATTTTGGTGTAAGATTGGAAAACTATATTAACCGCTGATGTGATTGATGAGAATATTCCTCTAAATTCATGCTTTTGTTGTTATTACTATTATTATTAATTTGAAATTTATTTTTATAATTTGTTAATATAATTGAAAATTAAATTTTGATTTATTTAATTTAATTATATAGATGAAACCATGTAGGTTTACTGATCATACACAAACTATAGATATACTCAGAACGATTGTCTTTCATCAACTATATTTGATTTAAAGTTCGACACGCAACGAACGAGGGGTCAAGGTCCAAAATTATTATTTTTTTGGTTGATTTCACATGGTGGAACGACCCTTGTACAGACTGATCCACTGAAGAAAATGTCTTGAACAGTGGACATGGGGGAATGGGGCAAGTTGATATTTGTCAATTCTTCATCACTCTTTTTGGCGATACAGATTCTTTGAAACAACAAAAGGGGGTGGGTGGAAATAGGAAGATTATCGACTTTGACACTGCTTTTTGCTGCTCCCAAGGAAAATACTGCATCTTTTCGCTTGAATTTTATCGAATCAAAATTATTTCCTGCAGTCTTCGCAATAATCTTGTGCCATGTGGCAATTTAATTTTTCATCACTAACGATTCCATTGTTGATGGACAGCAAACTGTCGACTTGTGGAAACAGATTATGTTGCAACAGCCATTCTGCAATCTTATTCTGGTGATGTTGCATAGGCGTTGGCTGCATATCCACAAGCTGCTCCATTGTCTTCCTTTGGATGGAGCTAAACTCTTCTATTGCTTCCCAGACATTGCGCAAATAGACCATTCCTAGTGGGTTAAGACTCTGTCTGTCATACCATGTCCTTGCATCAGACCACCAAAATGCTCTTCACGGTGTGCATTAATGTTTGTTCTATGGTCATATCCGACCAAATGCCAGACCAAAATGTGTTCGACCTTCTGATTGTGAAATAACCTCCCTTTGTAAAGAGCTCGTATTCAGCGGGATCAATTTTCCATATGGACAGTGTGCATATATATCTATATAAACAGTTATATATTAGATACTGCTATATGCTATTTGGCTGATAATTGGTAAAAAGTAGCTTGAAAATGACGCTTTCTGCAATTTTTTTAAAAAAAAAATCTTTCTACAGTTTGGCCCTGTTATTCGGAAAGTATTAGTCTGATACAAATTTTCTTAATTACATTTTTTTATCCTCTCCAACTTTTAATCAGAAACTTTTTCTCTAAAACCTATAGAAACGGAGTTAAATGCCAAAACTGATTTTGGGCGCCATTTTTTCAACATGGCGGCGCGAGTGGCTGTAGCTCAAGGTCGCAAACTTAGCATCATACTTAGGGCACCCAAGTCTACACCAAAGTATAAACCAAAGACATATTATTATGTCTTTGGTCTACACTTCTGCCAGTTTTCAAAACTACTCTACCTTTTCCAACAAAACATCTTCTTTATATGTCTCTAATCAGAGACGTCGGAACTTCTTCATGAGTGGGGGGGGGGGGGGCGAAAAATATTTGCAATAATTAATTAATAATTATAATTATTAGTAATTAATAATATAATTATTAAATATTATATTAATTATAATATTGCATTATACAATAATTAGGGGACTTCTGAGTACAGAAGAAGCGTAAACATCAAATTTTTATTTTAAATAATTTTATCTAAGTTTTAATAAACGGATGAAACTTTTCTTCTGCTTTCTCATGTTCCCCCCCCCCCCCCAATTCTGATTTTCCTATAGCCTTTGTATTAAAATAATCATCAGTTTTATTTGTTATATTTGATTTCAATAATAACAAGAATAACATTACAATTAATTGTATAATAAATATTTATATATAATAAGGAGAAAAAGAAATTAAACAAAATATAGTTAATGTGTAAATCAACTTTCGAATATCCTCACGGTAAGATTGCAAAATCAATTGGTCACAAATAAAAAGAAAAAAAAAAAAACTACAATAGTCCGACGCACCAGAAACTTCTTAGTTTAAAGTCATAAAAACGGAAGAAAGGAATGTTGGCCGGAGGCGGGTCATTAAAAGAGGGGGAAATTCAAGTCTACTGTCTGTAGTTAGCCGCGCTCACTAAAAATTTTGTAATTTCTGAAATTTTTCAGTATTTTGGGAGAAGGGTCCTGCCACAAATTTGGAGAAAAGGAAAAAGTTTGCAGTCCAAAAAGGGAGAACGTGCTACAGGTGCAGCGCGCGCAATGAAAACAGAAATTTAATTTTTTTCAGACCCTCAGGCATAAAGAGGGTCATGGAAATAAGGAAGAAAAGACCAAGAAAAGAAATAACTTGAGATATTTCAAATAAATACGATTGTTTTGCTGAAAAGGTTTGCTCAATTCAAAGTTAAATAGATAGTTATGTTAATTTTTTTTTTTTTTTTTTCTTCTGAGATAATGTATTTTCTTCGATTTTTTACGTACGAAATCTACCAACATAGAGCGGCATTATAAATACCAGTATTTATAGTTAATCAATTTATATACTTGTATTGTTAATTGTTTTTACTTCTTTGTTGTATCATATTTAAAAAAATTCTAATTTGGTTACTAGATAAATTACATATGATGCCTTTCTAGACTTTTATTTCGAAAATTACGTATCTTTGCGAATTTTGAAGCATTTCTTGGACAAGAAAAGAAGTTCATTAAAAAAAAAGCATTTCAGTAATTTAAAAAAAAATGGGTTAATATTTCCGGCGTATAAAAGAAATATTTTTTTTAAATTCAAAGCAAATTGTAGAATTGCATTTGGAGGCTGGCAGACGGCCACATCAAAAAACATGAATTTTTATGTCATTGTCGACATTTAGTGGCCATTGATTGTAATAAAATCGAAACTAAATAAAGTAATTTTAATTATATTTCTTAAAAACGCCAAAAATTCGTATTGTAAACGTATTGTAAACTTTTACTTATTTATTGTCTGTATCTTGTTGAGGGAGAGATTTTAATCTCACAATTACATCTAATTATTACAGAAATATGTTTTGTAATTTTTTTTTAATCGTTAATACAACTGTTAAGTAATTCATGCAAGATTAATATTATATTTCAAAGAAATATTATAATGTTATGAATTGAAAAACAGGAATTTCAATTAAGAAAAATAAATATTTTAAAAAAAAAAATAGTTATTTATTTTATTTACTGTTTTTTATTTGTATTTTATAAAGATATATTTTATGTACATTCTTTAAAGTGGGGAAAAGAGAGAATAAACGAGAAACACGCACAAATTATGAATTATTGATATATTTAAAACATATAATTTTATTACAATATTATAAACATCTCACAATGTATAAAAAAAAAGGGTGGATCATCATATATAGTTGTAAAATATCAATTTATATAATATATATTTATGTAAAATATATTATAAAATCTATTAAATATATCAATAATTGTAATTTGTGCGAGTTTCTCGTTTGCTCTCTATATAGATATTTTTTGTATTTAATATAGATATAAATTTGGAATTTATAAATAAAGTGAAATGCGAACACGTGTCCATACAAGAGAGGGAGAACAGAACTATTTTTTTATCAAATGCGCGCCGAAGCGACATGCGCCTTGGGACGCCAAAAACTCCCAGCGGCCTTTTACGACCCCCTTCCGTTTTTATGACTTTAGAAACAGAAGTTTCTGGTGCGTCGGACCCCATAGGGCACGCAGGGCACGGATTCTACCTAATCCGCTCACTTGCTGCAGCAGCAGGTAGGGGAGGTGCTTGGCTGAGCAGCAGCTACGTTTCCGTTCACTGGCTGCCGCCCCCCTCTGCCGGGGGGTAGTATTTCCTCCCTTCTTCGAACAAGTAGGGGTTGCAAAACTGCTCAATTCAGTCCATCTGGACAAAACTCAATCAGGACATGACAATTCGTAGCAATTTTAGGAATGTGATTAAAAACCATTATTTCTTTAAAATAAAATCTATAAAGTTATTTTAACTTGAAATCTGATGATTGAAGTTTATAGTTCCATGTATAAAGATTAAAAAAAAAAAAAAATGAACAACATTTTGATTTATATTACATTTGCTATTTATGAAAGATTATTTTTTTCCCTATAATTTAGGAACAATTATTTGCTAATAGTATTCCTTTTTAGGGTTGAACAAAGCTAAATCCGGAGGAATGTTGATAATCCGCTTGCGATTTGTGATTAAAAAAAGAGGGAGTGGAGGGGAAAGACAATTAAAATAACATTCAAGTTAATATAAAGTTTAAGAGTTTACCATAATTGTCATCAATCGCATTAAAAAAAATAGATGTTAACAGCTAATTGAGATAACATCATATTGCAATAAATATAATAATAATATTACTGTTAAGTTTTATGAATTTTACTGTAAAGGTACTGACTGTGAGACGTAGAATGTGATTATAGATATTATTCTAAAGTAATAATGGTTTTTAAAGTTATTTTAACTTGAAATCTGAAGATTGAAGTTTATAGTTCAAAGTATAAAGAATAAACAAAAAAAAAATTTAAAAACTAAATTTTGATTTATGTTACATTTGCTATTTATAAATAAATATTTTTTTTCCTATATTAGGAACAAGTATTTCGCTGATATTATTCCTTTCAGGGTTGAAAAAAAGCTAAATCCGGAGGAATGTTATAATCCGCTGAGAGGGGAGAGGAAAGACAATTAAAATTTTCCAAACCACAGTTGTAGCAATCCAAACGTCGCAAACATAATAAGATAGTTTTTGTCCCCCCCCATTCAGAAAAGTGGAGGGGCAACTCCCCCCCCCCCCCCCCCAGCTCCGACGTCCCTGTCTCTAATGACTGAACTAATAAATTATTCGTATGTAAAGCATTTTACATACTTCTTATATAATTTCTTACATCCTAACAAAAATAATATCTTAAAAATTAATGTAAAAATCATTAACAAAACTCATAAGCAAGAAAAGGCGGTCGATATCAAAGATTTGTTAAATAAAAAATTTATTTATTTATTTATTTATTTATTTATTTATTTATTTATTAGTTACTTAATAGCAACACAAACTATTCATACACTGAAAATATTTGTAATTTTATTTAAATTTAAACACTAGTTTAAATAATGTAGACATGATCACTGCAAGCACTAAAAATTTAAAAGGCTGATTTACTTCACTTAACAATTTATCAGGTTGAAATGCTAAAAATGTCGCTTTGGAGTGAATTAATTCAAACTGTTTTTGAGTGTCGCGTGTATTTTTATTATTCAAAATAGGCTCCATCTGCATCTATACAATCTTGCCAACGCTGTCTTAAGCTATAAATTCCTTTCTTGCACATATCCGTGGTTTGGCGTTGCAGAAATCCTTTGATGTTCTTTTTAAGATCACAATCTTAGAGATATCATCCTGCCCTTCATGAAGTTGTCCATATATCTGAATAGGTGAAAATCTCTTGGTAAAAGGTCCGGTGAATAAGGTGGATGAGGCAAAAATCTCATATCCTAGTTTGTGGAGTTTCCTGCAGATGTGTTCTGACTTAGGCAGTTTTGCATTATCGAGAAGCAAAATGGAACCTTTTCGATTGACCAGTGTAGGCTGTATCTTTCCTAGCATCTGGTGCAATACAGTCAATTCTGATATGTACACCTCTGCTGTAATGGGTTGTCGCCGAGGAAGAAGGTTCCAATGGATAATTCAAGCTGTGGACCACCAAACAGTTTCGTGGGTGAAGAGGCGGTTTAAGATTGCTGCCAATGGCTCGTTCTTATCCAGCCAAGATGATCAGCACTTCCTATTGTTATATAATATCCCCTTTTTGTTGCAGGTTACAATTCTGTCCAAGAAAGCTCTTTTTCTTCATGAGGATGTAGTGAAGAGCAAATTGTGTAACATGTAGTCTTGTTTCCTTCTGCGAGTTCATGGGAGTACCAACTTTGTCCATCTTCTGCACTTGGTCAAGTTCTTCCAAGTGGCATAAAATTGTTGTGACATACCCCTAGTTTCTCAGCCATTTCCCGTGAACTTTGATATGGGTGAGACTGGATCAGTTCTTTCCCCTCCTCGACTGAGATCACTTTTTCATGGAGTCCTGTAGGAGCATTCTTTACATTGTAATCTCCATCATGGAACAAATGCTGCACTGTCTTTTCGCTTTTCGTGGTCTTTACCGAAAATACTACATACGAGAACGTTCACCTTCGCTTCAGCTAAGCCTTGTAAGAACTCGCAAAGCATCACTTGTCGAATATCCAACGTCTCCATATTTTGATTCAGTTCACAAAATAGAATACAGGATTCAGAAAGAATCTCATATTCAGGCGATATCAAAAGCAGTGATCCTGGGGTGACCCTTCAACTAACTACACAACTAAAGCATGCTTTAATTAGTTCCCTAGAAGTGATGATACTTACAGGGCAACCAAACCGATATTCCTAGGTGTAACTAGGGGGAGCCAGGCTGGGCCCGGCCCACCCCAGAATGGAAATGGCCTCTCCTCCCAGGGAAAAATATATATTAGTGTAATTATTTTAATTTAAATATAAAAATAAATAAAACAGTTTTTAACTTATTGGCATTGTATGCATTATTTAAGAATGCAATTATTCGAAGGTATATGCGACAAAATGGGATTTCCTATCTACTTTGCATTTCGAACACAAAGGACCTTGCCCCTCAGAAAAATTATCTAGTTGCTCTTCTGCCGACATTTCAGGGTTTTCAACCTGACAGTAGATTTGAAATGAATAATGAAACTAACGGACTAATTAAAACAGTTTTATTTAATTAAAAAGAATGAAAGGTTAAGTTTGCTGAGTTTTTTTATGTTTAGAAAAAACTTATTTTAAAATACAAATATGAATTACGTAATTAAAAAAAAAAAAATATAATCCTGAAGCATTCTACCAGTGCTAATATAATAAGTTACAATGTATATTTAAAAGTTTTATTAATATACTTTAATTACAGTTTTTTCTCTGTATAATATTTAGTATTGATAAATGCTATATCAAATTTATCAAATATTGCATAAGAATTCTATGAAACTTTCATTTGATGAAATTATATTTTTGGATAGACAATTCTGCACTTATGCCAAAGTAGTACATTGTTAGTAAGTTTATTTTGGTTCGTTTTGTAATCCAAACGAAAATTTTAGGAAGAGAAAGAATTTCCTATCCTTATTCTGTCCTGAAGAAGTCTTACACATAGAAAGACGAAATATTGTGAAATTATATTGTGTCGAAATATATCGTCTATAAAGTGTGATAATTTATAAAAAAAAAAAAAAAAGTAGTACATTGCGAGACTATTGACATTTTAAATTTATTATGATTCAGTTAACGAAATTTTTTTACTGTTCAATAAAAATTTTGTTCAAGATTATCATTTGCATTGCTTTATCTAAGTTGTAAAAGAAAAAAAAAAACAATATCTTTTTCTTATGAAATAAAATATGTATTGGCTGAACTGTTATTTTTTGCCATATGTGAAGAACTACTTAAAATAACAGCCAGTAGGTGGTTGATGTTGTTATTTTCAAGTAGTATTAAAGAATATATGAAGATGTTGCAGTGTCATTTGTAAATAGAAATGATTCTTTTTTTCTTTCATACTTTTTTTATTTAATTTATTTTTATAAACTTTTTACCCTTATTTCCAACTTTCATCAGTTCCCTTGTAAGGTACAAATATCAGAGTTAAAAGCTAACTGAATTATATTTCAACTTCTTTCTAATTTATGGTAAAGAGCTGAACAAACAGCCAAGAATAAATGTTTTAAAACTTAAAAGAAATAAAAATAAAATGGTATTAAGTTAGCAGAAAGTATGATTGCTCTTAAGTGATTCTATTAAATGAGAACATCTGAAATGATATAGAAAAAAAAAATAGTCTTTTTACATTTAAAAATGCAGACAATTTTCAAGTTGAATTAAGTATACGTAGAAACTGACATTTTAGTACATCTGGAAAAAGAAGTTTGGAAATATTCATATACAGTAATTTTGGTAACAAATGAAACATAACAAAACAATATCTATTGATGTTTTATTGCATTCTTTAAGAAAATTCCTTAATTTCTTGAAATCATCAATAAAATACTTATGCCCAAGTGCACCAAAGTTCAGTTAACTTTGATAGCTGCAGTTCGGACGGAGCTAAAATTAGTGGGGGGGGGGGGGTGCTTCAAAAAAATTTTAGCCTTTGTTTTAAAATTGTGTGAAAGGAAACAAACATGTATAAAAAGAAATTTTACAAGTTTCTGAATAAATTTTCTTTTTATACATGTTTCCTTTCACACAATTTTAAAACAAAGGCTAAAATTTTTCTGGAGCAGCACCCCCCACTAATTTTAGCTCCGTCCAAACTGCAGTCATCAAAGTTAATTGAAGTTTGGTGCACTCGGGCATTAACGTACGTAATTAAGCAAGAGAATCATTTACTTTTATAGCTGATTCAGCATTAAATAATGATTTTTAAATGCTAACTATACAATGGAATTACTTGTAATAGATATAAAGATATTTTTCTAAATTCAATTAAAGTTTTTGAAGATTATTTTCTTTTATTTTTTAATATAAATTAGCACTTTTTTAAAAAAAGATATCTTAATCATTTGAAATCAGGAAATTAAAAAGAAGACCGATATGTTAACAATTAAAAAAAAAACGAGGAAAGGAAAAAGCGAGATTATTAAGTTTACCATAATTATTTTTTAACATTTCTTATTTTGATTTTTTATAAGAAAGTTTTTTATAAGAAAGTGCAAAATTTTAAAAAGAAATTTCAATTATTATAAGTATTGTTTTATTTTATTTTTTTCCACGATTTCAATGAGCAATAAAATATATCTTTAGGGAAAAAAAAAAATCTTATTTATTTTAAAAATGAGCTCATAAGAATTTTGAAAATTTATTTCCAAAATACAATTTTCAATAGAACTGTTCAAAGATTAATTATTTGTAAAAAACTTTTTCTGATAAGGATATTAATCAAAATTATTACCATTCATAAATAAAGTTTAAGTGCAGACATGAAAAACGGAACATACATGCATATTTATTTACTGCAATTCTTTGCTCTTAACTTATTTTTTAATAGAGCTCATTAAAAAAAACGAGGATTTATAGAAATCAATAATTTTACTTTGACCTTCTTATTAAATGAATACAAATATTTATGTAAATTTAGATTACACGTAAAATTTAACATTCTTTGAATAAAAAATGATAGATTTCTTGTCGGTTTCTGAAATTTACAGGGAAATTGCAAAAAGAAACATTTCGCCAGGTATTATCAATCAAGAAAGCAGTCTCAAGAAAGGGTTTTTCAGAATTGCAATAGGGCACTTTTCGAGATAAATAACTTAACAACGCACACTGTGAGCTGCTTGCTCAGAACTTTTTAGAATGATACCCAATGTCTTTAGCAAGATCACGATGGCATCAAGATAAATTTCAAGTAAGTATTGCATGTCTTCCTGACCTTTGTCTGCGTCGTTATAATTATCTAATGTTCTGTATGTCAGTTATCCATATAGTTTAAGTTTTATTGTCAAAGCCAGTTGAAGGGGAAAACAACAACAAAAACGCATGTGGTTTATTTGTAATTTTTTTTTCTTTTGAAATTCATTATGAAAATGAAGATATGAAATTTCATTCATTCATCACAATACGTAGTTGATAATTGTTACTGCTATTAAAAAAATACTTTAAAAATACTTCTTCAGTATTTGCATGAATTGAATAAATAAATAAATAGGATTTTTCTTAAAAAACTTAACGTGCAGTATTAGAAACTTTGAAACATTAAAATTAGTAAGCCATAAAAGCACTTAAAAGTGAAAGTGCTTTTTTTCACTTTTTTAAAGGAGGAGAATTGCAGACCAGGACGGTTCTTTACTTGAAAAAAAAAAAAAAAAAAAAAAGCTCGTTTTAATGGAGACCTGAAACGTCGTAGTGAGTTTGTTTTATGTTATTTTTTACTTTTAAAATGCTTTTATGGCTTGCTAATTTTTTTTTTTTTCTCCAAAGAAGTTCTGAAAAAACAATAGTCTTGGAATTTTATTTTAAGTAATGTAAGTCTGGTCTGGGATCTAATTATTATTATGGTCTATAAAATATTAATCACACAAGGCACCATTTCTGTTATAATAAAAAGCATTATTTTTGAATTAGGCATTTATATACAAAAAATTTAAATTTACTTCGGATTATTATTATAATAAGGTATTTCAAGTTCATTGTGTGTGATTAACAAGTTTATATATGTATGTCCAATCAATTGATGAGCTCAGGATTGCAAACGTGCGTTATTGTATTTTTTAATTAACACACAATTTATTTTGAACTTAACTGTAAGAAAATGTTTCCTGCAACAAGTGTGGAAAAAAATCTTTGATTACTTCTGTTTTCCACCACTAGATGCCGATACGGTCTTCTTCTGATGATTATTTCTTTCTATTTCTGCCACTAGATGCCGTTAATCTTTTTGAGTGTTAATATTATAGGTTGAAGTTTATTTTTTTTTAACAAAAACCTCACGCGACTATTATTAAAACAACAATTAATATACATATTAATAAATATATAAAATATATTTTATCTGGCGAATAAATTATATACAGATTTAAGTGTTTATAAAATTCAAATTTTAAGGTAAGGAAATTGTATTTGCATAATCCATGGAATTAATTCAAGTTTTATGAAGAACTATTAAGATTAGCAGTAAAAATAATCTAGTTAACTATTACGTTGCAGAATAAATATATTAGAAGAAAAAAGTGTTACATATAAACACTGGGAATATTAAAAAAAAATACCCTTTGATATTTGGATTTCTTTAAAAAAATTTCAGTTCACAAACAGATGACATATAATGCATTGGATCCACACATACTTTTAGATAAATGGTAAATTTTGAAAGAATCGAGTGTAAATTTATTTACAAAAATAATTATTTTCTTAAAAATAGTTGCTATACTTAAGAAAAAAAGTTAGACTTTCGGTTGGTTTATTTTTAGCAACCCGTTTGGCAGGTATTTTGATAGCAACCAAATCGGTAGCTATTGTGTTTATTCTGTCCGTCCATGTCTGTTCCCCCCCCCCCTCCCCCCAAAACTCCCGAACGTAAGGTCGGATCGGCAAACGGACTTTACCAATGTCTTCAGAGACACAAATACCGTAGGAATGGAGAATTTTCACCCCCCCCCCCCGTGTTCGAGATATTTGGTATTATTTTCATTGGATATCCGCTATTAGCTTAAATGTTAGAAATGCAACTATTTCATTTAAGTTGTCAGCTGTAGCTTGATGGATAAGGTCTTGGACTCATATACTGAGGTTGGGGGTTCTAATCCGTATATATACTGTTTTTTTTTTCTTATTTTCCCAACTTTTTTTTTTTTTATTTTTTCTTACGATAAGGTACTTCCCTTTTTATTATTGTTTTTATTTTTTTTATTATTTTATGGGTCGCCCTTAAATTTATGCTTTAGCACAAAATTGTATTACCTTTTTTTTTTTAACCCACGAACTCTAAAATTGCGCAAGCTAGGAATTAGTGCAGTAAAAATAATCCGTGCCAATTACATAATATCCAACTATTGTATATATAAGAATTAAACAAAAATATATGAAATTATATTTTTCGAGTACGTTGATTCAGAAATGATAAGATTTGTAAATTTCATTCTATCCTATTAACACTTATCAATACTGATACTTTTTTTATTTTGATGAAATAAACTAAATCTATCTATCTATATATATATTTAGTTTATTTCATCGAAAAAAAAAAGTATCAGTATTGATAAGTATTAATAGGATTAATTAATAATAAATATAACTAAACAGATCTGTTTAGTTATATTTATTATTAATTAATAAAACTTTTGTAGATAATATTTCCTGAATATGTTTTGAGTTGTGGTGGGGGGAACATAAAATGTATCTGTATCTGAACCCTAACTCGAAGAGAGGGCGGCGAACTACAACGAAAATAACTCAAAATAAGTTTCGTAATTTTTTTTACAGATACTACACTTGTTGTAAAATTAAAAATCGAATTGAATTTCAACATCTGGAATGAAAAGGTTTAATTAAATCCAGCGAACTTAGAAATCTGAGTTGCTAGATTTCTATCTGCCTGAACTCATTTTACTAATCCTGTATTTTTAGCCTACTTTCCTAGGAAATAGAGGTTTATCAAATCACTCAGTCAATCTGCGTATTCATGTGTGTGTCCTAATTACGGCTGGATGGATCTGGATAAAAACTTGACGTTCTTATGTATGGATAAATGACGATCTAACTGAAATATTTGATTTTTGTGTGTGTGTGTGTTTTGATCCATAATCAGTGTATAAATGGCCTGTTGACTATAACTGTCTGATCGGTAATAATAGATCGATCCCAGTGCAATTTGTAAGCTTGACTATCAAGAACTGCATCAGGATTATATTTGTAGTAAGATGTTTGCAAACTGACTAAGTCATATCTTAAGGTGAGAGACTGATGCACGATCTTTGTCGTATTGTTATGTCTGTGTGTATAATCCACACTAGACACAGTCGTACAACTTCCCATAATATGCTCAATTGTTTCACTTACCAGTCCACATCGTCTGCAAGAATCATCAATCGTTCCATCTTGGTTGATGTACTTCCTTGGTTGATTTTTCATAGCAATTACCCGATGCTGAATAGCTACTACAAAACCTTCTGTTTCACGAAACAACAATTTATGTTTCAGCCACAATTTCTAGACTGAGCTGGTGTAGATGGAAGTCATGAAGTTTTTTTTTTGCTTCCAAGTATTTGAGCATTGACAGACTCTGGTTCTTTTAGATCAATAATTTCTGATGATAGATGTAAAGACGTGAAACCTTGACTATTCTCTATATTGACTTCCTAAAGATTACTGTTGACTTTACTGTGAAAGTAACATTTCAGTTTTGTTATTAACCTATCATGAAGATTTCTGATATTAATGAGACCTGTTCCTTCTTCTATATGGGCTAAAGTAACCCTCTAAATAGCAGCTTTTGGGTGATGCATTCGAAATTTTGTCAGAAGAACTCTGACAAATAGATAAACTTAAGTTTCTATCAATTGTTTCCAAATTATTATTATTATTATTATTATTATTATTAAGTAAAAGTTCCAAACCATGGGTTTCCCCAGCAAAGACAATATGGCTGGTCAAGGATCAAAGCACATATTGCCAAGTGTAAAAAAAAGTGTGGAAGAATGGTTAGGGATGTGTTATTGTATCCATAAATTTCCTAACTATGCATGTTGTGTTGAGTCTTCTGGAGTTGTGCATAAGTTAGAATGTGCTGAGGCTGTGGTGCAATTTGTGAGGCACCAGACCAGTACAACATGTACTCGGATAAAAGATACAATATGTACTCGGTCCTGCCTCCACTGCTTCTGGAGCACATGTGCTAGATCGGTGTATTTACTGATCTTGTCTGCTTGAGTTTTCTGCATGTTCTTGCTGACAGGCATGGGCGGATTTACGGGGGTGCCAGGGGGTGCGCCGCACCCCCAGATTTTTGGGATGATAATTTTTTTTACAGATAAATAAAAAGATTTTCTGTTATAATAATTTTATTAATTATTAATTTAGGCCTAAAAACGGAACATTGAAATTGGGTTTTGGTGTTTGAATTTGGAATACAAATACCTCATACCTTCCGGTGAGCTCGCACCCCTAGATATCAAGACCTAAATCCGCCCATGCTGACAGGCACTGTAATATCAATGAGATAGGTCTGTTTGTTGACCTTATCAATAAGTGAGATGTCAGGTCAGTTGTGATGTATTGTTTTGTCTGTGTGAATGGGGCATTCCCAGTACAGCTTATATGAGGGTGACTGTAATAAGCTTTGTAGTATGTACTTGTAGTACGGGACCGTGTTCTTAATAAGTGAGCGTTTGTGTGCTAGGTGTTGATGAATGATTGATGCTACCTAATTGTGTCGGTGATTATGTTGTGAGCTGTTTGGGAGAGAAGGGGACAGCCTGATATTACGTGGTCGATCGTCTCATGCGTAGTGTGGCATTTCCTGCATTGTAGTCATGTCATCGTGTAAAATGTGTTTCTTGTAGTTGCGTGTGGGGATGATTTGGTCCTGTATCGCGATCGTGAACCCTTCGGTCTCCCCAAACAGCTCACAACTCGTCAGCCATCTGTTCGACGCTTCCATGTCGCCATGAGGCTGGATGAGTTCGTGGCGATGGAGTTCCTTATGAGCCCATGCTTCACGCAGCTGATATGCGTTGGTGTCAGGAGTGTTGAGTGTTAGAGAAGGGTTTGCAAGGTCCAGAGGTGTGAGGTGATGAGGTTGATGAGAACTCGGCCTTCTTCCTTGCGAACTTGGGGTGGTGCATGTTGTGCTTCGTAAATGAGTGCGTGTTGTCCGTTGTAGTGCTTCGAGTTCAGAGATTGTCCACGGAATTATGCCGAACGAATATGTTAGTGTGGGACGGCAAAAGTGTTGATGGCTTTAATTTTATTTCTAGCTTTGAGTTGTGTTTTGAGGATGTTGTGAACGCGAGCACGATATGTTTTCTTGAGTGCGTCTCTGATGTGTGCGTTGTGATGTTTGCGTTGAGTGCGCGCTTGCTGGAAGCCCAGGTACTTATAGGTCTCTCCCTCTTCCATGGATTGGAGGGCCAACCCATGGTCCAGTTCAAAACCTCCAAATTCGAAGTCTTTCCGCGTATTATGTTGTGGTTAAATACCTGGTCATTGGTTCGTAAAAGAAAGTAGACTGAGTCTAACTGGATCTGAACTGGAATCTGAGCTGATCTAGTTAGACTCACTCTACCTTGTTTTACGAACCAGTGATCAGATTATTTTACCACAAATTGGTGCCCGAAACCCTCGTTTTGCTGTGCCGAAGTTATCATCATTCAGCGCCGATTATGGAAATCAGCCTTCTGCTGCCCGTACCAACTCGCCTTCCTCCAGTGAATGCAGAGATGCCTGATATTTCCGCAACAACTTATTCAAGCATCGCAGCTACCCCGATGACAACCCATCGATTTCGGGAGCCCACTATCTTTTATGCACGATCGGATAAAAGGTGGTTGAAGTACTAAGATTGAATCAATGGCTGAGAAGAAACAGCGCAGTTGACAAATGTTTACTCTTCCCTGGCAGGGACAGCAAAGAATTGGTTTGAAAATAACGAAGCGGCGATAACAATATGGCCAGTGTTGCAGCAGCAATTCACAGCTACATTCAAAACCCCATATGATAGCTCGAAGCATGCCAAGAAAGAATTGGATCAGAGAGCTCAGACCATAACGGAAACTTGCGAACAATACGCGCAAGACGTCCTTAATCTATACAGACCTATCAACCCTAACATGAAGGACTCTGAGAAGCTTCAGCATTTGATCAGAGGTGTTGCCAAGATGTTTATTCCCTACTGTTGGTGATCAGAGTCGACAACACAGCCACATTCTTGGAGGAGTGCCGATGCATCGAACGAATGCGCCAAAACGAATGGCCGGTATCCAAGCGTTCAAGCGACTCCCCAAAGTAGTGTCAATCGGTGTGGAACCAGCATCATACTCCCTGCCTACACTACAAAATGACGCCATTAAAAGTTACAGGATCAAATCGCAGCCCTGCAAGTCCAAATTCAACAATTGATGGTCAACGCAGTAACCAGCAATTGCTCGCCGCAGACGAGAACTCCCCTCACCGCCGCTATGCAGCCTGTCCCCGCTAGAGACACTCAGTTCCGCCATCAAAACCATGCCAATCCCGTCCCCAACCAGAAGAATGGCCGTCCACAAACAACAGATAGCTCAAGACAAGCCTATCTGTTTCTATTACCACAGAGTTGGGCTTGTGATAAAACACTGTCGTACTCGTCAGAACGCCCAGCGACCAGCCCCACACTACTCACCCCGCCAAAGGCCCGCGAACACACCCGTCTACGATGCTCCAGCATATCAGCAGAATGTGCGCCCAACTTACTCACAGGCCCGTCGAAGCAGATCCACATCCCTGGCAAATGGTAGGCGCCACCCAACTCCGTACAGACAGACACACAACCAGACGTCGTACGAGCCCCAGAACGCCCGAAACAGCCTTAGCCAATCACCCGCAGTAGAGGAAAACTGAACAATGCGATAACTGATGACGGCAGGTTTGTCGCGAATGCTACCACACATCTGAACAGTAATATTATTACCCTATGTTTCGACGGTAAACCGACCCAAGCTGTAGTGGAATCCGACGCTGGAGCAAGCCTAATGTCCGAGACATTTCGTAAAAAAAGGTGCAAAATGCTTACATCTATGACCCTACCTGTGCTCCGAGGTATGACGGGACGACAGCTTTCCGTCTTGCGAAGAACTAATACCATTTGAATTTCTCGTAGCTGAAAACTGTAGCTTCGACGTCATCTTAGGATGGGATTTCCTGCAGGCGACCAAGCAATAATAGACTGTGCAAACCATGTGCTTCAACTGGAACAACCAACAAACAAAGAAACAATGGCTCTTCATTATCTCACTATCTTCTTGAAACAACGGTTCTCCCTCCCATGTCGGCAATTAGGATTACAGCAAATTATGACACTTTCACCAGTGACCAGATTATTTCATCACAATATGTAGCTTGCGGCATTTGTCAATTCCAAATTCATACCAATGTCTTTGGTGAACTGTGTTGTGACTTGTAGTAAATTAGTAAGCTGTGCATTGTTTGTGGCGTAGAGTTTAATATCATCCATATAGAGTAAGTGTGTGATTTTGTATGGTGTCAGAGTGCCTGAGGTAAGCCTTTAACCGTGTTTTGCGTTGTCTAGCATGTGGCTTAATGGATTCAAGGCGAGGCAGAACCAAAGAGGACTCAAGGAGTCTCCCTGGAAAATACCTCTCCTTATGGGAATGGGGACTGTAGTGATGGAGGTGTCGGAAGTGTTGTAGTGATGTAGGTGTAACGTTGTTTTCCAACTTTTCATCGTGGCATCCAAGAATGCCGTGACCTTGGGGTATATTTTATATTTTTAGAGATGAAGAGTGTGTAGAAGCCAGGAATGAGGAACTGAGTCAAATGCCTTCTTGCAGTCGATGTACGCGATGTGTAAGTTCCTATTCTTCGCGTGCGCCTGCTGCAGGATTACCGAGTCAATAAGCAACCCTTACAACCCTGGGAATTCCTGCGACAGCCTTCTGCTGATTGGAAAGAATGTTATGCGTCTCGATGTGTTTGTAAATTTTGTCTGCGAGGCAGGAGGTGAGGAGTTTGTAAAGTGGGGGCGACAAGTGATTGGAGAGTAGTTTGCAGGGTTTTCAGTGTTCTTGCTCTGTAGGTATATGACACCCTGTGTGAGGAAACGAGACATAGGTTCTGGGTGTTGGATTATGACAGTGAGTGTAAGAGCTAGCTTCCCATGCAGGGACGTGAACCTCTTGATCCAGAAGTTCTGAACGCCATCTGCACCAGGAGTCTTCCAGTTGTGTACATGTTTTAGTGCTGTTTGTATATCTGCGAGAGTAATATCATGGAAGGGCATGAAGGGTAAGGGTTCAGTGAGTTGTTTTTCCTCTGTGATCCAAGGTCATTATGAGGGATGGGGTTTTACCACAGAGATGACCAGTATTCTTGTAATGCCTCGCTGGTGGGAGTGTTTGTGTTGGGTGTAGTAGAAGGAGATGTAAGGGATCTGTAGAATTTTTTCTCATTGTATTGGAAAGTGTTGTTCTATTGCTTGCACAGAGTATACTCTTTGTATCTTTGTAATCTTTTTGCAAGTGCACTCAGTTTTTGTTTTAGTGTGTCGAGATGTTCCTGAACCTTGTTATGATGGTTTGAGTGTGAAGGCGATTGTTTATGTGCTTGAATATCTTTCTAACCTGGGATATGCCACCCACCTTCTCTGCCACCCACCTTCACTACATAAACATAAACCTGTTTATGATATAAGTTTCTTTGTTTCGTTTCCTGCACAGTATTGTGTGAGCTTGGCTATGTCTCTAAGGTCGTTGATGCAGCCCTCAAGGCGACGTCTCCAAGGGGGGGGGGGGCTGTATTCTTGTGACCGTGCAGTGGTATGTATGTGGTGTTGTTTGATTCCAAGTGCCCGAATGGTTCGCTGTGCCGTGCAGTAGAGTGTTGTGAATATGACTTCTAACGTTGGATGTTGTCAAGATGTTGTGGGATAGTGTGTGTGTTGACATGGTATATGACTCTGGAGAGCTGTTTTGATGTGTGTACTGTAGGGAGTGGAGGCCTGAGTGCGGGATCTGTGCCTATATATTGTGCTAGTGCAGAGTAGAAATTATCATGTGCTGCTTGTGTAATATGTCATGTGTAAATATGTCATTAGTTATATTGTTGGGGCATGTGTACTGAAGGGTAGAGATTGCTTCTGTGTTTGCCATAAAGGTAGTGTCTTCTGGTGGGGTAGGATGTGGTGTCCTGTGGTTAGATTCAGCGACTTCTTCCTTAATTTGCGCAAATATGCATGGGGAAATAAGATTGTTTACTACTATCGAACGTCGCTGATCCGCTACCCGCTGTTCGCTAAGCCCTAACGATGGATAACATGTGGTGAATGCGGGGTGTAGTGGCTGTCTGTATCCAGTGAGATGAGTCCCTAACTGTGTAACAGTGTAGAAGTCGCGCATAAGATCCTGGTTCATCTGTGGTGACCATCGGATGCGCTGGCGTGGTTTCCCAGTCTTGGTGGTCGCCTGCTCTGACACAGACGAAACACTTCCGACTGTTCGGGCTGGATAGTGTTTCCCGGGCATTGTGGTAGCCATACTACGGAATGGGGTGCTACTTTCTCCACCACCACCGGCAGGAGACTGTAGTATTTTTTTTCGAACAGAGGCCTTTGTCTAACCTCCGAACGCGGGTGACTTTATCCTGCGCCACACCTGATGCAGCATGATCAATATTAGAACAAGATTTCATCATAGATGGTTGGACCCTTTAGCCTGCTCTAAGACTAGTGTAGTTCCCGCCCCCACCACGAGGAGGTAGGGTCCATGGGGCTTATTATTATATCGAAAAAGTTTAAAACCATGGGATTCCCCAGCTAAGACAATATGGCGGGTCAAGGACCAAAGCACATATTGCCAAGTGTAGTGAAAAAAAAAAAAAAAAATTTGGAAGAATAGTTAGGGATGTGTGCTTGTGTCCATAAATTTCCGAACTATGCGTGTTGTGTTGAGTACTACAGCCTTCTGGAGTTGTGCATAAGTGTTTTTATGAAGTCCTAGTGTGCTGAGGCTGTGATGCAATGTGTGAGGCACCAGACCAGTAGCAGACAGGATGATGGGTACAACACGTACTCGGTCCTGCCTCCACTGCTTCTGGAGCTCGTGTGCTAGGTCTGTATATTTACTTATCTTCTCAGTGTGAGTTTTCTGCATGTTCTTGCTGATGGGAACTGCAATATCAATGAGATAGGTCTGTTTGTTGACCTTATCAACAAGTGTAATGTCAGGTCTGTTGTGATGTATAGTTTTGTCTGTGTGAATGGGACGGTCCCAGTACAGCTTATGTGAGGGTGACTCTAGTACGCTTTGTGGTGTGTACTTGTAGTATGGGACCGTGTTCTTAATAAGTGAGTGTTTGTGTGCTAGCTGTTGATGAACGATCGATGCTACCTGATTGTGTCGGTGGAGGTAGTCTGTTTGGGACAGAAGGGGACAGCCAGATATTATGTGATCGATCGTCTCATGTGTAGTGTGGCATTTCCTGCATCTGTCGTCGTGTGTGTTTGCGTCGTGTAGAATGTGTTTCTTGTAGTTGAGTGTGGGAATGACTTGGTCCTGTATCGCGATCATGAACCCTTCGGTCTCCCCAAACAGCTCACCACTCATCAACCATCTGTTCGACGTTTTATTATTATTATTATTATTATTATTATTATTATTATTATTATTATTATTATTATTATTGATTGATTGATTATGAGAGCCTGCTGCTTTCCATGTTGTTGAAAATTTGAAAAAAGAAAATTATTTTAAATGACTTTAATTTCTTACTTATGTAATGATTTGTATCTCTTCTGTTGGGTCATCCAGCCTTAGGACGTTTGACTTGTACTGAAAAATCGCAGTCCTGCAAAGTCAGATAAGGGAATGATGAAGCCTGAAGTTAAAAAATTTGTTAAAAGATTTGTATCAAATAATTTACTTAAGTTTAAAAAAAAAAATAAGAGAAGAATAGTGATCATATTGGGTTTTTTTTTTTTAAAAAATCAATCACGCTCATGTCCTCCAGCAAAGACGGATAACACAGGAAATAGAACTCCTTATAATCATATCAAACGGAACGAAGTGAAGTCGAAGGGCCAGCTTCCCCATCTTCACTTCCACTTTATCAGTATGATAGAAGGTTGGGAGAAGCCTAGGGTCAACTGAGACATTTGACGTAAGATGATTAAAAAAATAATTTTATTAAAAATATTTAGAACAAGAAATAAATTTAATGTGCAAGAAAAATTCTTAAGAATGAAAACCAAAGACAGCACATAAATAAACAAACAAATCACGCCTTTGAATTTGTCAACAGAGGGAATCGGATACGGCCGTTTCGTCCTTCTTAGGGACTTATCAGCCCCGATCTACCATCCCTTCATAACAAACCCAGAAAAGCTTTGTTTTCATTCTTACAAGTTGTTATATTTTTTTTTTTCTGCACGTAAATTTATTTCTTGTTATTATATTGTCTTTTTGGTTTTGGGTTTTCTTATAATTAAATGCTTTTTTGAACCTAACGATTGTTAAGTCAAAGGTTTTTCATGAGTACTTTCGCACTTTTTTGTTATAATTGTTCTTTATTTTGTTCACTGTCGGGAGCGAAGGTGACTTCCATTTATTTTCCACGCCTTTCTGGATTTGTGATCAAGGAAAGGTGGATTGGGCTGATGAGTCCTAAGAAGGACGAAACGGCTGTTCCCTCTTCCCACTGTTGACAAACTCAAAGGCATGATTTGTTTATTTATGTGCAGTTTTTGATTTCATTCTTAAAAATATTTTAATAAATGCCTTTTTTTTTACATCCTTATGGAAGTATATTAGTGTATTTCTGACACTTTAAAATAACAAAGTTGTTTTTTGTTTTGTTTTTTTTCATTTTCCTTTAGGGTATACTTGAATAATGGATTTGAGCAAACCTATTCTGATAGCAGAGAAATAGTTACCAAGTCCGCATCACAACTTGCGTCTCATCTACTTGGGTAACTTTAAAGTAGATATTTCAAACTTAGTATTTGGGTAATTTGATCAGAAATAGAATGGCTTGTTTCTTGTAAAAATTATGTAAACTTTTTTTTCCATCACTAATATCATTATAAAATAATAAAACTAAGTCAAAGCACAATTAATCAAATAATGATGAAGGAGTTGAAAGATGAAAGGCGAAGTTATTTGCATCAGAAAAGAACAAGTGTTCTTCAAAACAATAATGTTTTCTATACCAAAAGGTTTGGTTACTTGGAAACTAGGTTTGTTACTTGATAATTGTTTAAGAGTGATGTTAGAACAAAAAGATAAAGATTTCAATGTTTTAAAGATTCATCAGAAGTTGGGTAACCTATCAACCGAAGTTCAATAAAGATAATAGCTGTTTAAGGAAGGATTTTGAATCAAGTAAATGAATTAAAATTAAGCTGCTGTTTTCGTTTTTCAAGTGAATTATCTTAAACACTTTCATTAAATCTGTGCTTATTCTTCAAAACGTGGAATCAAATCCTAGGCAGAGATATTTGTTGAAGATGAATTATCTAAGGTAATTCTGTACAAATTAATTCTGTATAAGTTAGTGCAGAAAACAAAACATTATCTATTTTTATTTCGAATGAAACAACAATGAAACCATCGTTGTAAAAGGAAGGTCAAATTAATCAAAGGAAATCGAGGCTCAAGAGGATCTACTGCAACGTAAATATTCAAAAAAGAAGGAAATGGAAAGAATAGATTGGAACTGACCAATTTTGCCTCTGCTTTCATCCGTTCCTCAAAACTGAACAACGGAAAACACTTTCGTTGATGGATCGTTTCTGCAGAAAAGCTCCGTTGCTGTTAATATCCTTCAATCATTTCTCAAAGGAGGCTGATATACGTTATTATGTGGTCGAGTTCGTTATTATGTGTTGAAATAAATAGTTTATAGAGATACTAATGGACAGACAAGTTTTGAGTTGGATTGTTGCCAAATCTATGTTTTAAATGAATGCCTTAATGATGTCACTTAGTGATAGTTGCTCTAACTATCTCTTATTAAGTGATAATGTTACAATATCGTAGTAAGATGCAGTATGAGAAAAGTCAGGATGTTAAATACACACTCCTAAATTACAACAAAGTAACGAGAAAGTGACAAACTGCTTCTCCACTTCTTCTTTATTGAGGGAAGAAGTTCCTATAAATTCTGATCACCCTGTAGGTGGTGGTCAGTCTCCATAAGCAACACGGATTTAGGAAATACAAAATCCATTGATACTTCCTTCAGCTTCACTGAAGCGATTTTAGAAATAGGCTAAAGAAATATCGATTTAAGGAAAGCTTTCGACACAGGTAATCATATCACTGCATTGGGAAGAAAAAAATAAAAAAGTACGGCCTTTGATTCAGCTCCTTCCCGAAGGATCATTAATAATAGAACAGTAAATCCATCTGTAAATAATGAAGTGTTTTCACAAGAATAAAATCTTTTGCATTTTATCTCGTATTGTATTTCGACTTTAATTGAAAATGTTTAGGATAAATTAAGAAACAAAATTGTTAGAAACGCGATTTATTTCTTGTTTTCATAAACTGTTAGGACTTATTATTAATTCTGTTTATAAAAGAGTCTAAAATACTAGAAATAGATTATGGGATTCCTATCTTGGCGTTTTTGATCAAAAATGCAAACTTTTTTTTTTTTTTTTCAGAAATTATAGATGTATCAGAATAAAATGATGGAAGCACTATTTACATTTCCATTCTTTCAATTTCTATAAAAAAAAATCGAAGACGATAAAATTTTACATTTATAAAACATTTATAAAAACATTTAAAAAAATGTAACATTTACAAAAACAATTTTATAATAAATTGAAAATGGAATTAAGAGTTTTGCAAATTAAGTTATTATTTATTTACTTATTTATTTATTACTGTTTATAACAGCAATGCCAATCACAGCATTATTCAACAGGTTGTCACTCACAAGTGACTTGTCAGTGGTTGTCACTCATTGTCAGTGGTTTTGCATGTTTCTGAATTCTGCAACTAGAGTGGCGCCACAGTCAGGGCGTTGAAAAGGTTAATCAAACGTTTCAGTTTTAAAAAGTAATGACCGAAGGTTAAAGTGAACGTTGTCAAATGGCTGGAGATTCTACTACATGTACATCGTTGTTTTTGATCCCACTTTTTTAAGAGACTGATAAATTTTTCTGTGATAGTACTTCTTCATATCTCGATTTATTACGATCGGATGTATAATTCGTACGGTCTTTTGTCCACCACACCAGATGCTTTCTGGGAATTCAGTGGGCGAAAGTCGGACTGGTCTATCCACTATGTCTATGGAACTTTAATGTTTGAAGCCTAAATCTCAGATTACCTGTAAGCAGTGGCGAAGCGTGCTATGAGACATTGAGACAGTGTCTACCCAAGAGATAGAGAGAATAACATTATTTGGAATTTTAAAAATTTCACTCAAGGAAAATTTTGCGTCGTATCGGCTTACGCTTTGAGTCCATTATTGCCCGCTGTGTCGCTGTCTGTTCATGAGACATTTTTCTTAACGGCTCCGTAAGAGAGCGCACCATACAGGATGTTGCTAGGAGGCGCGCATGCGCACCACAGGAAGCAGTTCGTGGGGTATTTCAATCCTTGAGACGTTCTCCTAAACGTCTCTTTAACTGTTGAGTGTTGGATATTATGCTCATATAACGTATTTTGTACTCTTTGTCCACTACGAGATGAAACTTAGCCACGCCTCTTCAAACGGAAAATACATTTCACAAAAAGGTTGTAAAAAAAAATTTTTGGAAAAAAAAAACAAGATTAGGAAAAAATTTAAAAATACTTACTATTAAAGAAAAAAATTATTTATAAAATAATTATGAATAACATTTATATTGTCAATAGGGGAAAAAATAATCAAAATAATGAAAAAATAACTAGATACAATTGGTTAAAAATCTTTCAAATTAATAAAATGAATAATAATTTTGGTCTAAGATTGGAAAACTATAAAAAATATAAATTATTCAGTCAAATTAATTGGGAAAAATATAATTCTAAAACACTAAAAATTATTAATAAGGTTAAAATTTTATTAATCGCTTAAGTAATTAATGAGAATATTACTCTGAATTTTTAACTTTTGTTACGTTTCTTTTCTTTTGTATTAGATAATTAACAAAGTTAATTAATCTACAGCTAATAATTATAAATTATTATCAGCACCTATATTCTTTATTCTTGAATACCTAATAGGACTGGCAAACAGTAAAAAAGTAAAACAAAAAAAAAAATCAAGAATTAGTATTTGTAATTTCGTTAAAAACAGTTACGATCTTTCATTATTAAAAATTTCAATCATCACCTGCAATATTGTTGATTATTTTTGATGATTCTAACAATTTTATTTTGGTGTTTTGATTGACTATTATTATTACAAACAATATTATATCTAAATCTAAAATGTCTACCCTTACTCGAAATACACGCTTCGCCACTGCCTGTAAGTCCTAAGTTTAGTTTCCAGTTACTGCAATTACTGAGGCGTAGCACAAATATTTCAGGTGTTGATTAGGTGGTTTTTACTTAAATACATTTCTCTTCAAATCCCCGACTTTCGTGTTTGCTTCTTTCTTTCCTAATTTAAAGCAAATAACCATTACAATTCTTATAAAAAACAGCTCCTTAGTTGATTAAAAATGATAGTATTACAAAGTTTTTTTCTAAATTTAATTTGAATTTCTTTTTAAGCTAATTTATCAGAGGTTGCATTCTTCGTCTGTCAAATTCATCAAATTCACTCTCATTCTTTGTTTGATCTTTTACAATAACTAATAATCTATTAAATAAATAAATTAATAAAGTAATAATAAGTATTAGAAGACTATAGTTTCATCAAATCTGGGTGAAAATCAAAAATGTAATTCACTTGCTTTACCTTACGTTGAATATTTATTTTATTTTTTCCAGCTTAGTAAAAAAAACTGTGGAATTTAATCAGAAATGTAAAGTCATGAAAGGAAATAATAAGTTTAAGGCCTTCTTTTTTTATATTTAACATTAAATCACTAATCGAAAATATTTTATTATTAATTTGTAATATTTGTAATATGAAAATATTTCATTATTAATTGTAAGTAACAAACACTTATTTACTGTTTGCAGATAAGAAATCTTCTAATTTTTGTGACTTTTCTTCTTTACTTCTTATCATGTATTTAGGTTAATGATCGTGAAGGGCAGAGGAAGTCACACTTAGATAGAATTTAAAAAACAGGAGCCTTTGGAAAGTATCTTCTAATTCATCAATGGAACCGATCTTTGTAGAAAAACAGACACTGCTGATGTTGCTATTTATGAAAGATAAAATGTTCGTCCAGTAGAGGAACTGATTCTGACTCTTAAACAGTTTCTTTTTATTTAACTCTTCATTTTGTAAACAATAGTACTACACTTTATTTTCGTCACTTGTAGATAATTTACTGTATTCATTGGCGTACTTAGGGAAAACCCGCACCCAAAATCTGAAAAATAAAGGATAGGCCCTTTTTCCTTCTTTCTTTTTTGGCTATTGGGGATCGGTTCCCTAACTTGGTCCACCCCGAAACAAACTCCTGTATACGCCCCTCAATTTTAGATAATAATAATTTTTAGGTAATGTAAAGTAATTTTCACGATAATTTTTAGATAATATGAAATTTATTTTCACATCCATTCTATTGGACTTGTCAAAAAGTTCGTTCGTTTTTTTTTTAAGTAAGTTGGCTTTAGTAGCGCTTAGGTGTCTTTAAGGTCATTCGACGCCATTTTGTTAGATTGTATTGTGACAGCTGTCATATCAGATCGCATTTAAAACAAAAACTGATCAAAATGAATGAATTTTGAGTCGCCAATTTAATATTGAAGATTGAAGAAAGCATGCAAGACCGCATGTTTCTGTGATGATTATGTAAAAACTGTTACAGCTTGACTGGGAAGTTCTGATTCATCCGCCATAATCACCAGACATTGCACCTTCGGATTTCCATTGATTTCGGTCTTTACAGAATTCTATTAATGGAAAAAAAAAGTCAATTCCTGGAAGACACCTAATTTGAATTTTATCCTTTGCTGAAAAGTAGTTAGATCCAAATAAATTGAATCAAACCCAAAGCGCGAACAAATTTAAAATGGATTACAAAAGGAATGCCTTGTTTTGTGTCGATGGAAATTCAAAGTCAGTAAGAATGAATTGTTTCGTTTCTAATAGGAGATTTATATCAGTTTCACGCATCCATTTCTTCGTAGGAATCTACACCGGAGAAACTTTCAAATATAAAAGATTATGTCACCATTAGTTCGTAAGTATCCAGATTTCACGGAAATCCTTTACAAAAAGAATTTGGAATGGTGGAAGCGTTGCAGCGATTTATACATAGACATAGTATAAATTTTTGTTTTAGTCTTTAATCTGGTCAGCGGCAATTAGACAATTTCTCATCACATGAAGCACAGAACTTAATGCGATTTCTAGTTTCCCGATTATTTTTATGATCTTTGAATGATTATTTACATTCTATTCATAATATTTTCGTAATTCGTCATTGGAGCAACAGCCCTCGGACGGAATAAATAACTAAATGTTGGTCCTTGGGTGTTAATTTTGATGTTGTTCCTATTTTGTGGAAAACGCCCTAAGGCAGAGCAAATGGCATTGGAACGCTGTACAGAAAACTAATAAATACTTGTCTATTGTCCGTTCGCTGAGCTTAGTTCCTTGCTCTTGCATCATCTTCGTGACGTTGCAATTCGCAGAAGTCACGTATTTTCCCTCCAGGTTTTTTAAAATCCCGAAATGTTGAAAGTCAGACGTGCTTGTTTTCTGTACGGTATAGATTTTACTTCAACACAAGAGGAAACAAAAAAAGAATAAAATGAAAAAAAAAAAAAAAAAAAAAAATTCCTTATCAGTTGACGTTTTTATTTTTAATGTAAATATTACATTTCAAATTCCTTTAATTGTTACGATTATCTTCCGAATATTTTTTTTCTTTCTATTAAATCTTGCCTAAATTCATGAAATTCTTGTACTAGAGCGATCAATACATCTTAGGACGTATGTTTCTTATTTTGGCTTAATTAATAACTACAAAATAAACTATATAACTTGCTATTATCAATTGTAGCTATTAGCAATTCTAGTTCAATTTAAATGCAATTTAAACCATGTATTATATGTTTAAATGAATACATATACTGTATAAAGTACTACGAAATTTATAAGGCTCACCGATTGAGAACTACTTTTTTAATTATTATTGTTCAGAGAAAGAAAGCTAGTAGTCATAATATTGAATAGTTTACAAAAGATTACTGGGCAAAATTAGTTAATTCCAAATCAGTAATTCAAAAAAAAAATTGGTTAAAAAAAGATGAAATTACTCCAAGGACAATTCAGTCCAAATATTTTTTCATTTCTAAGAATAGATTGAAGTGGTTTGAAATATACAATGTATCTTCTTACGTCTTCATGCAAATGCATTGGATTACAAAATACGAAAACGTTACGGTTATTAGCCTTCATCAGTTCAGAATGATTTAAAGTTTCCGTTGGTTCACTAAGTAGCGAATCAATATCCATTGTTAACAGACATTGCTGTGGGGAAGGTTTTTTTTTTTAATGAATAGTGATATACAGTATTCATAAAATTGTATTCACAGAACTGATAAATAACCGCAACATGTTCATATTTTGTAATCCGATGCATTAAAATGATACTGTTTTAATAAGAGTTTTTTTCAACTGTGTTTTGTGTTCGCTATTTATTTTATTTTTTGTTAATAGTTGTTCCCAAAACGCCAGTACGTGGACCGGTTTTGATAGGTGCTCGGAAAATGTAGATTTACATCTTTATTTCTATACATTTCTGTATTTAAATTTTGTTTATAAGATTATTTCATACAATTCAAGTAACGTTTTACTTAAAAACCTTGCATTTATTTTTTGATGAAATTCAGAAGTATGGAAATCATTGCTTAAGAATATAAAGATTTAATGTTTTATATATTTTTACTAAATTAATTTTAGGATTCATATTGGAAATGAGCGAACACCCAGACGGACTGAAGAGCAGCTGAAAATGGCTGAGGGCGGAACAATGAGTTCCACTTCCTGTTATTAGTAAGTACAAATATAAACAGATTGATTTACAAGGAACTATCAGGAACGGGAATCTTAAATTCCATCCTGTATTCAATTCTACAATGATAATTCTATTTGGAATGCAATGAAAATGGCTCAGCTAGCAGCTTCTAGTTCTTTAAATGAACTTTTACCTTTTGATTCTCTCCACAGCGGGGTCATTTACTAAATTAAACCTTCGTATAGGTTTACCGTAAAGATCAAAAATTAATTTTGGATTACCAAATAAAAATATTACTAAAGAAAAAAAAAAGGGGGCGGGGGGACATAAACGGAATTTTAAAAAAATCGGAGTAAAAAAGCTTTGATAGGGCCGGACAAAATATTCGTGATCCCTGGGCAGTGTTTGAAAGGTTTCCCTTTCATAGTTGTTTATCAATGAACCGAGGGAATATCGATGAGGATTACAATATCTTTCCCCTACATTACATTCCTGTAATTTATAAAGAAATAAATACTTTCACTTATGAGAGCTGTCATGGAGAATGGCGGGACTAAGGGACTTAAATCCCTGTCACGAAGGTAGATTTCGATTCGATGTATTTTTATTTTGATTAGAGGTAACATAAAAGGTGGTAAGCTTCTTAGCTCTACCCTTAGACTGAAATCCAGGCTGCGCCTACGGTTACATACATACAGAGTCTTACCCAAATCTCTCAATTCAAAATTCCCCGATACGCAGCACAAATTGACAATACATCCAAGTTGTAGAGGAAACATTCGACATCCCTTCAGTGTTGCAATTTTCTGAGAACCTTCAGTTGGTGATGAATCCCCACGAAACCCAGTGGATCCAGTTGAGAGTCATGAGATTATATAATGGCATTTTTGAACTGCTGAAATGGATTAAACTACGAGCAAGTAGTTTTGAATAATAAAAATATAAACTGCAATAATAAAAATATTACAACAGTAGAGCTTTAAACAACTTCATAAATATTCATTAACTAGTTTTAGTTTATTCCACTTAGATTTCTATAGACTATTGGAGTATTTTTTTTTTTTTTTTTATTAGATCACTATAAACATGAAATTTAATTAGTGTCACTCGTTGTTGCAAAGATCTAATGGAAAGACTGTCACAGTGATCTTCAGAAACCACTCGGCAGACTATCACGACTATCACGGAAATATGAAGAAAAATTAATGTTGAACAGTGGACATACATTTCAATATCATTTAATTTTTCTTAATAATATTGTACGCTTTGAAATTAAAAAATACAAGACTACTGATTTTGATATACAATTGAAATGTTTGTTTTGTTCTTTTTTCACTAATAAATTGTTTAAAAGGCCATTTTTTTTTACGCAGCTTCCAATTTCCGTTTAAACCAGTTCTCTTTTATTGTCTTCAGTTGACTTTGCATTTTTACTACGTGTCATTTGACAATAATCATTAGCAACTTGTTTTCCTCGTATGAGTCACTTTTATTTAAATTTTAGCTCTTTTCTTCGACTCTACGGCTTAGGGAAATAAATCGTTCGGAAAAAAAAAAAAAATCTTAATTCTACAAAAAGAGGGCGCTGGTTAAGAAAAAAAAAAAATCATACTGTTATTATTCATTTATTCCTTAAGTATCTGTTTGTATCTTTATATTAAATGGCATCTTTCAACTGTATTTCCTTCTCCTCTGAAACAATGTTGGTCCGCTCTATAATTAGTGGATATACTTTCGATTTCGTAGTTCGCTCTATTGGTTAGTTATGTCTGGATGATTCAGCGCGAACGGTGTACAGTTGAGTGTTCCGACCTCACTTGACGGAGTCCTAACTCTCCCCCGCTATTCCATGGCAGCGTTTTGGATTTAAACTCTTAATTCGCCAGTCGGAAGCGATTCGATCTTGTTGGTATATTTGCCGTGTTCGGAATGTACCGTGCGTCCACGTAGTCCCTTGGCCGCTTCAATTCCTCGCTCGAGCAGCGTCAGCAACCCGATGGCCTTCGCCACCGCCTGAAAAGCAGCGGACACCGGTGAGTAAAACACAACTTCTTTCGCTTTGACAACGCGGGGGGATTTCGGGAGAAAGAGAGGCTTTTCAAGGGCGGGAAGTGTTCGTCTTTTGACGGTTACCTGCTATCGCACTGTTGACCAAATCGTGTTTTCCGGTGGATTTTAAAGAGATGGTGTTTATTTTAAAGCAACAATAATACAAATAACAATAACGTGGAGAGTAATAAAAATCCACGTATCCCTTGGTTATTCTCCCGCGCTTTTTGCGTTGCGAAATGTTGCCCTTAAAAAGAACTGCGGCGCTCGTAAGGAAGTAGACTCCGTCGGAATGTTATGCAAGCCTGCGAGAAAACACACGGCAAGGTAACATGTAAACTGATGTTTTCGTTATGCTGTGTTCTTCCTGGCTGCCACGATGACCACGCAACAATTCCCAAGTTTTTTGTTCAAATTCATCTTTAATTCCTACCTGGTTTTTCTGGTTTCAATGTGGCACAACTTTTTTGTTCGACTGTCGACTATTCGACGCGTACTTGCTATTTCATTACATTGGGATCGGCAGCTATTTCATGCACTATGACAGAACAGGTAACGCATTATTTCCTCTCTAACGCAACCTAATTATACGACTTTCATTCAACATTGCCTAAAAAAAATAAGGTCTCCTCTTGGCAGAAGGTTATTTCGAATACTAATTACTTCTTGTATTCAATTTTCCGAAAGTGTGTTTTGGTAATTTTGCAGCTGTTCCAACTTTTAATATTGGCTTCCTTTTTTTAAAGAGGAAATACAGAAACGGCAAATTTCTGCGTAAGGTATTTTATTTGCCCTTAAAGGTGAAAGATAAAGGATCTACTTTGGATCAGAATACTTTCTTTTTAAACCAAAAATTTTCGTCTGAAACAAGTTGGGCTTTAGAGTAATTTCCATCATTACTTGTTGGCACGCGCTGACTGTTGCCTAGTAATTAATCAATGTATTCACTAAACATAACAATAAATGATTAATTTAACAATTGATTCATTAGCGAAATTAATATATTAAAAATTGTGTCCGAAACGGATTTTATAAGAAAAAAGTACACAAACACACACAAAAAAAGGTTTAATAATCATAAATACAGAATGTATATAAGATAGTTAATATCTCTTTTTGAAAAAGAAAAAATTCAATTACAAAATTAACAAATTTGTTTTCAATTTGATCTTTTGATCTTTTTCTGTTTTTTGAATTTTAATTAATGTCGTGCGATTAATTTTGCAATAATGTGAAGACGGGAGACCATAAAGATTGAATGCCTGCATTTCCACCAGAACGATTATTACAGGTATTTTTTGATTAAGGTAAAAATAGTTCTTTCAAATTTAAAAACTTTAAGAATAGTTTCATTGAAATTTATGGCAATATTGCTTGGTTGTTGAGTAATTTAACAATGAACCATTATAAAGTAAGAAGCTGTTGAGTTTTATGACAATTTCTATACCGTCCACGTAAAAATTAATGTTAAAATCTAGGATATAAATTTCATGAAAAACAAATTCGTTTTATTATAATTATTTAACATTTGTTGTTTTAACACAGAAAAATTATCGCAAAGTAGAAATGGAAGGGAGTAATAGCTTTGGCTGGAATTTGGTCGTCTGTTCTGGGTGGCCAGTTGAGCTTGATTCCTGTTAAATCTTGTGACCATTGACCTGTAAGTGTCATTGATTATTTCAGTGATGTCAGTGCGTGGATGTTGCAACAAGACAGAAAGATAGCTTTTTTTTTTTTTTTTTGTAACTCAGTTCTTTTTCTGTCCTCAAAAGAAAAAGACAAAAAAATAAAAAAACAGAAAGTCTTCATTCTCTTTCTTGAGTTGAAATTAAAATTGTTTGAAATTTTCCTTCTTCATTTGTGTAAATGTAATATTCCAATGTTTGAGTTGACTTGAATTAATTGAAATCAGATTAATTATGAAAGGTTCTTTCATTAAGAAGTTATTAAATAAGTCTCCATTAGATTTAATTTAATCATATTATCGTCGAACAAGGAAAGTTTGTTGAATTTTAATAAAATTTTGACATCATGGAATACTTGGATTTAAAGCACTCAAATTATTTTGTCAGTAACATTTGAAGACTTTTCCAAATATTATTTATTTATTTATTTTTGATTTGCTTGAACCTTTTATAACTATTTTCCAAAATAATGTGTTTAGTTCATATTTTCATCTCTCGAAAAGCTTATTATTATCGAAAAGCTTATGTTGTAATTATGGTACCATACGCTTCTGATTCCGTAACTATATTCGTAGTTTGTTGATTGTAGAATCTTAAGTTTATATTAATTAGTATACATTGGAGGGGCCCTTAACTACGTTTTAAAATATTATCGTAAGATAATTTATTATAATATATCAGTGTTTGATCTGTAAAATAGTCATATCATTACTGGGGTTTTCTTCATTATAATTGATGAAAAAAAAATATTACTGTTATACTTTATTTTTTTTAATTTAATACAATTTCATAAATTGAAATATATAACTATTTGACTGCAATATATCTTAATGTAAAACGATAAAACCTCAAGGAATGATAAATTGGAAGTAATGAAAATGAAATAAAAAGAATTGTTTTATATTTTATCTTGAAAATTATCTCCGAACAGTGGTTGAAATATTCGGATTTTTTTTTTGATATTGGTTTGAATGGATCAATGAAATGTATTACCACTTGGACGCATACTGTTCTGAAAAAACAACGAACACCTTTATACTTCGTAGTACATAAAATGATATTATCATATTCTGTTTTGCAATTAAAATATAAATGAAATGAACAACGTTTGACTTTGGAAAATAAAATAGATATCCTTCCTCCTTGTTGCTAACCGTTGGAGCAATGTATTTTACCGTGTTTAGGAAAAACAGGTAACACCAGGTTATTGATTGACTCCATTGCAAATATTTGAATAAGAAAATCAAAAGAAGAATTCACTGAAACCAATTCCCATTTGACCTTGGATGATGGTTGTAAATCCCCATGACCTGAAAAGTCACCTGAACTGCTTTCACTCACCATCAGGATTAAAGACACACTGACTCGAAACGGGTCACTGCAAACACCCGCAACCACTCTTCTATGATTCGGGTTTATTTTATTTTTTTTTTTTTTTTAAATTCAAAAAAAAAAAAAAAAATATTAGGAAATTGAGCTAAATAGAAACAAAATCGTATAAGTGAAGTTCGTATTTGCTCTTGTTTCATATAAATATTAAGCCTTTATTTATTTCAAAGCAAATAAGAGCTTTTAATCATCAGAATATATCTTTTGAGCCTGTATTCCTGCGAATGTGAGACTCATCCAATTTGTGTTCTCCCTAAAATAAATTATGAACCGTTGAACGCACCTTCTTGAAACTTGGAGGATTTAATTACTTTTTTCAGTAAAAATTTCTGCTATTTATACTAAACAGTTACTATAATTTATGAAGATTTGTCGTTTGCTCGTTTTCACTACTTTGAAAAAAAAAAAAGCAAATAAAAAGGAATTTTATAAGGGAAAATAGTTTTCAGTTCATTTAAATATAAATATTTTTATATTTTACGAGATTAATTTGAAAATATTAAAAAAAGAAAAAATAAGCCTAATGAGTGTATTCCTCATAGAAATCTATTAAGCACGGATATGCCATCATTTGGACTGTCTTTTTCCCTGTCATATATCTGCATTTTACGTTCTTTCTCACAGAGCGTCGAAAGCTTGACCTTGAATTGCTCGTCAATGGGCGCTCAAAACAAAGAGGCTCAAAAATGTCATAATTACAACAATACATGGAATAACGCACAAATCAACGCTTTACGTAGCAACGATTCGATATAATGAATTTAATAATCTCCAAGCACGAGAAACGAGCTTAACAAACAAAAATCCTTAATCTAAATAAAAAGTTGAATTTTTTAATATTCCGAAGGTATCCAAAAACTTGTCCCATTGTTCGTGGGAATCAATCTGGAACCTCCGAAGCTAAAATAAGCAATAATAAATTCATACATACAAAAAAAAAAAGAAAAAAAAAAGGGTGAGTAAGTTTATGTACTGGAATTCTGTCGACTTCAATAATATTACAGAGTACATTAAAAAATTAAGAAAAGCGCATATAAACATTTCTAAACATTAATGGGTGAGACCCAAGTTTACTAAGTGATATCCTAGAATAGCTGTTTCACGCTCTTTGGCAATCGTCAGCAAGGAGTAGTCACCAGTAAACAGCGACGTCTCGGTACCGAGGATAATAGGAACAATCGTAAGAATTAATGTGTTGCGAATACAACCTTCATTTATATCACTTAAAGTTTAAGGGATTCTATTCTATCACATTTATTACATTCAATACACTAAGTAAAAAGATAATTAATTATTGACCAAGTTTATAAAATCAAAGGTTAAAACTGTACAGGCCTTGTAGCTCTTGGGTGCGCCGAAAAATTACACTCCAGCGATTCTCGACCAACGGTACTACAGATCGGATGGTCAGCCTTATAAATGAATTTTTTTTTAAATTACTGAAGTATTGAAAAAAAATCAGCCGCTACGATATGGTCGAGTGGTCTAGCATAAGGCAGATGTGTCCCGGCGCTTGGCTTGGATGTTTCAATAGTATTTGTTTCTCTTCATAGGAAGCAGAAGTCTGACTGTCACCTCAGGATGTCCCTGGATAATAATATCTGAACGACAGTAAAGCAACAAAAATTCCCATCATAGAGTGTGACTCTGTGACCAGTGATCCGAAAATGGTACGGGACAACGAAAACAACAACATTGTAAAAATTTATATATATTAATTGAAGATTAAAAAATTACTATTAAGAAGATCGTATCAAACTTACGAATAATTAAATCGTTTTAAATCTTGTTAATAATCTTTAAAAAAAAATGATGGGATGAGAAGAGGATTTTATAACTTTATCAAAGTTAAGTCAGGGAATTTATTTTCTAATATAGCTCCCCTGCTTCCCCTGCATTGCCTTAAAGTGAAACTTGGTATTTTAATGGACTTAAAATACAGTGTGGATTCGCTTACGTGAATGGGATCCTTATTCTCAAACACAAAAATGTGAATTAATATATTTATAAACTGTAAATAGATGGATTGAAATGTAGAGATCATCCGAAAAAAAAAGCAAAAAGTAAATAAAGAATTTGAAAATAATTAACTCTTGAAGTATTTTAGCACAACATTATAAAATAATAATGATAATTATATAAGAATTAATGGATGTGGTTATAAATTATCTTTTAATGTTCCCCTTGTAAACGATGAAAAAGTAAAAAAACTAAAAAAGGAGATTATTACGGTTTTTTTTTAATTGGTTGAATGTTTTGTTACGACAGATTCTTTTTTTTTTAAGAAAAACAACATAATCGGAGAATTATTAAAAGAAGAAGAAGATGACCTCATACTTATTCTTACAGTGTTAATTAACATTTTAATTAATTTCCCAAAATTCAGAATAGCTAATTATCATTATATCGTACCTTGCACAAAGTAATATTTTCTCACTTTGACGAAACTCGTAACATTGTCCTTTTTAGCAAAGAAATAAAAATACAACTGCAACAATTTATTATATTAATATCAGAGATGGTATTTTAAATAGTAAATAAGTTTTATTCAAAAAAAAAAAAAAAAATCGAGAAATCTTGGCTTTTTAAATACATATCGGAAACATGTATTTAGTTTAAAGTAAATTGTATTTTTCTTCTTCCTATGTTATTACTTCTTTTTATCCTTTAGCAAATTTAGTTATAATTTACAAAAAAAAAAAACAAAAAAAACAAAAAAAAAAACACACACAAATACTTATAAATGAGCTTACATAATTAAACTTAAAATCGATTTTTGTGTATGTGTTGATTAAATATACAGGTAGTTTCTTTTAAAGATTTTTTTTTTTTTTTTTTTTAAGAATAAGAAAAAAATTACGTAAGAAATTTAGGTAGAAATTTGACGTATTTCATCATAAGGATCCGATCGCTTCGTTCTTCAGATATTGAAGCTGCTTTGAAAATATAGTTTTTGAAAGGTATTTCCAAAACGAAAAAATCAAACCATTAACAGAAATACTGCCTACAATGGATGTTTCTTACAACTTAACAGCGTTTCGTCAGTGAGCGCTGTTTCCATTAAAAAATCATTAATCACAATAAAATTTTTAAGTAATTTTACAAAAAAGGAACATTGATACAGAATTATCAGATTGAAATGAAAATAATGAAGAGTATTTGATGAAAACTGTTTTATGTCATTTGTTTATATCGGCTGCAGGATCAGAGTCGCAAGTGATTAAAATATTGAGGTTTATTATTGATTAAAATTTATAATTCATTTTTGTTTTTCTAAATTTTTCAATTTAGATTTCTTTTTTTACAAGTGCTGTCTTTCTGTGAGTTCTAATACTGCTATCTCTAGGGATGACATGTGATCGAACAAAATTACTTAAAAAAAAAAAAAAATACTTGAAATGTATTTTGTCAGGATAACTACCAGGAAACATACAGAAATACTGGTAATGATAATGATGATTTGGCATTTAAACGATGATGTTTCTATCCATATGTCATTTCTATTTTTTGAAAACAGAATAATATTAAAAAAGCAAAAGCAAAAGCATATTAAAAACTACAAGAAGTGTCTGAAAAACTTATAGCGTACTTTATTATTTTTATTATATATTTTTCCTTATTCTTTATTTATTTATTTATTTTTAAAGAAAAAAAACCAACGAAGAACTTATTTTTAAAATATATCTGCTGAATACAAATAGTAGTCTACAAACTTTTCATTTTCTGAAAAATTCAGTAAAAAAAAATCAAATTTATTTAATTAATTTAAAAAAATCTAATTCATTTAATAATATCAGAGTTAGCGCACGAGGATTATTAATGGAATTAATATGCATTGTTGGACATGACAAAAATGCATTGTTTCTTCTCTTAATCCATTTTATAGAAATTTTTATTATCTACACGCGCAAATTTCTCATCAGGAATCTGCACAGAACAATTTTCTTAAACGTCATCAGATTGTCTCTTGTATGTAAATAAGAATGCCAAATTTCTAGTTTAATAATGTATTAACTCACACTGACTGCTTTTAGGAGGGTTTTTTTTTTTCCAAAAGAAATAGATTAAAAAAAATAATAGATTTGAAAATGAAGAAGGACGAAGTACAAAATATACAGGATATTCAACAGAGGGAATGTTTTATCTTAAATTATGGCTTTACAGTTCGATTATCTTATTTCAACATAAGGAGGGACAGAAATTTATAACGAGGATATTATATTTTATGTAATTTTGAGATAGAGATCTAAAAGAGGATATCGGAGTGTTAAGAGCTTGTGAGATAGGAAATGACCATAACTTGGTTTTGAGTAGGTTCAAAAAAAATCAATATTTCTTTGAAGTGGAAGCGCAGCAAGAAAAAAGCTACGAAGAAAAATAAAAAAATAAGGAAATGGAACGAACGCGTATATAGAGAAAATCCTTTAATGAATGAAATGATAAGTTCGAAAGATCTGATATGAAAACAAGTTGTAGTTGATATGCCAACTTTTAAATGTTCTCAAGTAATATTTCGAGAGATGTTTAAGGTTATTAGTAAACATTCCAGTTTCTAGATAATAATAATTTGAGGAAATCTGTATTGATGGGTTTTAGACGTAAGTTCCTCATCTACAGGAAATCCTATTCAGCAAAGATTCTGTTTTGGAAGATTAGTAGCTTTTAGGGAATATACTTTTTCGATCTTTATGTTATCGCATTTAAACGTTTTGTGTATAGGTCCGACGGTTTATTTATTAGTCCGACCTACACCAAAATATCATATTTTATAAAACTTAACTAAAGTTTTAGATATTTAACTTCTGAATTCCGTTGACACCTATTTTGACTTTTAGCATTTTAAACTTTTTTTATGTTAATTACTGAGTGTTTCATTCTTTTACAACAAACATTCTAAAAGCTGGGTTAGAAACAGAAACTGTATGGGAATGAGTTAACAAACAGCATCAATTACTTCATCCTAACAGAATTGATTGTTTGAGTTTTATCCTTTATTTCAGCAAAATATTTCCTTTTAAAAATCTGGACGACTTAAACCTTAGTTTTATTACAAGAACTTCTATTAAAAGGATGTGAAAATAAGAATAGAACGAGTAAGTCCCTGAAGGACAAATTCTTATCTTCAAATGCTATCTGTTATTGCTAAATGTCAACAGTCAAAACATGCCCAGTTTCTCCTCATTTCTCTCATGATCAGCAAAAAATAATAAAAATAAACTCGGACATTTTATGATATTTAATTCTAGCCTTTTCTAAAGTTTTGCGTTATTGTGCTATTATAAGATTTTTTTTTTTTTTTATAAACTTAAATCATCTTTTATTTTAACCATAGAATCTTATACAAAAAATTATTTAATTAATTGATTAAAGATTTCGAGCGAACTACGGTATTAATGTGTTATGTAATATTTGTATTGTTTGTTAATTTTCTTTTTTTATAATATAAAAAAAGGGGGCGTTACTGCGAGAAAAAAAAGAAAAGGCATTTTCATTTTCTCTCTACATTTTGAATAACGATTTTTCTTTTCTGTGTATATTTTTATTGCACTTCATCTTTAGAACATTATTACGAGACGTCAGCCTAATTACTGTGCATTGAAATAAGAATTTGAAATTCCTTAACACAAACGCTGAGTTCATTGGAAATAATTGAGCCACTCCGGAGAGAAACTCAGCTATTTGATGAGACGTCTCTCTCTGACTAAATTACCGTATTTTTGCGAGGTATTGGCTTGTGTGAATTTGGCTTTTTGTGTCCTCGTGGGAACCAAAAGATATTTCATTCGTAATTCTTGGGTAGCGTAGAACCAAAATTATTAGAATTAAAAAGTCTTTACAGCGTTCAACCGAAATCAGGTCCGTCCATCGTAAATATAATTAAAGTTAGGAATAAAGAAAAGACCCAAAATTGCTAGGAGATGAAACCTTATCATTAGCTTTGATTTTTTTAGTATAATCTGTGTATTGATTACGATATAGATGGATGGCATATAATGATCTCTGGATTAAAAACCGATTTTCTATGTTAGTGTACTGTGATTGTGATAATGTGAAGTTTTACTGTTGCTACTAATTTCTACAGGAATCTAGGTTAAATTGGATTTTATATTGTAATTAAAAAAATATATGGAAGGTTTTCTTTTATTTTGAAAGCACAAGTCAAAGAAAATTTTTAAAAATCACAAATATGGGATGTTTCAGTAGGATGAGTGCAAGTAAAGGATGTGTGTTAATTTTAATGTTTTGTTTTGTATTTCTTTTGAAATTAATTATCTGCCGATTAAATAGAAAAGAGACAGTCTGAGTACTGACACTGCTCTGTTGCCTTTCAATTAAACAGTCGCAAACTTCCCAATTGTCGCCTCCGTTCTATTGATGGAAGATTTGGCTGCTCATCAGTGAACGGCGTTCCTCCTCCTCGTGTTTTTTATTGATTTAATTTTGCTCAGTCGTACATTGTTAAGAGTAAAGATTGATTAAAAAAAGGGATCTTGGAACACAAAGGACTCGTTCTGAAGAGAGGAGGGCTTAAATTGTGTGTGGGTGTCGAGATAAAACGTCTCTCTTGAAGAATGGCTCCTTTATGAGAAAGATTAATTAATTGGATTAATAATTTATCCCCACAACTTCCGTCTTTTCATGAGGAACAGCAGACACACAAATGACAAAAAAAGAAAAAATCAAATGAAATCTTATTTAAAATTTAATGAAGAATAATTATTATTTATTCGTAGAAGACAGTTTGTTTCTGGAAAATTATTTCGAAACTTTCAGCTTATTACTAGAGACTCGTCACCAGATAACAACAACAATATTTTTATTCATATACTAAGTTCTTCTGGCGAAAGGAAGGTTAATAGTATTGAATAACAACATTGTATCGTAGTTACTCCAAGATAGTTAATGGAGAGCATTACATTGCTTTCAAATGTCATTTAAATTTCGAGTTCTTTTGGAATAAGGATTGTTTTTTACCTAACATTAATAATCTGATATATTTTTCTTATTGTCTTTAACATTGATTTTTAAGTCCGGTAATATTTCCGGTACTTTTCAGCCATCTTGTTTGTAAGGAGGAATTACTCGATAAACAGTATACATAGGTTATACGATACTTTCTTTTATTGTATACGCAATAATTGTAGAGATCCAAATATTTAATTCGCTAGATATATTTATTACAATCGTCAGAAGTCACATTGTTCTGTGGAGATTTAACTTCCTTCCCCCACAACCACCAACCAAAACTGTAGTCACTGCTTTAGCAGATGATTTTCATCTTAGTTTCTGTTTGAGACGCTTGATTTCAACATAATTCATTTCAGTGAGATAAGTCTTTTCATATTCAATATATAAATATCTCCGATGCGTCCTTCATCTAATTCCTTCCGAAATCTCAGACCGGAACGTTTTTTGACATAGATTTTTAGAAAGGTAATTTCTAGAACTTCGTAACTGTTAAGCTCAGTGTGCGTCGTGCATTTGCTGAAAGATTTGTCAGAATATCTTGGACTCATTATCTTTCGCAATAATTTGTTGATGTTAAGAATAAATTTTAACAAAAATATTCATAAATTAATTAAAATCAAGTTATTAACTGTCTTAGGGCGGTGTGCTTTCAACATGACGGTTGTTCAAATCTCACTTCAACTAATATTTTTTGTGCCAAACATTCATTAAGGGTTTAACAGTCCGGAAATGACGTTAATTGTTATTAACTTTTAAGAAACACGATTCGCTATCAAGGACTGATCTGTGAAGTTTTGCCAGATTGTGTTTGGTGAACTCCAACTTTTTGATTATTAATAAGTGAACGTCTAATTCGACAGTGTGTTGGTGCACGCCGTCTTTATTCATTAATGGTGTCTTAATTTGATTATACGAGCAAATCAATCTCCATTCATTAAAAACGCGAATCTTTTGCTTACCCATTGTGCTGTGCTAATCAATGTCTCAAAACATCTGAGCATCGCGTGAAGATGATTTTTCCGACTACTTTCCTTCTGACCCTTTTTTGGTGAAATCATTTTTCTTTTTTCTTTTTTGTTATTCTATTTGATAACCTTTTGATATCTCTGCAGTAATTCAGACAACTACGGGTGAAGTGACTATTGGTCTCTTCTTAGCCCTGTGTTTAACTCTTACTCTTTCCTGATGTCTTACCAATATCCGGAACTCCTCTGTTGACACGCAACTCTAGCAGTTCCCGGTGTACGTTGTTACCACAATACGAGTTCATTTTGGAGTCATTCAGGAGGTCGAAACTTAAAAAAAAAAAAAAAATGGGCTTTTTTTTTTTTTTTTCAAAACTTGAAAAAACTTGATTTGATTTGGAAAATACTTGTTAAATTTAGACAAATTTAAGCCCTTTGCTTTATTTATTATTTACTGACTTTTTTTTTTTTTATATTATTTAGTTAAAGCAATTACTAAATTATTTAAGTAATTGTGTAAGCTTTCGTTTAAAACTACAGCTAATAAAAACAACAATAAAGTTAAACCTAAAAAATTTCCTTAATAATCTTTATCCAAACGAGGATTATTATAAAATAATGATAATTACTTTCTGTTAGATTCAAGAAAATAAAAATAAAAATCTTTGATACAACACATAGCTAAGTTACAATTACCAGTAATTTATTAGCAGAGTAATTTCTTTTTAAATAAGAAACATATCTCGATTAATGATTAAGTAAAATAGGATATGAAACACATGATAGAATTGAAGATTATGTACAATAAAAATATAAAACATGTTAAAACTAGTTTCAACTCCCATACTGGAGCTTTCATCAGACGAAAAGGGCATTGAGGATGTGCTCAGGTAAAAAGCCTTTAGTTCAATAGAGGACCGGTGGTGGCTACCAGAAACCGTAATGCTAATAGTAATTATTCTTAAAAAGAGCATTGATCATCCGCATTAAAGAACACTTGCATTCCGGTAAAAACAAAATAATAATTACTATACTGCCCGGCATGTTAATTCAACAAAGCACGCAATCAATCCTGTCGTTTTTGCCGTAGAACCTGATGATTATCTCAGAAAATTTAGAGAATCCTTACTGATTCTCACTAAAAAAATTTACAATCATCGACTTTCCATATCTAATGCCTTGGCTTATAACTTGTATGTCTACTAATTCAGTTCACCTTTTCTCATTAACATACGAATCCACTTAGAAGTGTAATAGAACATTCCACCTCTTTTCTTTATCAGCATTGTGGTTTCTGCTAGCCACCATTGGTCCTCTGTTGAACAAACGGCTTTATAACTGAGCACATTCGCAATGATCTTTAGTCTGATGAAAGCTTCCGTACGGGAGCTGAAACTGGTAACGTTTTAATATATTTCATATTTTTATTATAAATATTGTTTAATTTTTATGATGTGTCTTTCTTATCCTATTTTATTTAATACTTATAACTTTTTTCTTTTTTATTAATAAAATCGCTGTTTCTAATATGAATATTCATAATTTCTATTTCGTTTTGTCTTCGGCAGCAAATTGAATGAACGATTACGATTCTTGGATTTAGCAAATGAGAAGAAACAATTGAAAATGGAAAAGAGATTTACAGGGAACGAATCCGTTCTCGGCGAACTGACAGGTATCAGATCAAAAAATTAAACCCTCACAACTGTTTGGCTTTAAAAAGAAAGAAACCTTAGAATTAGTCTAAGGGAGATTTTAAAAGAAATGTTAATTACGTTGCTCAATTGTAATTAAAGAATTTTTAACAATAAAAAGGTAGGGATAGCGATTAGTAAACTAATCACAATGCTTCGCAACGTCTTCTGATACATCTATGAAAATATAATTGATATCGCCTTAATTTACTTATTATTATAAATGTGATTGTTGCGAAAGATGCAATTGTTGCGATTGTTGTCATTGTTGCTAATGAGATTTTAATGATACTTGTCCCCAGACAAAACGGGAATATAAGTCTTCTAATCTTGATCAGAAGACTAATAAATGAATGAATTTGCTGATTACATTAGTTATCGGAAGACGACTGGACAGAAATTCCGGGATGTTTAGTAAATAAATAATTACATTTGGAAATTGAGGTGGATGCATTTAATTAGTCCTCATTATGAATATCGAAGATGAGGTTTTAAATAAACAATGTTATTTCGATATTTCAGGGGAACTATCGTTATCGTAAGAATTGTAATCATTGTATAATATATTAAGTTTAATAGAATTCAGGGACGACCCTGGGATTTAGCAAATGAGAAGAAACACTGGGGATAGAGAAAAGATTGGCAGTGTGTACAAGAGAAAACGCAAGATAAAATATCAGCAAATGAGTAACTAAGACAAACCTAAGATGAAATTTCAATTTCTTTTTCACGGAATCCTTTTCTCACGCTTGGAATAGATCTGTTCCTCATTCTGGTGACATTAGCCTATTGGCTGGAGCTACAGAGAGATCTGAATAGATATACTTTAATTAGGGCATCTGAACAAAAACTAATTTATTAAACAGGTATTACTAGTATTACTGTCTGAATTGTTAGATGTTAATGTGTTGTAACTAAACTAGATATATATATTCAGCTATCCGTTGCGTGGCGACTGAGTATGCAACGATGACACATCCTTTATGCTCATGTTTTGAAGTTAATAAATCATAGTACCAACATTTAAGAAAAAACGTTTCAAACGGAAAAGAAAAATGTTCATGAGAAGTAAGTGACAATGTCTCAGTCAACAAGTAGCGGAAGTACAAGGAAAGTCAATCAATTGAATATAAAGAGAGATTAAAAAAAAAAAAGGTATAACATAAATTGCGATGATAACTATCCAATATCTACATGATCAGATACAGCAGTTTATCTGTTGATCAGATACAGTGGATTTAAAATAAGTTCATGTTCCAAATCGCATTTAAATATATTCCAATTCAATGGCACATCCAACCAAAAGAACACTAATATCTTTGCCTGCGAGGATATGAAAGAAACAGCCTAGGTCGAGTCTGTACCAAAATTAATTGAGATTAGTAGGGATTTAGTAACCTACCTTTAAAATTCAGCTTCCTAGTACATTTAGCTTGTTGAATTTTGATCAAGGTTTAAAAATTAGACTTCTTTTTTACTTCCATGTGTATTAAGTGGTGTTAGACAGTAGGGAATAAAAATCAACAGTTTTACTGTTATTGTGGTTCTTCTGTTATATGAAAGCTAATTATTATTACAATATTTTGATTGTTTGTTATGTTATGTTAAACAAACGTTACTTGAAATGAGTGTCGCATTTATTTTTACATAGTCTTTTTTTTTTTTTTTTTTTTTTGGGGGGGGGGGGTTCCTTCGATTTAACCGACGGGAAAAATTCTCTGTCAATCTCAACTAATTGTATTGATTTTTGTTCGATCGCAAAGGCAGTTTCCATTAATTAGGTGCGATTCGTTGGGAAGCGGTGAGATAAGAAGGCGGCGTCCCTTGTGTCTGGTGGTAAATCCCCTGTTTCATAAATCTTGGTGGAAAGAGAGCCTCAGGGTTTAAACAGGACTATTCGCCTCCTGCCACATTTCGAAAGGAATTCTCTGCTCACTTGTGGGTGAAAATTATGGCTGCTCCTTTGCCACCTTCGCTCGCCAGAGGTCTTCTTTCGCGTAAATATCCATGGACTCCTTTATTATTAGGATAGATCTGTGTTGGCTGCGTCGACTTGAGTAGGAAATTGTTTGCCACTTCCTTGTTCCAGTGGTGACATGTTTGAAAATAGAAAACAAAAACAAAAATTTTTTTATTGAGTTATCTATATTCATTGAAATACGAACTTCAGACTAGTACGGTAGCACTTATAAAAACATTTGAGAAAAGTCTGAAGAAATTAGTAAACTTTTAAAAGAGATTTAGGAATTTATTACTTTTCCAAACATAACATTAGAGACTTAATTGTGTTTTAAAAAATATTATAAAATATTTTGCATAAAAAAAATAAGCTATCTTTGAATTATTCATAAACAACAATGGGTGAGACCAAATTGTTTACCAAGTGACATCCTTGAACAGGTGTTTCACGCTCTTTGGCGATTGCTGGCGGACTGCTGGCAAATGAATCTTCTCACTGTTATTTCATTAGTGAGTTTTTATAGTTTAATTTTGCTTTTGAGGCATCACTGCCATTCCGACGAGTATTCCTATTAGCCTCAGTGCTGAGACCTCGTTGTGTACTGGTGACTGCTCCTGGGTGATGATCGCTAAAGAGCGTGAAACAGCTGTTGCAGGATGTCACTTCGTAAACAATTTGATCTCACCCATTGTTCAATGCGCAGATTGAATTTTTCTATGCATTACAAAAAGGCCGGCGAACTGCTAGCGCATGACTTTTCTCACTAATATTTCGTTAGTGATGTTTTTGTTGTTTATTTTTGCTTTTCAGGCACCACTGCGATTCCGACGATAAACGAACTATCTTTTTTATTTTATTTTTTTAAATCACTTATGTTATCAGGACAATCAGATCTATTGATATTAAAAGAAGTATTCAAGTTTTTTTGAATTTTCGCTGAAATCTGACGAGTTTATTTTCGTTTTATTTTAATTTAGTTATTTTATTTTATTTGGTTGATCTCCAACATCCAATAAGGATAAGGAACTAGAAGAAGAAGAATTTTATTTGGAGAGAAAGTAAGGGATAGATTTAATGGGTGTTGACTTGTATTGCAATTGTGATGTTTTGAGACAACAGCTACTATATATATTTGTCGTAATCAGATAACATGAAATTCCGATTTCAAAAGTTGGATATTCCGTCGATGCCTTGTTTTTAGCGGCCCCTATGTTACATCTTGCCTGTAAAACATAGGCGACCGCTATTGCTTATATGTCTGCTGGATGTCACAATCTGTCACACTCTGTAGTGGCCAAACGGTTAGAGATATTAGAATGAAACTTCACCATTGTGTTCAGCATCAAAAAGTAGGTGAACACGTCAAAAAAAAATCAGACTTCTAGGACTACTCCCTGACCAAGTTGGGGGAGGGGTCAAAAGTATTTTTATGCTTTCCAGATGTCACACTATAGTGACCAAACGGTTAGAGATATTAGAATGAAACCTTCACCATTGTGTTCAGCATCAAAAAATAGGTGACCACGTAAAAAAAATTAGACCTGTAGGACCAATCCCTGGCCCCAAAGACATGTTTTAGCAACCTCCGTTACAGCTGGCTGTAATTGATATTGTTTTAATTTCCTTAGTATTATAAGTGTGATTGTTGCGCTTGCAAAAGATGCAATTGTTGCGATTGTTGGGATTGAAATTGAAAAAATGTCTCGACTTCCGGAAAACAGATGCTGATGCAAAGCGAGAAGCTTCACGGTTGCGTAAAGAACGGTCTCTAAATAAAAACTTTTGTTTATAAAATTGTGCATGTTATGGGGCCGCTTTGCTTTTGACACTATCTAAAAGCATTAATTACCTTGTTTCTTTTTTGTTTTTTAATCCTCCACTATTTCGTACGCTTTGTTTTATTTTTGTATTTATCTTTTATAACTATTAACATCTCTTTGCAAGATGTTGTTCCCATACTGTAGATAATAAAATAATAAATACTGTTAGAATAAATAAAAGATTTAAAAGAGCCATATGTGGAATAGTTGAGTGGTTCCCAGACACCTGTCAGTGACGAAATTCCCACCAGTCCTCGATAAATGCAATAACGACATGAAATTATTTTTTTTCTCAGAACTAAGTTATGAAATTGCCTTTTATTGCTACATTTGTTATAATTCGATTATAACAATAAGTAATAATATCCCTGCCGCGCATCCACCGCAGTAAATGTATTTCCCAAAGGTGAAAAATGTTTAAAACTGCGTTTACAACTTTGAGGTCATGCCCGACTTCTAAGCCCAGCCTCCTAAAACCCCGTGAAGAGATGTCGACTTTTTTGTTACTTATTTGTAGTTAAATCAATGCCCTAAAAACTCTAAAACGTTTATGGCAGAAACTGTAAAAACAACGCCAGGATAAGGTTTTAAGGTATAGGAAAAACGTCAAAAACTGGAAATTTCTATTGGCCGCCATTTTGAAACGGGTGATCCTGTTTGATTGATATACATACCAGCCGAGTCCTTAAGGATATCTAGCTCCCATAAAAGTTTTAGCTCAACAGCTCAAAATTTACGGCAGTTATTTACATCATGTTTTGAGGTCATGCCCCACTTTTAAGCTCCTCCCCTCCCTTATTGTGAATAAGTAAAAGATTTCGACTATTTTATTCTTGTGCAGCTTTGGTTTTCATTTTTAAACAATAACGCCTTTCGAGTTTATCATCAGAGGGAATCAAGAACGGTCGTTTCGTCCATTTTGGGACTCATCAGCCCGATCCACCCTCCCCGATGATAAACCCAGAAAGGCGTGAACGTAAGTGGAAGTCACCCTCGTACCCGACAGTGCGAAGCAACACCCGAACGAAACAAAAACAATAAAAAGTGAATGCTTAAGTACACTCAAAAAACCTTTTTCTTAATAATTAATAGGTCTAAAGGCATTTAATTATAAAGAAAGCAATAACTGAGAAGGTGTAATAACCTAAATAAATAAATTTAACATACAGAAAAATTATTAAAAATGAAAACCAAGGCTGCACAAGAATAAACAATAATTTTTTTTTACTTATTTGTAGTTAAACCAATGCCCTAAAAACTCTTAAAACATTTTGTGGCAAAAGTTGTAAAAACACCGTCAGGTTAAGATTTTGAAGATAGGAAAAAATCGTCAAAAAGTTGAAATATTTATATATTCTTTTTCAGGTAGGGTTGAATGCAATCATGTATTTTTCCTTTGGAAAGTATACTACTGCGGCAGCCCAATATTCTTTATTTTTTAATATCATTTTTCCGTGAACTTCAAAAGTCTGAGAACCACTGCAATACTTCATACAGAAAGAGTAGATTAAATATACCCGAAGAACTGTAAACGTATTTCTCCTAAATTGTTACTTTTTCCATTTTTTCCTTGCTTCGTAATGTCGTGAAAAGAGCACAAAGTACAGTCATCCTCCTTAATTGCAAACTAATAAAAATTAACCAATTCAACAATCTACTTTCAAATGTTCCTTTTGCTTAAAATTATACTCATGGACAAAAAAATTAGCGCACCAAGAAATAATTGCGGGATCGTAACGAAACTTGCAATGAAGGTATATGTCGGGGAGATATGCAAATGATTAGAAATGCAGCGTGATTGCGCA
>JAFIDM010000001.1:69048717-69096383 GCA_023159025.1 Thereuonema tuberculata
TAAATTATCCTTTTTCTTTGATTTTCTAATCATTTACTTATATCAAAATAGTCATTACGTATGTAAATTTTCGTTTCATTTTGACGACTCCTTCTTGGTGCGCTAATTTTTTTGTCCATGAGTGTAGTTAAATCCGCAAATTTTTATGTTAAATTGTCTTTAGCCAGTTAATTTTGAACCACGTACAAACAATATTAGAGTGATTTTTTTTTACTTCCGGTGAATTCCCGTTAAAAAATGTTATCAACTTCACATTTACAGGAAATCTCTCCACAGGGTTTTTGAGGAAGAAATTTTCATATCAAGGATGGGAAGATAAAAATTAAACATAGAATAGTTTTCATTAAACATTTTTCATTAAAACTTCTGATACTTCAGCTTTTTATTCTGTGTACAAAAGTAAGTGTGTTTGAGAAGGAAGATTAGCTGTGAACTGCTCCATTAGATGACGAAGCGAAAAATTAACTGAGGACGTCATCACTTGAATTAGCTATTATCAGGTCCTACAGTTTATAAGAAAATTCTCAAAATTAAAGGAAGAAATCTAGCGTTATTTTGAAATAAATTTATTAGATTTTTGATGATTTTTCTAATCGAGATTTTTGTATAATAAAATAAAAGAATTGGTTGTTTATCATGGAACAACACACTGTTTTTAATCTCTTGGAAATTAGGTTAATTGTAGATGACGTCGATTGCTTCTCTCTCGCGCTTCTCGAGGCCGAATAAATTTGAATTTCTGTTGCGATTGAAAATCGATTTCATAAATTCCAGGACAGATTCCTGGATTTGGAACCACTCGAATAACAAATTCCCCTTTAAAACGAATGGATCTCTTTGCAATGAATGAAAATGTTATTAATATAGATTCGGTGCTTGTCATTATGCAATATCGCTTCTCAGATCGATGGGGTTTGTTTTGGAACGTCAAACACAGCATTCCGTCAGACATTCACTTACAAAATGTATGTGGCGCCACGGTGCTCTTCTTCCATTAATACAATCCTAACTAATTAGTAGTTAGAATTTGTTTTAGTAAGAAAGTACGGGGGGGGGGGGGCTTCGGAACGTTTTCAAGAGTGGAGAAGGGATGAACAATTATTGGAAAATTATTAACAAATCAGCATTGATTATTAGTAATAACAATTAAATAATTAGTAGTGATCAATAATTAATACATTATATTGATCAATAATATTAATCGGTTCCAAATATTGTAATGAAAAGGCTTTTTCATTTACCATATCAACTTCAAAGGAATCATTATTTATTAATAATTATTTATTAAAGTAAAGTAAGAATGGCAGACGAAAATAAAACTCATGTATCCTTTTTCTCAATTATCTATTGTTCCGAGGCATATTTGTATAATGAATATTTAAATATAGGCTATAAAGATTTTTTTGCACACCGTTTTTTTTTTAAAAAAAAACAACTATTTATTTTGTTCTATCATAAAATTAGTCTCTAGTCACAACATAGAAAGACACGTGGATTTTAACTTGTTCTTTTGCCAATAAGATATAATTAGCGGGTGATATCTTTCCAATATGGGCTTGATAAGATTCATTGAAGAAATTAGAGCTAAATAAGAAGATGTATTCGCACTCTGCTGTGACTTCAGAAGCAAGTGCGAACATGTACAGGTGGCGAGACATGTACAGAGCAAATGTAACAGTCATTTATTGGCTAAAGATGTCTTTTTGAATTTAGAATCTTTGAAATGTTTTGAAATCTTCGAATCCATGTTTCTGTAATTTTTGAATTCATCATCTGAAGTAAAATTTTTATTTTTTCATTTTTCTTTTTTGTATTCCAAAGATTCATAAATCAAACCTCCAAGTTATAGATTTGTGCAATTCTTAAATTTATAGTTTCTTAACTTTTGTAACTAGCAGTGTAAAAAAGATCGAAGAAAAACCGAATAATTAAATAAAAAAAATAAATAAACAGTTCTAAGATCAAAGATCTAAGCGAATGGAACTGTCTTCTTTCCCTTAGAAAGTCATTGTATTTTGGTAGTTTCTAGTTGTTGGGTCTAATTTTATCAAAATCAATAATCTTCTTTATAAGAATATAAAATCTCTACTAAAATTAGGCTTTTTAGGATAAAATAGGATCAATTATTTTGATCAAATACTGATGGACCCATTTGCTGTCTTAAAACTTATTTATCTTCGATACATATTAAGTTACATTACAAACCTGTAATATCCTGTGATAGTTAGGTATCCTGTGTATAAAAATTCTTAAGAATAACAAAAATAAAATTCATTAAATTTTGTTTATTACTTGCAAACAAGAAACTTGGATAAGATGAGTTTTTTTTTTGTTTTTTTTTTTATAATAATTCTTCCAATTTTTTTTTGCTAAAATTAAGTGATACTTCGAAATATTTTCATAGCATAATTAAAAAATATAGTTGTAACACACAAAATTATTTAGAAGACTGATATCGAACACCAACACACTTTTCAATTATTTTTTAAACTTTTTTTTTATTGAAGTAAGATTAAACGCCATTCATTCATTTGGACTCAAAACATGTTTACTAACAAAACTCAGTGGTGCCTCAAAAGAAAAAATAAACAATAAAAAAACTCACTAATGAAAAATTATGTATAAAAGCTTAACGTGTGTTAAAAAATTTTTTCCATTTGTTAAAATAAGAAATCACCAAACACACAAAAATTGTTAAAAAAGTTTATGATAAATAAAAATGTTTTAAAAATACATTACAGGTTGAAGTCGAGAGCTTTCGGAAACTATGTGTTTCCCTTGTCAATCAAAAAAAAAAAAAAAAAAAAAAAAAAATTACGCCTGTAAGAACAGCGACACCGGTCTCTGTTTTTTTTAATTTATTAGGGTTGGATTTAATGGAGATTAAAGGCTCATTCATGATGATTAAGCGATAAAGGAAGTGATTAGGAGACTATCTTTCTAAGTGCTTCGGAATCAAAACTTGCAACTGAATTAAAAAAAAAAACTGTAAAAACTGACATTTTGAATAAACTTAAAATAAAAAAAAAAAACTAAAAAAAAAACAAAAAAAATAAAAAAAAACTATAAAAGTTTGTAAACTTAACAAATTGTTTAAAAAAACTTAGCAGTTCTTTTTTTTTTTTTTTTTTTTGAAGTTTTGTTAAATTTTATTTAATATGATTTGCCAAAAAGATTTGCTATTCTTCAATGTAATCCTCTTAATTGCAAGACAAGTTTAGTAGCTCTAAATAAAACAAGTTCTAAATTCAGGCAAATATTAGTAGCAAGTCGACACCTGCGCCCTTGGCGGCGAGAAAATTTATTTAAAAACTACGACAGTGTTAACTCCACGCTGAAATCTGAATATTCTTTGCTCGTGGCTTCAATTTACGGGTTCATTCATTACATTCTCTTCCTCCGGGATCATTATCTCTGCTGTGAAATTGAGAATTAATAGCAAAACAAAGCTGCGAAAACAACTTGTTTTTCGCTTCGGCGACCGTCAATTTGTAATCGCGATCTAAACGAGAGCAAAACGCGATTTCCCGCTCACACCCTGTAAATCGTCGACATTTTCCCCAAGCTGCAACTGGCAAACGGCAAGTTTTCAAGCTCGTTTGAGGCAAGTTTGAGAGCGTAAAAAGCAGCCATTATAATGAGACGGGAAGATTAAATGAACTGAATGTCGTACAGTTACTAATATACAATATAATATACAATATAGGGGATATAGCGGATTTCCTTATCCTCATTTGGTTAACTATTCAGTGAGATGTAAAAAAAAAAAAAAAAAAAAATCCTTTAATAAGCCAAACTTAAAGTCTTTCCAAAGTAAAATTGTTAGGTTAATTATTGTCAACATATAAAAATTTATACTTTAATTTCAGTATTACTTTAGAGAAAAACCTGAAAACAATTTCCTACTAATTTGCTGAAATCATGTGAAATAAAGTTTTCCTTCAATGAAAAAGTCAAATTAATAAAGGAATTTGGAAATACGTAATTCTTCTATTGAGACAAATCCAAAGAAACTGGACATTATTAAAAGAAAGTACAAAAACAAATCCTTATTCATTCTTCTTTTTCGTCTCATAATTTTTTAGATCATTGTGGCCTTTTTCCTTTTTGTTAAATCACTGTAATCATGGCTTTTTGCGACGACCTAATAGGAAGAAAACATACGTCATTGTCGTTATTAGTTTAGAATTCTTACTTAAAATTCGTTGAAGGAGAATCAAATATTTTATAAAGGTTCATTAATGTAAGATAATATTTTGAGCAATAATAACAATAATAATAATAATAATAATAAATAATATCTTTTATCTTTATGAATTGTATGTCAACGACAGAGGAAACGTTCACGTAGCTGAGTAAATAATAAATAAAGATAAAAAATTATATCATACGTAAAAATTTTCTTTTCCCAGCTGCTAACATGAGGCTTCTCAAGAAATAAAGGTAAGAAAATAACGTAATAATAAGTATAGAAATAATGTAAAGACTAAGAATTTCGTCTGTGAAATTTGGCAGCACTTTTTTCAAACAAAGAGAAAATTTATAAGTTATTCAGAAGTTAAATAAAGGGCTTGATTAATATTTATATTCTTTGCAACAATAATAACAACAAAAAAGCTAACTGCAAGGCATTAGTTGTTATTTATGTGCTGGCTATCGTTGTATTTCAATCTTAATGTTCCCAAGGCATTAGCTATAAATCAGAATTCATTTAGACAGTTTCAATTCATTCACTGATAAACATGAATTATGAGAAAAACACCAACATTTGAACTCGGCGCTGTTCTCATTAAACACAGACAAGAAATTGAAAAAGAAAAAGAAAGCTAATAAACAAAAAAAAAATTCCTTTTTTTCCTGAGCCTTTATAAGTGTTTTTAGCTCCGTCATTTAGTCAGTTTTATTTATTAAAATCTTTATTACCGTATGTCTAAAAAAAAGTACAGAAGAACTAATTATAAATTATTAAATAAGTTCTGCTACCAATTTGTAAGTTCTAATTACAAAAGTTAATTTTTTTTAATAAATAATGTGATTTAGGCTTTTTTATTTATTTATTTTTATTTTTTTGGTTAGATGATTGGAAGTTAATTTAATTTTGGAAGATGTTCGCGATTAAAAATTGATCAGAAAACGGTTTACTTGTGAATTAACGGATAAGAAAAGATGAAAATTATTGATTTTTACAATGGATTAACGTTCAGTAGAACATTTTATTTAATTAAAGTTATTGTGGAACTTTTCATCCTTGGAGCTACCAACTTCATTTGTATGGATTTTCTTTTTGCAAATAAATGAAAACGTGAATATCGGAAGCACTTCCATTTTAAGAGGATATATTTGCACAGAATCTTATTTTGCCCAACGGATTCCTTTGTTCTTATTCAAAAGCAAAAGCCAGTTCAGTCGTTGAAAATTTAATGACATACTCTAACATTTGGTTTTAGTTTAATTTTCCTGTTCCCTATCTTTGAAACAATTTCTCTTCGGAATTCACAAAATTATTATTTTTTCAAATTTTAAAAACCCCGGGAAAGTTGTTTTCCATGATAGTTACATCAGTTCGCAACAGGACTTTGTGAATTTTTATTCACAACTTATCTCTCAGGAACAATACTTCAATCAACCTTTAAACCTTGTTTACATATACCATGAAATCGGGCAAAGTCAATACTATTGAAACTTGGAAACTCCCTCTTACGTAATTTCCAATATCACGAAAAAAAATTACCTCCTGAGAATTGCCGAAGAAAAATTAGCCTTATTTCAATTTTAAAATGCTGGCTTAATTCTTTTATTTACGAAAACAAAATATTTTACCTAAACATCATTTTTCATGTGAAGTAGAATACTGTCATATCGAGAGACTAGATCTGCTTCATTGAAAAAGTGACTTAGATAAAATACACAGAGACATTATTAAACATTAAAAATTTAATTTTTAATCAATTAAAATAAGAAATTTATATCTCTTTTTTTTAACATTTTTTTTTAAATTTCCCGTGAGATTATAATCCGCCTGTCGCTTCAGGCAGACTTCTCTTAAATTAAAAAAAAGATTATTACGTAGCTTTCTCTGTGAACATTGGAGGAAACATCGTGAAAAACGTCCTTTCTTCGTGAAGGTCAATTATAAAATTAGCAACTTCGATTGCTTTACAGTTGGATTATAAATTCTTTAACATATCAGCTGCATTGATGATGCCAGATTCCCAGTACACATGTAGGGCAAAGTCATAGTATATTGTCACGTATAGGGGCACATTGTCGCTCTAGTTTGCAGCAGGGTTGCATTCTTCTGCCAATTGCTGATTGTCAGCATTTGCTGGGAACATTGCCTAGTTTAATGGCAAGTGTAAAGCAATATTTCGACTTCTTTTTCCAAGCACATATCACAAAGGAAGATACTTACTGTACTATTTTTGTTAGCTTGATAATAATTAATTTGGGAAGAAAAGCATAATATTAAAGCAGTGAATATTACAACTTTGAATATTCTTTCATAAGAATATATTTAGGAGACTTTAAATAATGCGGCTGTCATTCTATAAAAAAGGTTTGGATTTTGAAATTGGAAATTTCTATCCTATTTACAATGTATTTTTATTCGTAGTTCTTTTTGCAGGATTAAAAATTAGAATGACATTGACGTACATTTTGTTTTCTTTAGATCGCCATAACAATAAACGATGGTAATTAAAAATCATTGTTATGGTGATTTACAACATTTAGAAAGACTGGATCAATGTCATTGTTAGCTGTCTAACAACGATCTCTTAAAAAAAAACCTGAGACGCAGTTGAAATGATTTTTAAATTGTAATTGACTAAAGTAACCCATTACAGTTACCCATGTGCGAATAGGACTTTTACCATTCGAAAATTATGAAATCTATTTTTTTAAATATATTTCTTGATTTACCTTAATGAGATTTCATGAGATTCAAAAGAATATAAATTTCGAAATAAGTTAAGCATTAATTCTTTTTTTTTTTTTTTTTTTTTTCGCCCAGAGCTTTTTGATCAGATAACATTGATCTTATTTCGCTACCTGTGAAAAAAAACCTTTATTTTTTTAATTTTTTTCCCCTTTCTTCCTTTCTCCCTAACACTGGGAATGAACTGATTCTTCTTCACATAAATCGAGAAAGAAAAAAAAAGAGAAAAAAGTCAGCTGAAAAACTTGACGAATGCAGCCAGAATAAATTCCATTTCCCCTGTTTCGAGTGCTGCTGATTCCAGCGGCTGCTGACTTACGTAAAAACGATATTTTTCTTTCTTTTTTTTTGTCTTTTATTATCCCTATTCACTCGATCGGAAGAAGATTTAACAAAAAGAGAAAGCCTCTGTCCGCCGGAGTATTTGATAATTATCTCGTGACGAGTTCTCCAAATACAGTTGATCTAATTTCGACGCCTTAATTGCTAAATATTAAATGTGTTCTAATTTGCTTACTGAAGCTCTCTCTCTCTTTGCAATAATCTCTTTCGAAGTAATTATGGCTCGTGCATCATGAGTTGGAAAGAGAAGAGACGGCGTAAAATCTTCCTTCGCTAGAAAATCAATAATTCTAAAAATCATAAATAAATAATTTTTCCATTTTTTTTCAACAATTGTGAAATTACCGTTTTTTGTAGATTTTTTTCCTCAAGCAGTTATTTCTCGTAGATGATAGTCATTGTTGGAAGCTAGCTTTGATTGTTTGAATATCATCAGATTTAATTCAGTTTAGGTGAAGCTTAAGCAGAGTTTTGTACACAGTATGAAGAGAGCTGTGTTTCGATGCGAATCACATCATGCTAATGGAATCACGGTGTTTGTAAGAGCAATTGAGAATTTACAGAATGATAATAACTTTATTGTTCTTCCTAGGAAGTGGAGGTGTACAATGTAATGTGTAATTTGCTTAGGGTTATTTCATCACTAATAGGAATAGATATAAATATCTAAACTAACGAATGCCTGAAGGAATCAATTGATAACCTTAAAATAATCATTCAAAGCAATCAGGGCAATTACGTGAACGCGAATTATTACAACTACAGTAAACTCCCAATTATCCGCTTTGCTGTTTATCCACGGACCTCTCCTGTTTTCATTGTTTTTTTACTATACAATAAATTAAAAAAAAAAAATTAAATCTGTAATAAGGTAAACAATAAAAGAGGCTAAAGTGAATACAATTATAGACAAACAATTTAAAGAACGACCTTGTGGGCGGAACTTAGACCGACAGGTTACACTAAATTACTGGAGAGCTTTCCCGTAATACTAAAATTAAAAAATAAAAATAATTTAAAATGTAATAATTGTTTATAATGTATGTACTGTAACTGTGTGTATTACCATTTTAATGTAAATAAAACATGTTAAAAGCATTTTTGTGTTGATTTTCGTCCTTTTTCGGATTATCCGCGGAATTCGCTTTTCCGCGGTTGCTCGTCACCCAATTCCGCGGATAATCGGGAGATAATCGCGGATATTTTGGGGAAACATCATTCAATTCGTCTGCTGTTGCGAGATCTTACAATGGTTGTGGAAGAATGTCAACCATTGATATGTTGGGCAAAGAACGCTAGGGTGCTTCCTCTGGAAGGCGAAGAACTTCGAAGACGATACATTGGATTCTCTTTCAGAGATAATTACAGGATGAGTAAATTCTGACCAAGCAATTAGAATCACTAATGGGTTTCGTGGAAAATCAAATTGTAAAAGAAGCCGCTGCGTCATAATGAAGCGAAAATTATGTTACCAACAGTAAGTGAAAAGTAACTAAAAATATATTAGCATTTTTTTTGACAAATTTGACAAAAAAACAAACAAACAAACAAACAAAACAAACAAAAAAAAAAACACATTAATTTTTATTTTATTAAATCGCGTTTTTACAAATTTCCAGTTCAATTCGTCCATTTCATTAATCTCCAGTATTTTTTTATTTTAGAGCTCAAATAATTGATCTAGCGTTGAAAGCTTGAGAATTTTCAAAATATTAAAAATCGAACTTTCAGTAATCAGTGAAGAAACAACAATACTATTTAAGCGCCACCTGCTGTGCAACATGAAAAAAGAAAAGTACGGAATTTGGTTTAATAGCATCATTCAATTATTACTTCAAGTTTATGCGTTGTAATTTAACTACAGACAGATTGAACTGATTGTATTACGAGATTTCCTGAAATTGTGAATTTCTTTAAGATCTTTAAGCAAGCCTTTACTTGAGAAAACGAAACTTATCATCATTTCAATAAAATACGAAAGTTATTCAGAAAAACTCTGCTAGTATAAGACGGTAGATGTTACATACTTGTATGACTGTAAAAGAATGTTAAAAATTATATATATAAAACAGAGAATAGAACAAGAGCATTTTTGAACTCGAACAGATGATGACGCCATCAGTATAAATCCTCTGAGACGTTTAGGCTTCTGTGCTTCGAAATGCATTTCAAATAGTCTGATTTCTTTTATTTACTAAGTAATATTTTCGGGTTTTTTTTTTTTTTAGAATTTTCCTGATTCGAGAGGGAAGAAAGATGTAATAATAAAATTCTTTTCCCCGTGTTCAGTTCAAGCTCTAATAGATACAGTTTCTATTATTCTATTAATAAGTCTTACAAGAAACGTCACTTTGAGTTTTCATTAGATTTTCGTCGCAGATAGAAAGACGATATTGAGTGTAATAAAATTGGATATCATAAATCCCCGTGGAATACTGAAATCCAGAGCAGAAGGATATAGATTGGAAATCTAGGAAATGTTATCTTTATTGCTTGAAAATTCAATTGACTGCGACTACGTTCCATCGTCACACACCAACCCTAATCATGTTATAAGAGAGTGGGGGTGGGTTCTCGTTCAATCGAAATCCTCTTGAAATCAAAGCCGAGCATGTTGTAATTTTTTTTTTTATTTCTGTTTTGAATATCTACAAGGAAATCGCCAATATTCTCTCATTCCTCTCTCTATATAGTGTCACCATTCCCCCAAAACTTAGAAGCCTAAAGAAGTCAGTATTTTTACAATTCGACGTCTACCATTGGAATGGGTTTCTTTTGTTATCTTTAGGATTCCTACTTCTGTTCTTCATTTGATGATTGGAAAGAATTTATTCAGTAGTTGGAGATTATTGCGCTGTTGGATTTACGGGCTAAGCCATTAGTGAGGCTTAAAATATCAAAAGAAAATAAATAAATAAATAAAATACAAATCGTAGCTCTGTGTTGCTGGAATATAGTTCTCTCATTGTTATATCTATCGGAAAGTCATTAAAAAATGCCTTTTGTCTTTTTTTTTCTTTGCATTTCTGATGTAAATGAAATTTTGCCTTAGTGTAGTACCTTTTAAATGTTGAAATATTCAGCGTTCAGTCGGAGAATAAAATAAGCAATTTGAAAGAGATTATTTTTAATTCTGCGCCTTTTAACTTTTGTGTTGGTGTCTATTGAGTTTCTAAATATGAAAGGAGATATACATCTTTTATGAGATAGAAAAGATTCCGAAAGAAATAAGTTAAAATATCGCTCGAGTTCAGTAAAGCCTCCGGATACATATAAGTTTCCTTAGATTAATCCTTGAGAACTGCAAGTAATCTTTAAAGCCGTTGTTTTGATCTTTGTTTAATGATTGCTGTGCGGTATCTTTTTGAAGTTGGATATACGTTGTACTAGTAGAAGGACCCGGCGTTGCCCGGTGCATAGGAGACACAGAAATACAACAAATATTGTTTTTATTTATCGTATTTAGATAAATAGAAGATTTTAATTATTATTTACACTTAAATAATTTACTAATAGTAGTTTCCTTAGAATATATTAAGTTATATAAAGCAAAAAAAAAAAATCTTTAAGTAGTGAAAATAGTTCAGAAACTGTCGCCAAAAAACATACAACTTCAAAAAAAAAAGTTCCTTCGTAGTTCCCCAGGTCGCAAGAAAAAAATGTCTTATTACTCCTGTTCTCTAGAAATATAGAGATCATTTAGATCTATAAAGAAGCATAATTTAACCCTTTGCAAAACTCAGAAACCGCATCAAAATTAATTGAATGGTTTAAAATTTATGAGCGATATTTGTGTTAATTGTGATGCAGTGAAGTTATGTTCGTTTTTCAAAAAGCAATGTTGTCTAATTCATGCATTTCCCGTGAGTTTTTTTTTTCCTGCTTGAGTACCTAAGGTAGTTAAGTGATGCTAAGTGATCATAAAAAAAATCCCTGCTACCCTTTTTACCGACTGATGAAAACCACATTCAAATTGGTTTAATAGTTTTTAGGGGAACCAATCTTTTTTCGCTTTGCGCTTTATATTCTCATTTATAGAGAAGAGAGGATGTAGGTTGTCTTAGCTCATTCCTATCGTTCAACTGAGCAGAAATCTGAGCAGACTTTTATGTGGAGGGACTTGAGAAATGATGGCAGTTAATCACAGCGAGTGTTATGTAAGTATATTATTTAGAAATGAATGTAAACAATAAGATAATTCTAGCTTCCGATATTTCCTTGGCTCTTGTCTAGAGCCGTTGTCTTTTCTGTCATTCTTTTAGATACTGATGGAGTTTCGAATTTGGAGTTTTGCAGGAACTTCGAATTTGTAATTTTAAGTTATGAACGTTTTTGGTATCGTTTTGCTAAAAGAAAAACTAATTGATCAAAACTTTGCATTCCATACAGTTTAAACTGTACTGCTTCGGATAAACGAAATTTCGGATAATCCGGATTATATAACTTGTAACTTATTGTACATTAAAAAAAATTACAATGAAACTAACATAATAAACTACAATACGGCAATTCACTGTAAATTACAGGTTCTACAGTACTTTTTGAGCCCTTTTCAATATTGTACTGAATAATGCTCTTAATAGAGGTACAGTTACATTATCGTACTCTAGTAAATATTGATTATAGCGATGGAAAAATGTTTTTGTGTGTTTTTAGAATATGCTAAACGGATAAACTAGATTTTAAACGCGATTCGAATAAATGAGTTTTATAGTGTACTCGTTTTGAAAAGGAATTCTTGAAAAGCAAAGGTAAAATTTTCTTTGTTTACGAAATTTATATTAAAATCTCTTTAAATGTATTTAGTTTTTCAGTTATTTAGATAATTTTGATTAAATTTTTCTTTTGTTGTAATTATAGTTATTTTCACTACTAGTAACTTACCACAACTTCAAAGCGTGGAATGTGTAACTTGCAAATGTTGAAAGGGTTTTCAGCAAATCCTTTTTAATTCCCGAAAATGATGAATGGAATGAACGGTTGGGAGTTCATTGAGTTGTTGATATTTACCAGCTGGGTTCCATCTGCTGCACAGTTGTTGCAGCGGAGGTGACTACGGTTATTATCGAAAGGTCAGCCACAACACAGTTACAGTGACCTGATGTTTACAAGTGGATCGCAGATAGGACGGTATCGCTAACAGTTGTTTTATTTAATTTTTTTTTTTTCTATGTTCTTTCAGTTGAATTAATTTCGACGAATACCATCTAGGAATACTTAGCTGAAGTTCATTGCTTCCTACTTCCTCCGTTTTCAGTACGGAATCGCCAAAATATCAGAAAAGATTTCTAATCCAAATGTGAATTATCCGAATACAGTAATTATTAAAATCATAAACATAGGTCCCCCGGAATTCAATGCGAACAACCGTGATTCAAAACCTAGAATCCGATCTTCTGATTGTCCCGAAAAGGAGGAATATAACAAATCAAATCCCATCCTACAAACTAAATTGTTGACAGCAGGATACGCATTAAGAAAATAATGGACAAGAGGTCGTGCAACTTCTTAGATATTTTCGTTTCTATTAATTTCATCTGCTTACAGGAATTATCTTAATTTAAGTTACTATCGAGGGAAATTCAAATTATATTAAGAATTTATAATTAGAAAAATAAGCCTTTATATTTAATACATTTTCCATTGTGATCATATATTTTTCTTAATGTAATGAGGAAAAAGGAGGTTAAAAATAATAATGAGGTTAAAAATAATAATGAAGTAAGCGCAAACATTGAAGAACCACTGATTTTGCTAAAGATTTAAAAGTACTTGGACAAGTGTAATTTATTTTCTAATTTATCTTTAAATTTTGATTAACTTGTCTTTAGTTAATAACTTCAGCTGGAGATAAAAGCAGATGGGATCGTGAAAGGAGATAGTTTTTTTTTTTTTCTTGAACAGCAGGTGATTGTAATGATCTTCTCCTGAGCGTGTTTCTTTACCACATTCTAAACATTTTTTATAAAACTCGAAGCATTCTTTTGAATTCGATCGCAGTTCATTTCTTTTGCTCAAACCGAAAATTCCTTTCAAATTCTGATTCTTTTTTTTTTTTTTTCGAACTCTTTTATGGCAACAAAAACCCGAAACAATTGTTCCCGAAAAAACGGGAAATAGGAAGGAAATGACGAGGGTGATTTGTTTATTTCGGAGATAAGGCAAATTGAATCGTTTGTTTCGCTTTGAATTTGCTCCGTTCCACCCACCCAGGATTTCCTAGCGTCTTCTTGATTTATCTCTGGCATTAGAAGCCGTTTCTTTGCCATTTTCTTTAAAACCGACGCCATATGCGTTTCGTATAAAAGCAGCATCGGAAGAAGACGAATAAAAAGGAAAGAGGAATTCGTCATTGCCTTCAGAGACGAAAGGGGAACGATTCAATGCCAAATTCAGCTTCTTAGAATCTCTTAATTATTAGAATTATTAGAATTATAGTCGTAATGTTTAAGCAAAAAAAAAAATATTTATTGTTTTTTAATAACTTAATTTTTGAAATATTAGTTAATTATATATCAAATTAAAAAAAGCCTCTTCAAGAACAAAGGGGCCATCCATTAATTACGTGACGTGTTTTTTAAAAAATTTGAACCCCCCTCCCCCTTGGTGAGATTTGGTGAGATGTGGTGTGACACCCCCCTCCCTCATGTGAGATTTCAAAAAGTCAAAAATCGAAAAAGTTCAAAATTCAATATTACAAAGTGTTGTAATCTATTATAATATACTCATGGACAAAAAAATTAGCGCACCAAGAAATAATTGCGGGATCGTAACGAAACTTGCAATGAAGGTATATGTCGGGGAGATATGCTAATGATTAGAAATGCAGCGTGATTGCGCATTACATATAGCCGGCAGAGGGCGTTGAACATCGTACTCTGTGGAGTATAAAACAGGTAACCAAAGCTTGTTTGAGTGTGCTGAATCATTTACAAAGGAAGAGCTGAGGTAGACATGCCATTACGCCGTGTTCGAAGACAGTATACGCAGTTGTCGCAGTTTGAGAGAGGGAGAATCGTCGGGATGATGGAAGCTGGGTGGTCAGCTAGGCGAGTAGCTCGTCAATTAGGCCGCTCTGATTGTGTTGTGAGGAGGTTTTGGGACCAGTGGACCCGAGAGATGTCATGTACACGAAGACCAGGCTCAGGACGCCCTCGACAGACCAGTCGTCGAGAAGACCGCCACATAGTCAAAAATGCACGCGTACAGCCAACTGCTTCATCGGCCGCCATCCAGGCACAGGTAGCACCTTCACTAGGGGCCGCTGTGTCTTCTCGAACCATACGAAGGCGCCTGGCTGAAGGACAGTTGGTATCGCGGCGCCCATTACGTGTGCTGCCCTTGACGCCCACCCATCGACGCCTCCGTTTGGAGTTTTGCCGCGCACGAGGAAACTGGACTGCAGCGGAATGGAACCAGGTCGTCTTTAGCGACGAATCCAGATTCAATCTCGGCAGTGATGACAATCGTGTTCGTGTGAGGAGAGCCCGTGGTGAACGCTTCAATCCTGCTTTTGCTGTACAGCGACACACTGCTCCCACAGCTGGTGTGATGGTATGGGGTGCCATTGTCTACAATACACGGTCACCCCTAGTATTGTTCCGTGGCACCATGACAGCCCAGCGGTCTGTTCATGAAATCCTGCAACCACATGTGTTGCCACTCATGCAACGGCTCCCAGGAGCCATTTTTCAACAAGACAATGCTCGGCCTCATACGGCAAGGGTGTCACAAGACTGTCTCCGCACTATTACTACCCTTCCTTGGCCTGCCCGATCCCCAGATTTGTCTCCAATCGAGCATATCTGGGATCATTTGGGACGACGAGTTGGGCATCCCACGAGTTTGAACGAACTAGAGGCAAGGTTACAGCAAATATGGAACGAAATGTCTCAAGACATCATACAGAACTTGTATGACTCAATGCCCGATCGTATCGCATCGTGCATTCGCGCTAGAGGGGGTCCAACGGAGTATTAACTCCTCCGTTCTTTTGCCTTTTTCTCTGAAATAAATTATCCTTTTTCTTTGATTTTCTAATCATTTACTTATATCAAAGTAATCGTTACGTATGTAAATTTTAGTTTCATTTTGACGACTCCTTCTTGGTGCGCTAATTTTTTTGTCCATGAGTGTACGTATATTCTCTGAATGAAAAAGTTGACGTGAGATTTTCGTTGACCCCTCCCCCTTGGTGATATTTGATGAGATTTTGTTGGACCCCCCCCCTCCCCCTTTTGACCTCACATAATTAATGGACGCCCCAAAGAAACATTAGGAACAATTTAAAATCTTTACTATCAAATAAAATTTTTTATATGACAATGCTGAAGAATATTTTTAAGTCAATATATAAAAGAAAAAAAAAAAAACAATTATAATGAAGGTTATAATTGAAACTAGAAGATACTAGTTATGAAAAATTAATATTCCGAAATTAAATAATAATTTTGGTCAAAGAATGGAAAGTCATATTAAAAAGATTCAACTATTTAGCCAACTTGGGAAAATTATGAATCTGAAAAATTTTTAATTATTAGAAATGTTAAAAATCAGTTAATATCTGATATAATTGATGAAAAATAAATTCTAAATTTCTAATTTAATTAATTATTTAATTAGATTAATATATCAGTACCTATATCACAGGTATACACTTGAATAGACTGATAAAAAAAAGTTATAAAATATATTGTAATTATTTTAATTATTTTAGTTAACACTCCATTTTTTTAAGATTATTGGACATCAGCTTAATATATTTGTAACTAATTGATTTTAATTTTTAAGTATTAATAGAAATTTCTTACAAAAACCCATTTTTAATTGTTCTTATTTACTTTCCAATAAGAAAGTGTGGCTTATCAAATCGTTGAGTCTGTGACTGTATGTGTGTCTCCACACAATGAAAAAAAAATAAATTTTGAATCACTCGAGGGATCTTGTTGAAAGTTGGTCTGCCTATTCGAGGCGATCTAATTCTTATATTTGAAACCTTTTCCAAATGACTCCTTGTCGCACGAGATGACAAAACTTCTCTCAGAAAAGCATCAGAATCTAAAAGTTCTTTCCTACTTCTGTCGTTATCTTAAACAATGAAAACTAAATCCTTTTAATTAATCCCTTGACCTGATTAAAATTAATCCCATATACATATGAAATAAATAATGCGGATTTTAATTCTTTTAACTTTTTTTATCAGAAAATGGAAGATTTCTCTACTGTTTATGTGAATAAGAAAAATAAAACAGCACCTGAACAAAAGAAGAAATTGCCTTTCTGATTTTAGATTACGGGCCATTTCGTCCTTCTACGGACTCATCAGCCCATTATTCTACGGACTCGTTAGATTTTCCGTAATCTAAAATCAGAAAGGCAATTTCTTCTTTTGTTTTTATTTCCTTATTCACATATTCTCCCAGCACGTTAAATTTCTTTATTATTTTTATTTCTCTACTGTTTATGTTGGTAGCTATTACAATTTGAATATAAATGTTAACATTTTCGTTTTTGTCACTTGTAACAACTTTAAAAATGAAAAAAAAAATAATTTAACAAATAACATTTTAAGAAAGAGTTCTTTTCCACTCTCCCTTTATTTAGAAACTCACAGGCCTTTCATTCTCTGATTCTATTATTTCAGGTCTAATATTTTAAAAAAAAATATTTAGAAAATTGTTGTTTTTTTTTTTTCTCATATTTTTTTTTAGTTTTGTCGGTAATTTGTTTAAATAATGAGCTCAATGTTGGGAAACGTTACATGTAACGTAATGGAAAACGTTAAAAAAAATTTCAAGTAGTAGTAACAGAAAAGTAACAAAAAAAGTTTTTTCTTTTAAAGATGATATATTGCTCTATTTTAGTGGAGGCGCTTCAAAGTAAAGTAATTGAACACCAGCTCTCTCCGGTGCATTTTATCATGTTTCGCTAAATCATTATTTCTACTGACGTTTTTCTCCCAATCTTTTGAAATGGGAGGGGGGGGGGGTTCCTCTAAGGAAAAAGATAAAAAAAATAAATAAAATAAAAAGACAATTTTAATTCATTATTTATCATCATTAATTGTATTAAAATAATATTATTGCAGAAATTAATGTTAGAATAATAATGGTTAATGTGGCAATTATGATTATTATTATTATCATTATTATTATTGTAGTTTTTCCAGTTTCTTATTACTCATTATATTATAACGTTAAACTTAACGGAAAACGAAATTTAAGTTTTTATGAAACGAAATACATACTGAACAACTAAAGCACTGAAACGAAAAACGAAACGATCTTCTTTTTTTTTTTCCCCCCCCCCCGTTTCTCAGCTCCGAATAGGACATATTGGATTCGAGGAATTTAGAATTTGATCTCAAACATTCTCTTTTGTCTGTGCAACTCTTGGGAATTCTCAATTTGCTGAATTTTTTCTTTAACATCTAGGTTTTCATTTATTTATTTAAAATCGACTTCATTATGTTTTTGTTAGCGTACTTTCTAGAGACTCTTCAAGTCAGTATGTTTGTGTGACTCTTATAAATTTGGATTGATTGATCTTGAAACTAGGACTGTGTATTTCAGGATTTTTATATCAGAAATCTTTTCCAAGTCCGTTCTTGTCAAGAAATTAAGAGAAAGAAGGCAACAAAAAAAATTCCCAGAGAAACATCCTAAAACTTAAGTCACAGATGCAAAGTGATTTCAGTGAAATTCCACTTAGAAGCAAAATTGTATCGTTTAAATGTTTAAAATGTATAATTTTTACATTTCACAAGTAGATGCTTGCCACCTATTTTTTTTTTTTTTTTTTTTTTTTTTTTTAATGACGGAGCAGTGACGTTTGAAGAGAGCATTCGTTCATTGATTATCTTTATAAGATTCCAAATTATTTAACAGTACTTATTCAATAGCTTTTTGCTCTGTGATAAGTTAATCTGAAAATGATTTATTATTATTATTATCATTTTAATTTGTGAACCGAAAAGTTAATGGTTCTAACAGAATGACCTGTTCACACTAGGCATAGAGCAATAGGATATTTTGTAGTTTGTCGCTCGCTTAAAACTAGAGGTAAACAATCTTGTTTTTTTCTTTTCTTAATTGATGCTTTTCAGTGGATTTCTTCAATGGTAGAGAATGAAATAAAAGTGCAAAGTTTAAAAAAAAAATTGAGTTTGCAAAAAACCACTTTACATAAGAATGCCTTTTTGAGTCGAGCTGATACTCTGGGACGGCCGTTTCGAGCTTATTAGGCTCTCCTCAGCCAGAGCTAATCAGCTAGTGCAGGACCTGAGCGCTATCCAAGGATTTGAATTCCACATTTGATTCTTGTTTTTTATTTTCTTACTTTTAGTTATTGAGGGGTCACAGTCTCCATCATGTATTAAAAAACCACTTTCTAAATTTGAGGATGAGTATTTTTTGAGTATTTTTTTTTTTTTTGTTTATTTGGAGGGACGGTGCCTTACCGAATGTTTTATTAACATCAGTTATCCTGTTTACAAAAGTTTAAGTATCCCTGTAGTAATAAATATTATGCTAATTTAAAGTATTCTACTTCAGGCTTAAGTGTATCTTGGCGTTGGGGAGGAAGAGTTATAAAATTCCTCATTTCCTGACCAAAGACTAGGTTGAAGTCAGTTGGTCAATCCGACACCAGCCCCCCCATCCCCCCCCCCCCCCCCCCCCCCCCCCCCGGAAATAAACCCAATACCATTCAACTTAGGGATGGATGAATCCGTCTGCAGGCGAATTCAACGTGTTATAATCTCCGACCATCGTCGTGATCACGGTCGGTGATCGAACCTGACTCCTTCAGACCCCAATCAAGTGCCTTACCATTTGATTACTGGACTCGCTTAAATTTTATGTAGGGGCGATTTCTAAATATACATTTATCTTTTCGTTTGTACTCAGAAGTTAAGAGATATTGAGAAGAGGAATAACAAAAAAAAAAAAAAAAAAAAAATCGAGAAAAAAAAAAAAGAGGCCAGAAAATGGAAAATTTTGTCTCTTTCCACTACAAAATAAATGTTGCATTTACAGTCCATGAATATTACATATCTTGAACTGTGATACCAAAGAATTAGTTTAGTATTCAAGGATAGGAAACAGGAATTCTTTTTACCAACAGGATTCGAGATGTTAAATTACTTGTCATTTGCGTCAATTCATTGAACGGTGTTTGCTATCATCTCTCTTTAATCCTATTTCGTCAATTGATTAATGATTTTATTAGATTTATCAGAAAACAATAAAAAAAGAAATAAAAGCAAACAAAAAAAAAACGCTATTGAATAGAAACAAAATGATTTGCTGAGATAATACTATCGTGTAACCGAATAAAAATTTATTACAAAATATAGTTTCAATTGTATATTTCTTATACCGTGTAATGTACTGCATCGTAGGCATTTTTTTTTTGTTTGTTTTAATTAATGATGCTGTTATGTAATTTTAAGTTGAAAAACAATTTAAAAAACAAACAAACAAACACCGTTATTCTTTTTTTTCATCACCACTACTCAGGTACGTGAAGTTTAATATTTATATTTCCTAAGAGTTCTTATTTATTTTTTTGTTTGTTTCCAATGTCCTATTTGGCTTTGCCCCATTCTCATTCAGAAGGGTTCGAAATTGCGAACTACTTTGACGAATAAGTCGTTATGGGTGCAGTATACGAAAGAAACAAACACAGAAGAAAGAAAGACAAGTATCCAGAGTCATTCCCAGTTTAGGCGTACTTGCTTCGCTGCACGGCCATTTGACTAACGGCTTTTTTTTTTTTTTTTTTTTTTTTTTTAGTATTGCGTAATCTTTAAATAAGCCAAAATGAAAGCCTTTCTTGCTTTCTTTAGAAGTGTGGTTTGTTTTATCTTCTTCCTAAGAAAATGAAGAATGAAAAAAAAATTAGTAATTCAGTTTGTGGATGTTTCCATGTTTCTCTTCCTTGTAACTTTTGAAACGGCGAATGAATCTTTTTGACAGTTGACACGTATATTTGCAGATACACTACATGGCCAAAAGTATCCGAACACCAACTGTTGTACAAATTAATAGGATGTAGGCCATTTTTAGCAACAATCACAGCCACTCGTGTGGGAAGACAAAAATCTGGTGGAAAGAAATATGTCAGCAGGAATTTTCTTTCATTCGTCCATGAGAGCTGCAGAGAGTCCTGCCACTGTAGAAGGGTGGTTGGATCAGGTGAGTAATCTACGTTCCAATTCTTTCCAGAGCTGTTCTATGCTATTCAGATAGCGGCTGTGTGTAGACCATTCCAGTAGTTCAACACCCGTCTATTCATATCACGACAGTACAGCCTTCGCTCTATAAACAGAACAGTTATGCTGTTGATTTAGAAACGGGGTCTCCCTGGAACTGTTGCCAGAGGGTGAAAAGTGCAGAGCTGTCAGGAATGTCGACTTGCATATCAGAGTTCATGATTCCAGTCATAGGAACTAAGGGACGCAGCCGAACCACGAGAAACATCCGCAAACCATGATTCCGCCGCCACCAAACTTGACAGTTAGCACAATACACTCGGGTAGGAAGCGTTCTCCTGGCATCCACCAAATTCAGACGCATCCATCGGATTGGCAGATCGTATAGTAGGATCACAATCAACACTCCAAAGTACTTGTTTGCACAGTCCAACGGCAGGCGCTTTGCTGCCTGCAATCGCCATTTAGCATTCACATTGCTTATGTTGGGTTTGTGAGAGGCCATGGAAACCTCCTGGTGCTAGCAGTCCTGGTGTTGGCAATGACGCTGAAGCCGTTTGGGACTCACTAGTGATCGTTGCCATCGGGATCTTATGATTGTTCTGCGCTACCCTCTTCAGGGTTCGACGGCTGCAATCTGTAAGGTTCTTTGGCCTACCACTACGATTTCCTGTCGTTGTCATTACCAGATTTATCCGTTTTATAAGACATCACTTACAGTTGATCGCGGCACCTGTACCAAGTCAGATATTGCACGAACCGATTTGTTGCACTAATGACATCCAAAGATCATACCGCGTTCTAAATCACTCAGCTCTGCTGACTTACTCATTGTCTGTTTAAAAGCCGTTTAAGACCGCCCGATGCTGCGCTGACTACTTTTATCTCATTCTATGAGGTCATAGCATGCGAAAACAGCCACAATCATTCTTCAGAGGGGTGTCCGGATACTTTTGGCTACATAGTGTTTGAGACTAACTGTTATATTTGAAAAGTTCGAATATTTGTATTGGGGAAACTTTTCCGTGATTGTCCCTATCGAGAAATTTGCATTTGAGAAATTCCATAAAGAGTATTAAAGTGAAAGTATTCTACGATTATAATTCTATAGTAAGAGTTCTATCGACTTCAGAGATTATGTTAATCTGTTATTAATCCATTGTCGTCTGTTGCTTCTTTTAATATGACTGAAATTAACTGGAGTTACTAAGTTAATTACTTTCTTAAAAATATGAGGAAATGAAAGATTCTGTTTGAATTCGGTAGGAAGGGAATTTTACAAAGAAATCTTTGTCTTTGTATTGATTTAAACAATTGTAAAATAAAAAGAAAACGCTACACTGTTAGCATTCACGAACTTACTGTAACTTACGAATTAATGTAAGTTATTATCAATCCAAAATTAAAAAATAAATAAATAAATAAATTTATAGAATTTACTGACTTGTGTTGCTTTTCTTATTAATGATTCGACAAAAAAATCATTATCTAACATTTTGATTATTAGATAAATTGTCTAATATTTTGTTTATTTTTTTTTTTTTTAAATTTTCTTGTGAACTTCAAGCTGTTACAAACTTGCTTTCTTCTTGAAAGTTAATGATGAGATTTTCCAAAAAACCTAGCATCTGTTTGTTAAGATAATTATGCTTTCGCCACATTATTAATGAAGCATTTGGAAAAAGGTGGTCGTTAATTAGCGCTGATTCCCCTTCTTGTTAATTAACCCAAGTACTTTTATTAATAAACCAAAGGCTTTTCGTTGATATTGTTATGATAGCAAACAATAAAGAATGAAAACAAACGACCGTTTTTAAAAAAAGTTATCATTGTATTAATTAACGTCTGTCAACATCTCGTACGAATGTCATTACCCGCCTTTTGATGAATTCGTTCTGTAAATAAATCAGCATTAACGGTTTCAGAAGCAGACAACATGTTTTGGAATTAAATCTCTTTCTGAATATTAGGAGTAAGCGAGAGGAAACACCATCAAAAAGAAAAAAAAAACAATCTTTAGAGATAATATTCAAAACTTAGTTGTTTTTCTTCCCATTTCTTCAAATTTATCCGTGAGTAAAATTGTAACTGTTTTCTTAGACTTCAAGAAAACCTCCTCTTGTTTTCAGTTGATTGTTTCTTTGAGATTCTTTCCCACCAATATTGCAAATTAGTGAATCGGATGTTCTAAATTTTTTGAATTCAAATAAAACTGTAGAAGTGCTTTGGCTATAAGATGCTGCATTGTGATGTACACAATGTCTTTGACGGATGAGGTCGAATATTCTAGAACATGGCCTCAAAAAAAAAAAAAGAAAAACAAATGTTTGCCTGTGAATGTTTACAAGTCTAAATTTTGATTAAAAAGCGAAATGATGAAGAATATTTCATGATTTGTTAAATTGCACATATCCATTTGTAATGTTTAATGCGAGCAAAAACTAAATCAACTTCAAGCAATGTAACCATTATTATTCAACAGATTTTATTTGTACAAGAGTGTTAAGTATTTAATAAGACGGCATTCGAACATTTCTACTTGAGATGATGTCGGAAACGACTGTACAGTAAACACTTGCCATGTTCTGTAGATTTCAAAATAGTTAATATAATTAATTCAGTGTAACATAAAGTCTCTTAATAAAAAGAAGGAGAGATATGAAAATGATCGAAATAAAATAATTAACATAAAAAAAATTATATTAATTTTTTTTTGTTGCAACTTTTTAAAGTATTTTATCCAACCTCTTTATCTGTTTTCTGTTCTATGTAATTTCGTAACAGTCAGTGGAATATTGTAAGAGTTATTGACATTCAAACCAACGTTCATTCGTGTCTGGTTTTAATCAGATATTGTTACAGAGTCTATTAGAGAAAGAATTGAAAGTGTAATGTTCTAGATTCAGTGTTATGAACAACCGAAGAATAACATTTTTATTTCTAAGAATAAAATTTGCTTCGCATCTTTTGAAAAATATTTGCGAAAAAAATTTAATTGGCTAATGTATTGTAAAAATATTCCAAATACTAAAACAGTCATTTAATATGTGAAATATTTTTTTTGAGATGAAGAGAAGAGAAATATTATTATATCTTACAGATTAGTTTCTAAGCAAAAAAAATAGTGAATAAATCACTAATTTATGTTATTTGTAAGTAAATAAATAAATAAAATAATAATAATAATAATAATTTTTTTTTTTTTATTAACATAGATAGATAACACAGTACAGTCCCGTTAGGGAGGTGTCCCTATCAACGGGTTCTGATATTTACATAATTTATTTTTCTTCTTACAATATATATTTACATAGTATACATTTGAAAATGTATAAGTTATAAGTCTACAAGATTGTATAATAATAAACACTACGCATGAGACGATCGACCACATAATATCAGGCTATCCCCTACTCCCAAACAGACTACCTCCACCGATAGAATCAGGTAGCGTCGATCGTTCATCAACAGCTAGCACACAAACACACACTTATTAAGAACGTTGTCCTATACTACAAGTACACACCACAAAGCGTATTGGAGTCACTCTCACATAAGCTGTACTGGAACCGCCCAATTCACACAGACAAAACCATACATCACAATAGACCTTACATCATACTTATTGATAAGGTCAACAAACAGACTTATCTCATTGATATTGCAGTGCCTATCAGCAAGAATACGCAGAAAACTCACGCATACAAGATCAGTAAATACACCGATCTAGCACACGAGCTCCAGAAGCAGTGGAGGCACGACCGAGTATGTGTTGTACCCTTCGTCCTGTCCGCCACTGGTCTGGTGCCTCACACATTGCACCACAGTCTCAGCACTCTAGGACTTCACAAAAACACTTTTTCACAACTTCAGAAGGCTGTGGTACTCAACACAACACACACAGTTAGAAAATTTATGGACACAATCACACATATCTAACCATTCTTGCACACATTTTTTTTTTTTTTTTTTACACTTGACAACATATGCTTTGGTCCTTGACCCGCCGTTTTGTCTTTTCCTGGGGAAACCCAAGGTTTGAAACTTTTATCCAATAATAATAATAATAATAAAGAAAGAAAAAAATGTAATTTCTATTTTAGTTTCATTTTTTTTTTAATTCATAAAAAAAAAGGGGTTACAATTATTTTAAATTTTAGTGATCAAAGTCTTAACAATAAATAAACAATTGAAATATATTTATATTATATACGTAATCATCTTTCTTTGCATTTTTGATAATCGTTTTAAAAAAAACTTTTTTATATATTAAAATGTACTGTTTTACTTTTTAAAACTCTAATAACATTAAACTAAAATCAACAGAACGACATTAGAACAAGAAAATGAAAGATTTCTTTTCTTTTCTTCTTCTTTCCTTCATTTATGAAATTGAAATGTCGTATTTGCCAAAATAAAGAAAGACAAGTAATGGAAAGAAAACATCTCAATTTCGAAGCATTGGATTAAGTGCATCCTTAACATAAACATACGTATTACTAAGAAATAATGTCCACTTATTTTTTTTTTCTTATTACATAATTTCATTTTGAATCGAATACGAAATTGTTAAACTGTTCAGGTTATATCAAGCAACTAATGCGATTCTATTCAAATGAGTTTCTGAAACGAAAAAAAAAAAAAAAAAAAACATCATTCCATTGTTTGATTAAATTCAATATCTTTATCACAAGAGAAAGATAGCGATGCTCTATTGTTTCAGATAGAGTTAAACAAAAGATAATTACAATAAAACAATATATCTCGACAAAAAAAAAAAAAAAAAAAGCAAGCGCGTGCCTTCTTATAATTCAAAAAGACATACACTATATGGTCAAAAGTATCCGGACACCCTTCCGACGAAGTGGATCGGGAAGGTCAGGAGGTTTGATGCGTTATCGGATGCTACAAAAGCGTTGGTGGGGGCTTGGCGTTCCCGATAAAATTCTGCGTTCCCGATAAAATGAGAAAGTCAGGCGAGCTCAGTGATTGCGAACGTGTCATGTTAATCGGATGCCACCGTTGTAGGAAAAAGGTTCGTGAAATTGTGGACAGGCTGCACGTGCCGAAATCAACTGTGAGTGATGTAATTGTAAAATGGAGACGTCGAGGCAGTGAAACGAGAGCTGCACGAAGTGGTAGACGAGAAAACTGACTGACCCTGAAGAGAGTAGGTAGCAAAATCGCAAGTTTCCTTTGGTAGTGATGATGACGGAGTTCCAATATGCGTCGGGTGTTGTCGCTAGCAGCAGGACTGTTCGCCGAGAGCTAAACTACTTGGGTTTCCACGGCCGTACGGCCACTCACAAGCCAGACATCTCCGTTAATGCGGAGCGTCGGTTGCAATGATGCAGAGCGCACCGCATTGGACTGTGGAGTAGTGGAAAAACTTCTGTGAAGTGATAAATTTCGCTTCACGATCTGGCAGTCCGATGGACGCACGTGAGTTTGGTGGATGCCCGAAGAACGTTTCTTATCCGACTGTATTGTGCCAACTGTTAAGTTCGGCAGCGTAATGGTGAGTGGGTGTTTTTCGTGGTTCGGCCTGGGTCCCTTAGTTCCTGTGACGGGTAACATGAACTCTGCGATGATCGGGCCATTTTGGACAACGCTGCCCTCCCAACTGTGTGGCAGCAGTTTGGGGAAGGCCCGTTTCTCTTCCTGTACATATAACTGTCCCATATACACATCGAAGCTTTACCGTGGTTTCACGACATGGTTTCATGTGGGTGTTCCACAACTTGACTGGCCGCTCAGAGCCCCGATCTCAACCCCATTGAACATCTTGGGATGAAATAAAACGCAGATTACGTGCCCACCCATATCACACATCTTCGGTGGCCGGACTCACTTCAGATGTCATAGCCGCCTGCGACCGCCTATCAAAACCTGGTGGAAAATCTTCCAAGATGTGTACAGGCTTTCATCTATTTAAAATCTCCTAAAATACTCTATCAGAAAAATACAGAGAAGCTACAAAACCGTTTCTCATCATTATATTGGTTGGATAAAAAATTCGTCGGTTTTTTTTTTTTTTTACCCAAGTTGGCTCTAGTAGCCCTTAGGTGTCTTTAATGTCATTCGACACAATTTCGTTAGAATGTATTGTGACAGCTATCGTGTCAGCATGCATTTATACCAAAAACTGATCAAAATGGGCGAATTTAATAATGAAGATGGAAGACGCAAGACCGCATTTTTTTTTTTGATGACCAGGAAAAAACTGTTACAGTTTGGCTGGGAAGTTCTAATTCTTCTGCTGTATCCACCAGACATTGGACCTTCGGATTATCATTTATTTCGGTCTTTACAAAATTCTTTTACTGGAAAACATTCAATTACCTGGAAGACTGCAAAAGCCACCTGGAATAGTTCTTTCCTCAAAAAGATAAAAAAGTTTTGGGAAGGTGGAATTATGAAGTTGCTTAAAAGATGGCAGAAGGTCGTGGAACAAACCATTGAAGACGTTTTTCAATAAAATTATTGATGACAATGAAAAATGTGTCTTTTATTTTAACTCAAAAACCGAACGAACCTTTGGCCAACACAATATATTCATCGAGTTACTTACTACAAATATATAAATAGGCCTACAATTAAAAATGTATATTATTATCACTAATGAATAATCTTTGTTCCTATTCAGTAACAGACCATGCTACAGGTGGTATTTTTTTTTTGTAACTGCATAATAGGTAATTGTGAGCGTGGCTGTCCAGTGGCTCAGGGCTGAGGGCTGGCGGAGCAGGATTGATTTAATCACTGGCGAAGGTTGAGGAGTTTTCTAGGTTATTTCTCCTTCGGATGGTCCTTAGGTTCACCCAGCCTTCCGCAAATTGAGAACTGGTTTCTTTCCTGGGGTAAATGAGGGCGAGCATTTGAACTAACCACCCAATCTCAACTAGTCCCGATAGTCATTGAAGCATTGGAGCCTATATCTTCGATGTCTCATGAAGCACGAAGGCTCCCATACCTATCTAAGATAGATTTTGCCAGAGAATGTTACAGAATTGACCTAAAGCCAAAAATGTATAGAAAAGAAAAATGGATTTGGACAAGAAAGTTTTAGAATGGAAATTTAAGTCGAAATGCATCTATATCTACTTTTCTGTGACTAAAATAAATCAAAAGTTGAATATCCTAGGAAGCTGAAACTTTTTAGATAGATTTACATTATTATAAGAAAGATCCCTAATAATTTTGATACATGTCCGCCCGATAGGTAAGCAGCTAGACATCTAAAACGATACAGTATTCAAAAACTGGAAAACTAATTATATCTTTCTTTCTTTTAAATTTCAATTTGGAAAATAGTTTTAAAGATGAATGGCTTGAAATACAAAAACATTTTTAAATTCATTTTAGCAGAATAATGAAAATGCTTCTATTTTCTGAATTTTATTGATCGTCTAGAAACATTTTGTTATTATTTCTAATTTTTTTCCTTTCGTTTCCATTCATTGTTCTTTTTTGTTTTGTTTCGATTCATCGTCATTCATGTGGATGTAGAGATAGTGGCATCCCAAAGGAAATTAAAGATGAATTCAGAGACAGAGAGATTATAATAAAACAGTTAAAGCAGTAGAAACGGTAGAAACAAAATGATCCTGATTTCTCTTTAGATGAGGCACCACTGCGCTTCCGATGTCTTACAATAATATTTCGTTCTGTTGTTTGCTTTCTTTTAATTAGGCCTAATTCCCATAATTCCTTTCTTCGGTTAAGTCAATTTTTTAAATTTATTTATTTTTTAGAGTAAATTTTGGGCCTGGATTTCTTTATTGCAGAAAGAATTGATGTGAAAATTGATTATTTTTATTTGGAGAAGCATTTCTTTTTCGTTTTATTCTTTTTTTGACAATGGCCATCAATTTTTGTCTCAAACGTTTTAACTTTTATTTAATCATTTTTTTTTTTAATGTTACATGACTTCTATTTTCATTGCACAGCTCTACTTATTTTAACTTTTAGACGTTAAACTTATCAGTCTTTGTAATTTTTTTTTTTGTTCTCAAGACAAAAAAAAGTGTTATAAAATTAGTTCAAACATTTGAATTTGTCTCCAAGAATATCTGAATTTATCATCTTAGTTTCTTATTTATCAAACACTATTTGCTTAAAATGCTTTTGAAGTTAAAAAAAGAACAAAAAAAAAAAAAAAACCTATTAGATATCTTCAATACAGGAAATGTTGCTGTAGCGCTTTTTCCTGGTCATTCCATGTTCCCCATTGGAGTGGGTGTGTCTCTGAGATCTTGTCTTTTATGAGGCCGGCAAAATAACAAAGTACCAAATCATCCAAGAATCGTAATGCTAACACTGGCTTCGGCTCTGATAAGCCTACATGGCTTTTTTTTTTTTTTTTGTTCCCTCAGTGCAATATTGGAATTGTGGGTGGAGTTCGTTGACTAATGAATTGAAACGACCTTTTATTTTCTTACATTCCGATGGAACCGAAAAGTTTTCAGTTAAAAACAGCATAAAGTAACTTACATTTGTTAGGAAGCTGCTAGAAAAACGTTTGAAATATTTTTTTTTTTTTCCTGCTGTAAATTATTGTTTTACGTTGTGTTTATCTTAGAAATTAATCGAGTTGGTGATATTTGGATTCTTAGGCAGTTGTCTTAGAGTTGCTCTCTTCAAAACCTTTGAAATACGAAAGCTAATTCTTTTTGATTGGACTAATTTTAGAAGCAGAAGACAAAGCTTCACTAAAAGACATCCGCTTCAGATTATCAGAAGAGACACGTGACAAATTAAATTCATTTTCTCATTAGCAACAAGAAATAAAAATAACTAAAAACTAGTAACAAAAAAAGCCAAAATCATTTCAGTGAAAGAATCTTTTATCCAATACTTTAAATTTTAAGGATTCTATCTTGCAGAAGGACCCAAAAGGAATATTTTCTTTATTTTTATTAAAAATAGAAAATCCATATTTTTTCTCTGAACTTTTTTTTCTTCTTCTTTCTTTGCCGGAGAATCTTGAGGAAATCGTTGATTTTTCTTTCTCTTGCACCTTTATTTCTCCAAGAAGTAAAAAACAATCATTGAAAAAAAAAATCCATAATCTGAAGTTGTTTCAAATATTAAAGTTCTTCGATCTACTTTCCTTCTTCCTTATTTAATAAAACGTAAATTCTTACTTTGAAAATAAAAGTCATATAAAATTGCTCATAAATAACACAGCCGTTAAGTCATAACAGTAACATATTTTACATTTTCATTTAAATCTCAATAAATGTTTATTTTTAAAAAAGAAACCCTTAAATCGACCAGAATTATTTTTTTTGTATTTGTTGATCCGCCAAATATGGTTTCTTTAGGTAAGAAATTATCTTCTTTACTCCGCAAACTTCGCAGACTTTCTTTCTAATAACATTTTAAAATTTTAAGTGATTCCTGCATTTAATTTGAGTTACTGTTGCACGAAAGGTCCCTTTTAAAGTCGCTCACCCTTCGTGCAGTGAGTTCTTTCCGTCTCAATAATAATAAATCTTTTTGAAATAACCACATTATGATGTGCCTTTGCATTTCCATCCAATTCCATTCTTATTTACAGCTAACTTTAACCAACTACAGAAATTTTTAGGCATTACTTTAATATTCTGGGTGGAAACGAAAATTGGCTAAGTTTTCCGTAACATTCTTTTACTGATAAATATTGAACGATTGAGGCCTAACTTAGTATATGTGTCCTATTGTTAATACTATACGAAGCAACAAAAAGCTGGATTTTTTTAGTTTTTTACGATATCAAAATTAAGCAAACTGTTGAATTAGGAAGAATAAATCCTCGAAAATAGTTGGAAATGCCTTCTTGAAAAATCAATTACAGAACGATTTTAAAAGGAATATAATATCGTAATAAATAACGGGATTGACTGGCCAAGCCTCATGACAGAATGTATTTTCATCAAAATGTCTTTCAAACTCTGCAAATCTCTTCTAATTCATTACCATTAGAATAAATTTTCTAACTTACGACAAATCAATATAGAACCTTGAAATGAATTTATAATTTATGTAGAAAAATACAATGTACGTTAATTATCAATGTCAGTCCTAACAATTGGTTAAAACTCTTCCATTTTGTAAGTGGCATTATTAGCTTTGCAGGCGTCCACTTAAATAAGTTACTGACACTATTTGTCGTTGATTTCCGAATAGATTGGGTTAGGATTTGGCCCCTTTTTTTATTTTGTTTTTGCCTTCGTTGCGTTTTAGTTCATTATTGTAAGCATTGTTTGTCTCGATCGGAATTCGATGCTCTGGTTTTTTTTCTAGCAAATTCTTTGGTGATTCGACTGAAATGTTTGTGTTTACACACTGGAATATTGATGTTTCTATTGGAGTTGGCTGAGCTGGAATTTGCCGATATCTGTTGATGTACCTCAAAATGTACTCGTTATCTCTTTTCAAATTCACATTCATGTTTTGTAGATAAAAGAAATGTTGTCTACATTGCTTTAATTTTTTTTTTTAAAAAAAAGAAATAATTACAAAAAAATTATATGAGTAATTGTTTTTCATTACTTAATAAAAATAATTTTTTTTTTTTTTATTTTTAAATAAAATTTTCCTCATGTTTTAAAATTGATGTTGATCCAATTTTTTTTAAGGAAAAAAAATCCGTTGTGGGGGAAAAAAAAAAAAAAATATACATATTACAAATATTAAATCAAAACTGTAATATTCTGGAGCCGTTCCGGCATAGCCTTTGGTGTAGCCATGAGGCAGATATATCGGAACCTGGTGTCGGCATGGATATTACTTTCTTCTATTGTTTTCATCTATTTCAGCTGGTGAATGTGAGCTGTCTCCTGTGGTGTACTCTGGGCAATGATTCTTTGTTTAAATACTCATATTTATCGCCCAATGTGGCGGCCAAAATGCCAAGAGCTGCTAGACATTAGAGGAAAAAAATAATATTCAGGAAGCTGTACCTTTCTATGCTTTGTAGAAGAAGATTTACGAATAGGAAATGTTAATAAGAAAAGCTATGAAAAAGAATCCGTGATGCTGAAAAGAAATGATATTTCAATTATTATTGCAAATTATAATTATTTTTACATTTTTATCTGTTTTAATGACTCCCGCGCTTTTTAACGTTTTATTATTTTTATTTGCTGGAAGCTTTAGTCCTACACTGAGTGATTGGAATATTGTATGTCTTTGATATTTCTTTTCATGGAAAGACAAGTTCTTATTCATTAGTGCTGAGTTTCTGAATTTACGGAAAAGCCAAATGAAGGAGAGAATGAAACGAATTTTAATCATGAATAAATTATTCCACGGATTAATTTTCTTCTACAAACTTTTACTTACATTACATTAATTGTTCTTTTAAAATGCTTGAAAACATTATTAAAGCATTATTAAAATAAGAATGTGACATTAATTTTCATATTATTGAATATTTTTATTTTTATAATGATAGTTTAAAAAACTTTAAATCTCTCTTATAAATAGTAATTCACATTTTTTTTTTAATTATCCAACATTCCAATTTTTTCTGCTATCGCACAGGATTTACCATAGTTGTACTAAATATGTATATGGGGCGATTCAAAATTGTCATATTTCTGTCATATCGTAAAACGTAGGGCTAATAAACACGTTGTCAACTTTACTTGTGGTCTTTTATTTCTGAACCTTACTGTACTTTCTAGCACATTCGGGTGGCGTTTGCGGACATACGTTCCGCTATGAGTAAGGTTTGTTTTTGTATTCCAGACTTACCTTTAAAGTTTGTTCAGGGAAGTTTGAATATGTCTGTATAGCAAATTCTACAGGACCACTACATACAGCAGTGTTTCCCAACCTTTTTTGTGCTGTGCCCCACCTAAAGTATCTAAAATATGCTATGCCCCACCAAATTAAATATAACTTCAAAAAGAAAAAAAAGTAAAAAAAAACAAAAACAACCAGCTTTTTTAACTTTCACAACTAAAAAAACAACAACAACATTCTCCATTTTCGAATTGCCCCCCTTAACAATCAAATTGCCCCCCCCCCCTATGGGGCTTGCGCCCCACGTTGGGAAACAGGAACATACAGCAATCCATGGAGGTTGCGATTCTCGTTTTGTATATTTTCTTTTGCAATTATAATGATAGCTTTTTATATTTAACTGTATTATTAATATTATTATTAAATGTGTACAGTAAATTGATTAAAATATTCTTCTAACTTCTATTGTAATAACTTTTAGTTGATAATATATAAAATCTTATCCTCGTGTTCTTAAGTCTATGGTGGCATATTTGTTTTTTTTTTACTACAGCCACGCTGGGGGCCTGACAGTTAAAATTTGCAACGATTGCTTTAGAGGATTTTAACTATTTATTTATTAATTTATTTATTTATTTATATTATATAACTGTATTTGAGATGACTTTTCTTCTCTTTCCAGTTATAAACTTGTGATGAATTTTGTTCTGTTATTTTCTATTCATTTGGGCTGCTTAGGTTCTTTTTCTTTTAGTTAAGGACCCTGTTATTTACGAAGGTTCTTTATCTGATGAGTGGTGGAGCCATGTGCGTTCCAATGGATTTCCTCAATCTGTTTCTTTGCTCACTCACCCGCCCCCTCGGCTGTTGCTCAAAGGCTACAACAACTTTATTGATTTTTGCACTGTTTCTGGTATTAAGTAGGAAGATTCCAACAGTGTCGCCAAAGGTTGAGCAGGTAGAACTTGACACGGAACAAAAGGCACACTTTGATGGAGTCCCGGAAGAAGGCGGACAACAAACTTAAGCTTTTGCGCAACTTAGCAAAAGCCCATTTCACTGAAATCAATGATATCTGCCTTTAGCAAAAATAAAAATGGACGGTTTAATCAAGTGGTCTCCATATATAAAACCACTTATTAATTGATTTACAAAGTTTTTTTTTTTTTTTTATTTCTTCTTCGTCTTTTAAGAGCGTTCCATTACAATAAACGCCCTCTTATCTGCGTCATATCCTTGTACTTGTGCCACACACACAGGAAACAGTTCCATTCCTGTGGGTTGGATTTCGATAACATTTTTTACTTTAACTTTTTGTACAAAAGTAATTGCTCTTAACTATTAGACAGAAGTTGAATGTGAAGTTTTGTATAATAATTAAACATCAAAAATATAAATGTTGTCTGTTCAGAGCAGGTTTTTTTTTATCTGAAATAATTTAAATAAAAAGCTTAACGTGCACCATAAAAGTTTTGATGAAAAAAAAAATTCTGAAAGTCCACAAATATAAACAAAGGTTCTCGCATCCTGAGCTATCACGTCGAGAATCTAAGACAGCTATTTCAGCCTTATTAGGCTTCTTCAGTCAGATTTTACCTGTATTGCATTTTACCTGCTCAAAAAAATAACTATTACGATACTGAAATAATTTAATATCGTAAAAAAAAAACAAAAAAAAACAAACAGACTAGATTAGCTTAGGTGAGATGTGACTGAAAGTTATATTTTATTATCAAAAGTAATCTAGATGGAACACTTTAAATTGAACGTGAATTAAATCTACCTTCACATTTGGAAACATTAACCAATTTCTCGAGTAGAGCGTTGGTTGAGCGTCACGTAGCCACTAGGTTTCCAGGCTATTGTAAAATGAATTGGATTTGGGAGAATTTTAAAGTAGAAATTTCCGTATTTATTCTACTTTAATTTATTAAAAATAAGTAAATTCTAATCTGATTTATGTACTAAGCTGCGCACGTTTTTCTTGTGTAGTATCTTGAAAATTTAATATGGGGGAAGGGGGGCGTTTGCCCTTTTTGTAAGCGATTAGGCGATAAAGAATAAAATATCTAATAAACAACTTAACTACTGATGAATTGTAAATAACCTGGACCAGGAAATGTTTTGACTTAAATAAATTTACTAAAAAAACAAACATTAATTATAAATTATAAACTCCGAGGGTATGCTAAGTTTTTATCTCGATGTAAATAAAATGTGTAATACATATCACATGACAAAATGGTTAACATCAAATAAAAGCCTGGGGTGTTCTCTTCAATACCAAGTAATTACTTTTCTACATATTCAACACTTACAGCAATTCACTTGCACCAACAATGAATTAGTTATTTCATCCCGTTGGCGCAGAACTCAGGTCTTTTGAAGTGGAACCAACAGCAGCCTCAACTCCTGCATAGAAGCTGTAGTGATTGACCTTCAGGTGTTCCTTGAATTTTTGAAAAAAAAAAAAAAAAATATCGCTGGGATCATGATCTGGGCTGTAGGTTAGATGAGGAAGTACGCGGGGATTTTTATCCTCTGAAGAACATTCACTATGCGATGGCTAGTGTGAAGCCTAGCGTTGTCGTGTTAAAGAATGACATTCATTCCTGTGCGCATCTTGTGCAGTCGTGCCAGCAATCTCAGCAATATCCATATACTCCTCGGAATTCACAGCCTTGCGACCAGTCAGGAACTTTACGTGCACGACACCTCGAAAGTCCCAAAAAACAGTTACCAACACTTTCCCTGCTGATGCCAAAAATCTTTGCTTTTGGGTGGTGGGGAATCCATTGGCGGTACTCCATCGACTGACGCCTCGCTTCCGGGTCGTAATGGTTTACATACGATTCGTCCCCCATGACAATTTTTTCCAGAATGTATCACCTTCGACCTCGCATCGGTCCAGCATTTCTTGAAAAAATTCTCACCTCTCGCTGCTTCAATCTCACGTCCATCGATGCCGCCAGGTTTATTGTTACTGTTCAGTCGGATCCTGTTGCGCAGCGCAGTATTTCCTATGTAGGTCAGGTACTAGTATTCACAATGGCGCCATCTCTAGTTATCTTCTGGAACTATCAGCATGCCCTCCTAAAATAATAAAAAAGTTCTTGCATATCAGAAAACTAAAATGGAATTTCAATATGCTTTTAAAGTATAAGGAATATGCTTCTGATATTTATATCTAATACAGTACATAAAAGAAGAAAGTTTGTTGGTTTGTGTGTTTGTTTGTTCGTTCGCTATACTCTCCTAGGCACTGTGACCTATCTGGATCAAACTTTCCACAATTACTCTTTAGGACATTGCGGGAATACCAAGCTTCAATTGAACCCCCCCCCCTAATTTATTCCCCTTCATATTTTCGTATAATTTTCAAGTAGAGATATCGTTACCGGGTTCAAATCCGCTTGATGGCAATATTTTTTTTTTTTGTATTTCCTTTTTTTTCCCTGTTTTTTACTTTCCTTTTTTTTTATACTATCTATCCGGTAAAAATGGATTCTCCTATCCAAATCACGACCTCTTTCTCGCAACTTCCCGGTGAAAGTGGATTCTCCAACCTCACAACTGCTCTTAAAACTAGCTATGATATCATCTTGGGAGGGGGGGGTCCCGGGATTTTTCGGGTACTTCCGGGACATCAGGGTTACCCATGTCGATAAAAATGAAGATGTGAGCATCCTCAGTACTACATCTATCATTTTACACCTTATTCCGTATTCTGTGTCTTATTGTTTCGGAGGAGATAAGGCCAGAAAAAATCAACTTTTCTTTTATAGATATATAATAAACTTTCTTTTCTTTTCTTTTTTTTTTTAAGTATTTGAAATAAATAATATTCTTTTTATTTTTTTTTTAATTAAATGTTCTTAATTTAAGAGCACCGGATTCACACTAAAGGGTGTAAACATGGGGCAAACTTCCTCCCCCTCCCTTATAGACATATTTCTCAAACCGCTTTAATTGGAAACACGAAATTTTACAGACTTGTTCTTTGTTACATCGAAAGAGACGTCATCAACTAATTTTCTATTTTCGGGTTCTAGGGTGTGGGGTTCCCCCACCCCATTTACATCCTTTGCATGGAAGGAGTAAACTGTACTGTAGTGTTTCCGGGGTTTTCAGGTTTCAAAATCAGAATATAACATAATTTGCAATCATCACGTGCTTTTTTACAAACTCGGGAAGGTTTGAAGTGTTAGGGGTGTGTGTGGAGAAGGGCAGGAAGGGGTGGAAAGGTTTATATTCTTTGATCTCGATATTAATTTCATACCTAAAGCTTATCTAGTTACAAAATAGGAGTGTAATATTAATTTGTAACTATCATGTGATTTTTTTTCCAACTGGAAAGGTTTAAAAGTCATCTCACCATTACAATTTCTTCGTCATCTACATCACAACAACTCTTTTTTGTAACCCGAGAGTCGCGCCGATATTTCTGCTAGTTCTGCTAATATGAACGGAATAAAAAAATATTCTGTAAAAAAAATAATGACAATCTTTATAAAAATCAAAAAGTCTTTCATTTACTGATATATTTTCTTTGCCTTCAAATCGTAATTCAATGTATTTTTAAAATTGAAAACAAATGAACAACGCACTAACAAACAACATTACTGCGTATTATCTTTCATGTCTTGAAACTCTTTTCAAAAATAGAATTTACTTCGCAAATTACTCACTCAGGTAAAGAAGGAGTGACGACAAACATTTCCTAGGATTTACTTTTCTTAAAAAAATGTGATAATAATTTTTATTTGAATAGTAGGCGGAGACAACTTTATCACAACATTATTTCATTTGTATTTCTCAATTGTTTGTTGGGTTGTGAGATTTTCTTTCTTCTATATCTTTTATAATAATTACCAGTGACTCTGATTGGTCCAATGAACCATCTTTACCTATGGTCCAAAGATATGTCTCATTTGGAAGAAGGCAAGTCAGGTGGGAGGTCACGGGTTCAGTTCTTCCATCTAAAGGCAAACAAAAAAATAATTCTGGAGCTTCTTTGACGTTGAGATATTTATAGTGGTTTATCTTGGACCTACACTTTAATGATAATTTAGGTGAGTTTGTCTTTTTTACTAAATAGCATTTAGTTCTAATCGAAGCGAAGTTCCATCGAGTCACGACTAATATTCTAAAAGTAAATAAAATTTCAACGGCAATTTGTTAGACATTTAGGCTTATTTCAAGAAATCTCAAATTTGACTTTTGAGTACGTAAATTATATAAAAGTAAAACAATGAGAATCAACAAAACAAAAAATTCTTGTAATGCACCTAAGTAAATAAGGATTCTTGCATCCCGATCAATGAGAATCAAGTTCACCAAAAAAAATATGGATTTTTTTTTCTATTTTTCGTTTTGTTGTGTATAACTTCATGATCTTTTTGTAATGTAATGGCGATACTATGGTTTGGTCGCCATTTTCCAAGGTGTTGAAATTATACTGATATATGTGTGTGTGTATATATATATATATATTTTCGGTAATATCAAACGAGTATTTCTAATAGAGAGAAGAAAAAACAATTTAAGTATTTAAACGGTGTTTATATTATTTCTGTGCCGTCAGTTGATGGAACCAAATGATAAATTTGTTTCTACTCTTTAATATTCGGTAAATTTTTGAATAACTCCTCCGTTTTCATATGAATTCTGGTAATAATTTTAGTTTTCGTTAAGGAAAAAAAAAAAAAAACCCTCTCAATCCCATGATTAAATCGTGTGTGTTTGGTCCGAATTACTTTCTTACCTTTCTGTTGATCATCTCAAACATTAGACGATGATGTTTTTATTTATTAATTTAAGGTGTGCTTCTTTTATTCAGGTCCTCATTAAGTAAGTAAAATTAGAAAAAAAAAATAATGTACATTAAGATTCTAAAAATAAACTTAAAAATACAGGAGATGATTATTTATAATATTTATACATATATAAAGATAAGCCTTTAAAAACCAGCATTACTAGAATCTAATGATCATTATTTATATTAATTTTGATAAGTTTGATAAACATAAGGAGCATTGAACGAATGATCAAGTTCAAGAAACCCGGAAGTGGTTTATGATATTAATGGTAGTTTAACTAATTATAAAAAATTACATTGAGTCTCACCCTTTAATAGTGTAATGAAATGAATAGTTAAATCGCTGAAATGTGACTTCATGATTTTTATTTTATGGTAGTATAATGGCGATGAGAGGTACTGTCCTTTTGGTCGCCATTTTCAAAGGTGTTGAAATTATACGAAGATATGTACTGTATATATATATATGTATACATACACAAATATTTCTAATGCAGAGAAGGAAAAACAACCTAAATGGTGTGTATCGGTTCCTATACAGTCAATTGATGGTACTATAAAATAAATTTCCTTCTAATCTTCAATATTAGGTATATTTTTGTGTTGTTCGGATTTGTCCTTGATCTTGTAAAATCAAGGGAGTGACTATTCGATCCTAGTAAAGTTTATTACTTTGTATTTTACAATTAACAGCCTCGTAATTGTTAGACCACGGTCGTTATTGCACAGATTGCGGTGGCGTTGGGCAGTTAAAGGGACCGGAAGGAAGCAGAATTCTGCCAAACAATCAATTAACGATAAAAAAAGAAAGGGAAAAAAAAAAAAAAAAAAACCGCCGAACAGGGAATTGCAAAGTCATGGCTTTAATTGGACTTAAATTGAATTTAAAAATGATGAATTAGTTACCCACTGCTTTAGTCTTGAATGTTAGAATTTAATTATTAAATTGAAACTTATGGAAAAATGCTGTTTCTAAATAAATAAATGTAATTAAAAATATTATAAGGAATATTATGTAAATTGATTATTTTGAGCAAAAAAAAAATTTTAATTGAAATAACAAAAATATAAAAAAATAGAATATGTGATTGCGGGATTTTAAGATTTAGGTATTATGAAGCCATTAATTAATGCGCTGGTAGTTGTTGCTAGTAAGTTTTGAAAATGCTGTTTCCTACGTATTTTGTTTTGAAACTGAAATTTTGTATAGAATGTTGATTAGAATGAGTCGATGTTTGGATATTTTCCAAGGACTCCATTTTTGAATGGACGTTTAAGTGCTAATAAGCTATCATTTCTTGAATGTGTGATGTGAATGAATTTTCGTTAGATATCGATGCCTGCACAGACACTTATTTCTTTTTATTTAATAAATCGAATTATATAAAAATTTGTAACGAAGTCAAATGACGAAGTATTTTTAATTGCGTTTTCTATTTTTTTGTCGAATATTTTTATACATTCAGGTTATACTTCCATATCCATCGCATAGTTATCATTAGTATTTTTTTTTTAATTGTATGGAAGTTGATCAACAAATTTTTACTATTTTGAAGTTCGGTAGCGACTGCGCAGACTACAGCAAATTATAGTAATTTTTGTTGTAGACTAATAAGAAATTCCATGGTTACCTGGTAAGTAGAATGAACTTTCGATTTTATTGATAAATGGGATTAAATGTTTTGGATTAAAAGTTGGAAACATGTAAATAACGTTAGGCATATGTTTAAATCTGTTAGAAAGTTAAATGGTTTTAAACTAGTTTTAATTAGGAAACATCTTATTTTTAAGTTACGAATCTGGTTTTCGCATGTGATAGCACAGTTTGAATACAGAAGGAACTTACTTAGCATCATAACACCACATAGCTTACAGGAATAATGAATATCTATTTACACTTATATTTTTATATACATCATATACAAGTCTTAATGGAATTATTATAGTAGATTTTAAAATTACTACATGTATCTTGAAAATAGTCAACAGTGATTAACTACAAAAAAATCATTGTCAAAATATATAATATAATAGATATTACAATAAGTGCAATCTTAAAAAATGGTTTACCTTGAGTTTTTCAGTAGAATGTTTGTAATTGTTATTCCGTCGAGTGATTCAGTCACGCCCTCGTCCTTCAAAATTGTGAAGCGACAATTTGTTAATGCAAATGAGGTCTGAAGGAAAATGACTTTTAAAAGTTAATGTTATAATTTATGTCAATTTATTAAAGTTTGATTAGATATTTTTCAAGATTTGGATATCAAATATGGAAAAGAATGGACAATTGGATGGTCCAGAATTTCGTCATTAGCATGATTTAACTGACCTTGAAATTTAATCGGAATTCTGGTGAATAGTACACGGCAAGGGAATACATGAAATATAACGTTTTCAAATAATGCATATGTATAACATAATGTTCTTAGATGCTTGCTTTTTTTTTTACTTTTTTGTTCACGTTTGTTTTATTGGAGTTCAAATGTGTTCGTTTGTGTTTGTTTTTCCTCCATTTCTTTCTTAAGATCACTTGTGATTCTAAGAAGGAAAACAGTTTCCTCTTAAGTGGATGGAGTCTTTTGAAAGCCACTTTAGCAAAAGTAGTTTTGAATCCTCATCTGTAGGATTCTTACTTCCTCTGTTTAAAGGAGACGAACACATTGAAAGAAACAAAATAAGCCGTAGTTTCATTACAGCGAATGCTCTTGAATTGTGGTCCCCAGGTTTAACAGTTTACAACAGAATGAATCAGATAAAAATTATAAGGTAAACAATAGGATGATTTAAACAAAGCAATAAAAATCAAAAACAGCACAAGACTAAACAAATTGCCATTCTGAATCAATTATCGGGGGGAATTGGGGACGGCCCGTTTCGTCCTTCCTGAGACTCCTCAGCCCAATCCGCCCACCCCGATAAAAGACCCAGAACGGCAAAAACCTAAGTGAAAGCCACCGTCACTCCTGACAGTGGCCCCCGACAACAGAAGAAACAAGAAAATAAATTGGTGTGTTGTGAAACACCACCAAAAGCCTTAACCCACAACTCGTAGGTGTAAAAGGCTTTTATAAGCGAACTAAAGGTATAAGCGAACCTTTAGTTCGCTTATTAAAAGCCTTTAATACCTTTATACTAAAGGTATAAGCGAACCTTTAGTTCGCTTATTAAAAGCCTTTTACACCTACGAGTTGTGGGTTAAGGCTTTTGGTGGTGTTTCACAACACACCAATTTATTTTCTTGTTTCTTCTGTTGTCGGGGGCCACTGTCAGGAGTGACGGTGGCTTTCACTTAGGTTTTTGCCGTTCTGGGTCTTTTATCGGGGTGGGCGGATTGGGCTGAGGAGTCTCAGGAAGGACGAAACGGGCCGTCCCCAATTCCCCCCGATAATTGATTCAGAATGGCAATTTGTTTAGTCTTGTGCTGTTTTTGATTTTTATTGCTTTGTTTATACTATTCACAGCACGTTAAATTTATTATTTGCTTCGTTTTTTCTATATCGTTTTTTGAGGTAGTTGGGGTCTTAAGAAAGGGAAGTTTCTTAAACAAGTTGCTTTAGTGGATTATCAGAGAATATAAAATGTGTTCTCAGAGTTTCAAACTTTCCTCAGCAATAGTTCGGAAGATAAAAAAAATAAAATAAATAAGTAATAAAGAAATAAGTCGAAGCTAATCTTAACATTCTTCTCTTTCTTCCCACAAGAAGCAACTCGACTTTTATTGGCTAGAATTTGAATTACGCAAAATTGAAAAAAAGAAATTGATACCAAAATGGTTTGAAACATTTCAGTCTTAAAGAATTCATTGATTTTAAATAAACTAAACCCTAATATAATGCGAATTGTTTTGTTAATAAGTACGAATAAGCAGTCGTCATCATCAGCTAGGGTTAGTCCTTTGATGAAATTCCAAGGCTTGAAAAGAACGCAACTAAAAACATTAAAGAATTCACTACGAAAATAATACATAGTTAATAGCTGACGTAACCCAAACGAATTCATTCATATTTTTTTTTTTTTTTTAATATCTAGCTATGGTCAATTATAATTGAAACCTGTAAGTTGTCATTAATTAAGTTTTTTTATTTATTTCTCGTTATCCTCCATTAGTTTTGTCTGGCGTTGGAGAAGCAAAAAGAATGTGTGAAAACAGTTTTGTAATTCTGTCAGTAACTAAATTGTATTCCATCAATTCTCTGACGTCTGTGCGATTGGTGAGCCTTAAATATCAGAAGGTTATTGTTAGTCGATTCACTCTTTTAAACTTAATTAATTTTGAAAGGTTAAATCTTTTAAAGGCTAGATTTTAAAAATCTTGTTTTTTTTTTTTTTTTATTTTCCTTTCCCTGTTTCTCAATATTATAAGAAAAATTTAGCATAGAGATAAGTTATCATATGTCTACGCGACTACAAATAACAAGCCTAAGGAACACAATGGATACCCGGTTATAATCTCGCTAATTTTCTGAAAAAAAAAATAGCAATGACGAAGAAATTGTAATTGTGTATTCAGTTTGCTTGGTAAAAATGCACATGTTGATAAAAGTTGGTAAAAAATGTACTTGGTAGTTACAAATTGTAACCTTCGCTTCAGAAGTCTTGCATATTTAACGTAAAAAAAACCGATATACAGTCGGACCTCTATTTAACGAAGTCGCTAAATCCCGAAAAAAAGTTCGTTATATGGAAAATTCGTTAAATAGAGATTCACCTTTTAAAATTACTTTAAGCTACATAAAACAGACTTAAAATATATAAACAATAAATATTATTAAAAAAAGTATTAATTTTAATGACATAAAGCGTACTTAACACAAGCGTACTTAATTTTTTTTTATAAAGTCTCTTAATTTTGTCTGAGTTGTTTTCTTTTTTTTTTTTTTTGAAAAAGTGTTTTTGCTCATAGTAGTCTACGTCTCGCATCTTTGCAATGCACCAAAAACCCCTTCAGTATTTTCTTCAAATTGTAATCCGCGTCGGATTGTTTCAAATGATTTTAGCATTTCATTATACGAAGGTTTTTTTTTTATTTCTGCATCATGATCATTTTCATCATCTTTATCTTCATCGCAATTCGTAGCTGTATTGTTTTTATTTTTCACACTTTCTAAAATATCCGATTCAGTTAGTGTTTCCGAGGTCTCAACTTCAAAATCAAGTTAATCATCAATCAGCACATCATCGATAATTTCTTCTTTTTCCCTCAGCTGTATGTGTTTCTACATTTCTTTCATTTCCTCTAAGGAAATATTAATAATAAAAACATTTCAAGGATAAAAAAAAAATAAATACCACAAAAAAAGTTCGTTAAATAGAAAATGCACTTCGCTATTTGGAGGTTATTTTACGAAGAAATTAGCAAAATGTTCTTGGTTCCAAAGAAAAGTTCGCAAAATAGAGGTTCGTTAAATAGAGGTCCGACTGTATTTTTTCAAAAAACGCAAAGTTCATTAAGTAAACTAAAAACTGAAACTGAGAATTAAGAACACTCATGTCAAATTTCATGTTTGCAACTCAAGCGCTTTTCGGAGATGCATATCATGCAGGAAAGTTCCCCCTTTTAACTCCCCTTAAAACCCGAATACCGGAAATTCGTCGAATCCGTATATTTTAGATTTTGAAAAAGAACACTCGCATCAAATTTCTGTTTCCAACTAAAGAGGTTTCAAAGATATGCATACCCTTCACCCCTTCGTTCGGATCCGAGTTTTCGTTATTGATGCATGGGATGCATGGGAACCTCTTGTACCAAATTTCATAAAGATCCGTTGGCGACGTTGTTTCAGAACAAACACTCGCGCTTATTATACAGATTATAATTTTAAGCCTTTTTTATTGAATGATAATTAAGAAATGTATGATATGATATTGTATGGTAGAAAAGGAAATGAAAGTTTTCTTCCAAAATTAAAATTATTCATAATATGTACTCAGGTGACGTTTATAGTTAATTAGGTCAATTTTCCAATTAAATTTAGAATTAATAAATAAATTAAGAATTCAAGCTAAAGCGTGAAAGTTTGAATTGAAGTGAAATTGATTTATTCTTGAAAGTTTGCAACTATTTGTAAAGCAACATATCTGACTAGTTTCTCAGTGAGAGCATCAGTTTATCCCCCCCCCCCCCCTTAGTAATAGAGAAAAGATGAAATATGCCATTCTCCCAAACGTTGTTTACACTGCAAGGTGAATTAGTACGATATTACGATACCGCCTTAATTTGTTAAATCTTCGTTCAGAAGCAAAGGTAAGGTGTTGTTTTTTTTTTTTTTAAAAATGAAAAACATTAAAAGTGAATGTTTTAGTCTTAAGTGGTCAATGTTTGAAAGGTCCCTCTGGTGTTGTGATTCTTCCGCTACTTATTTCTGGATAATAAGTCAGATTTGTAATACTTAGATGTTTCCAGTGTTTGCCGTGAGCGTCGCTGTAACTAGCAACGGTGTTTCATTGTAATGTCGCCATTAAGTCCTTGATGTATGAAAGCACCGCTTATCGTCACCAAAGTCTCCAAATTTTATGTCCTCGTTGAGATATACGATGTCTCTCGTAAATTAGCGATCTCAAGATGGTTTGGCTACGAAAAATCCCAAGTAAAGTTGTAGTCGTTTAATTGGAAAGGGCTCCTTGTAGCTATCATCTCATTAAGAGAATTTCGGATAGTTTAATGAAGTTTTGGAGTAAAATTAAGTGAAGTGAGAATTGTTAATTACATTTGCTCTTTCTGTCTCCTTTTTAATTCGGCTCAGTTGCAAGCGTTTTTAAAAGGTAATCTGTGTGCCTGCCCCTGCAGATGTTCGTGTCATTTCGCAATTAAAGCTAATGAACTGTGGCTCGGCTTTTCTACCTGAACATAAGCAAAACTTTTTCGTTATCTCGAGATCCAACTCCGTAAACCCTTGCTCTTATTCCGAAGAATCAATAAAAGTATTCCTCAAAAGACAACAAGGTCAGAGGTTAATTGATCGCCGTCATCATTGTTTGGGAGGATTAACACAAGCGCTATTAATAGTGTCTAGCCTCGGACTTAACCTTCTTCTTCGGCTCGTTAGAAAGAAAAGGAGGCAAAGAATTGACTAATCTTGTTTATCCCCTCAATAACTTTCGTACCAGTGAATAGATTTTTCTTTTTAACGGGTCTTTTTAAAATTTGTTGACGAAAGACCAGCTAACGTCAGTGTTTTCCGTGTGGACGCCTGTTGAAAAATGTGTGTATGGAGTGAAACAATGAGTTTCTGTGAACTCCGTGAATCAGTTTTAGTTTTCCATTGTCTTCTGCGCGTGCTTTAATAAGATTAACATTAGATTTAGCAACTGAAATATTTGTTTTAATTTTTCATGAAAAGGAAAATTTGAAGATACTTTTATACTAGGATAAAAAATGTAAAATTCTTAATCTTACAATATTATTAAGTTATAAACTCGAGTAGGTCTGTGCTTTGGAAAACAAAAATCATATGCTTTGAGTAAGTTTGTATTGTCTTTTTTTTCTTCAGTTTCTTTGAAATACAATAGAATTTTATCACTTTTTTTTTTTTTTTTCTTTTTCTGTAGCAGTATTTTTGAAATTCGAGTTTAGGAACAGTTCAATGATTACCCTAAAATATTATGTTAAATAAAAGATTTTATGTACGATACATATTATTATTAAATTAAAAATTAAAAAGTATTTAGAACACAGTCTTAATGAGACTAGACAGTTTGGTCAGCTTTTTATCACGTGGTCATCCTCAGCAGAATCTGAAGACTGCCACATAGTAAAAAAGGGTCGAAACTGTCCAGATCTCACTTACGTTAAAAATGTTTATATAATAAAACGTAAAATGTGTGTTCAAAATACTTTTGTTATTTAAATATTACTAATTGGATAATACGTAAAAGAATAATTATAAAAAAAAATTATTGACTTTTATATTGGCAGAAGCTTTTATTCTTATATTTAAAAGATTAAATTTAAATCTTAGATTTAAAAGTATAACAAAGCAGTGTCTATTCTTTCCTGAGAAAACCACGATCTTCTACGACCTTTTTTAATATTTACTCTCCGCTGTTTCTCGGGGAATTTGTCGTGGAAGCTGTGCAGTCTAGCTCGATTCCTCCTAAACGTCTTGTATTGAAAAATTCATGTCAGGGCTTCTATGGTACTATTACACTATGAATACAAAACATTTGTTGAACCAAAGAACTCATGGTGGTTATTATGAATTTAATCATTAAACTTAAATGAATAACAATAAAAAATGTTCCAATTTCAAACAGATACAAAAATAAATAAATAAAACCATTGCCCTAAATAACTTGATGTATAAGATGGTATCGTAGCTACTATAGGATATTGAAGGTTTAGGCTAGCATTTATAATGGTCCTTACGAAGATAAAGAAAAATAATTAAAAAGAAAAATGTTCTAAATTCCATTTTAAGTTGAAATACACATCTCCGTCTGTTGTTACTCAGTCAAATCAAAATTTCACTCTTGGGAGCTGAAATTTAATAATAAGTAAATGGTAGTAAATGTAAGGTTCCTGTTAAAAACTAAATCCTTGAGATATCACCAACATATGAGTCTCATTAAGACTTGTGTAGTTTTAATCGATTCATCCAAAAAAAGTTGGAATTTTTCTGGTATGTTGACACTAACTGGGACAACTTATTTCTAATCCCTACCACACTGGTGTCTACTTTTTTTTGCGGGGGAGGTCTTCCTTAAATTAAAATGGAAGTGTTTCTACAAACCTACAGTTGAACCTCTCAAATAATTATTATAATCAATCTTTCTAAAGAATTTAAGCAGGAATTGGAATTGTCTTTAGTTGAGGAAGTTAAAGATAAAACTATCGTCAAAATAAAAGAAATGATTATGATCAAAAAACATAAAATTGTGAGAATTGAATTCAGTTAAGAAATATTTTGTCCGTCTTTGGAAAAATCACGAGTAGTCAACAAATGATAACATTACAAATTTATAAAAGAACCGAGATTTTTTTTTTTTTTTTATGCCAGATTATATTTATTTTAGTAATGAATAAATACAAATGAATAAAATACTTAATCGAAAGAGTTAAAAAAAGAAAATCCTGAAATCAGGATTTTAATAAAAAGGCTTTTTTTTTTTCTAAATTAAATTCCGTGTTTTACTATTGATGAACATTTTATTTGAAAAATGGATTTTTATAGTTGAACTGAAATATTAATTAATAGCTGTGGAGAAAACCCTCTTTTAGGTTTACGTAATCAATGGAAAATCTCTCAACTAAAAAATTCAAGACCTAATGTAGATTATATTATAAAAATAAGTTTTACTTAAATTAATATTATTACTTGTATTTTTGACGCCTTTCCTTTCATTTGCGAAGAAATTTAACAAACATTAAATATCTCTGAATCGGAATTTCCGCATTGAATAATATATTCACCTCATCCAAAGCAGACAATTTTATTTAAATTAATTAAAAAAAAATAATAATTCAGGGTGTCTACCAACCGGGAAAACCGGGAATTGTATGAGAAATTTGGTTTAACATGAAATGTACGGGAATTTTTTTTTTTTGGTTGAATAGATACGTTTACTTGGTTTTTTTGTTTTTTTTTTGGTTTTTAAAATAGGATTGGGATTTTTTTTTTTTTTTT
>JAFIDM010000001.1:69096483-69237092 GCA_023159025.1 Thereuonema tuberculata
TTTTTTTTTTTTTTTTTTATTATTGCTATACCTAGTCTAAGACTAACCAATAGCTATTAATCTAGTTTATTACTTAAATTATATTATAGTCTATTTTATTATTATCTGGTTGTAAGAATCTGTCCATTGACATATCTTATTAATTCTGTTTACTACTGCTCCCACATAAATCCAATAATTTAGTCCTTTTCAATCTTCTTTTAATTGTCTTATTCTTCAATAGCTCAGATGCTTCTCTATTTGGATGGTGCTGTAATCTTATTTTATGCTTTTGGGCCATTTTTTTTTATTTCCTCAGCTACACATTCCAGGATTGGGATATTTTAAATATTTTACGATACGATACAAGTTTTAATGTCCTTAAATGTACGGGAATTGTCCTTAAATTTTTTTGAGATTCAGTAGACACCCTGTAATTGAAGCAATAAATAGAAATTTTATCGTTTACTTTTAACCCACCCCCTTTCCATTATACATATAAAAAAACCTAAACTACATATAATTGTAGTTACACAATTGTAATTATAGTACATATAATTGTAAGTCTGCTATTTTTTGTGAAGGGGTGATTTTTCATTAGTTTAATTTAAGCAAAATTTGTAAAACCTTGAAGCGCTAGATGAAAAGTTGAACCTTTATTGGCTTCATTTCATTTGGAGACTCATAACTTTTCAAAACCTTTCGCTCAATATTCGTGACTGGTTTTCATAAACTCTATAAATGTCAGACAGTCTCTGGAAGTTCAACCAATCCAAAAATTAGTTTTTTGTTTGTTTTTTTTGTTTTTTTTATAGAAATATTAGTATTCAAATTTAGTTTTATAATTTAATTTTCAATTAGTTTTTTATTTACGTAAAAATATCAGATCATCTTAGTTTTTCCTTCATCAAAACTTTGGAATTATTAGTCCCATTCATTTCCATTGTGATTCTATAATAATTTTGATGGGAGTAACAGTAGAATTCATTCTTTAACTAGGAATAGATGTAATTTTTGATAATCATCCAAATGAACATTTCAGAAAAATGAAGATAGTAATTTCACGTCGCAAACGTGTAATTCACGAACAGAACTTTTGAAAGTAAATCCAATTTTTATTTTCATTTTGTTTATATTTTCCTGTGAAGTCTTAGAAGTATAAAATGTTAGTATCAATGTGCTGCAAAGCTAAAATCAACAATACTCCTGGCTGTTGATCGTCTCCTGAAATAAACAAAACTCCTGACTCATGATCACCATATTAGCATGAAACTGCTGTTCTAGGATGTCATTTAGTAAACAAGACCCGTTGATGTTTAATAAAATGATGATAGACAATCCAAGACAGTAGAGATATGTTTTTAAATGTGTGGGTTGTTTTTCTTGGATGTTCAGAACTTCATTCTGAAATCGAGTTTTGTCATTAAAATGCCAAAATTAAAAATAAATCTTTTTACTTAATCGTAGGCCTTAATACGGTGAAGTAATTTTCAGAATTGCTGTTTACGAAAAAAAAAACCTTTGATGAGAACAGGAAAAACAGTATTTTTGAATTTCATCAAAAATTTTCGCCACCTAAGTACTGTTGTTGTTCTTTCCTGCGCTCTTTGGTTTCTTGGCTGTTTATTTAGAGATCTGTGGTAATAGTCGGTTGCATTTCAGTAGGTCATCTTGAATCAGATGTCGTTGAGTGCGTTTGGCTACTGGGAACGTTTTAAGGAGATCCAATTAGTGTAGGTGCCAAGTTTGACCATTGCCTTTTGTAAAATGCCGAATGGACGACGGATCGATGGAAACACAATCGATTCTGAATTTGTACAAACATCGGAAGTGTTTCATTTTTTTTTTTTAAATGTGTTGAATGTTTAAAAACTGCCTTTTAAATTTATCAGTAATTTTTTACAAGAGAATGTAGTTGTTGATTTGACCTTTCAAATTGTAAAATTAGCACGAACAACTACAATAATAAATCCAATTGAAAAAGATAGAATGAGTTTTAAACAATATTGTAAATGATAGATACCTTAGCATTTTAAAGCAAAATTGCCATCTGAAATTTTATTTTAGTCTTAGGCATTTTGTCCGTTACTGTTCCGTTCAACTTATCATTGAAGATTGATATTTGCCATTGTTAAAAGCTTTTCCCTGGTGAATACTAATCTGAAATATCCCATCCCTTTTGATTACACAGAAGGGACTGCAGATTTTTAAGCATCATTGGTTTCAGAGCTTCACCTAATAAGCACGCTCACCGGATCAACAGCGGTCACCTAAGAATTTATCTCTGACCCACTAATTAAATTTGAACATTTTCTGTCTTATCTTATATTAATAAGAACCCGTGGTGAAACACCGCTACTGCTGTGACTCGAATCTTCCTTAGAAATTAAACATCATTAAATGTAAAGCAAAATAAGTTAAGAAGTCAAGCCCTTGTGCTCTCGTTATTTTACCCGGATTAAAAGAAGCGCCGAATCATCCGGAAGTCGGAGGTGAACTTGTATAACTAAAATCTAAAATGTTATTACAAAAATGTCGGAAATTGAAATTTACAAGCAATCTTACCGTTTTTATATTTTTTTCTGGATGCCAATGATTTTTTTTTTTTTTTTTTTTTGAAAAAAGTTTAATATGACAAAATTTGATCAAGTTGGTCAACTAACCCATTGAAATTGATCGCGATGGAATGGTGGAAGTTGATCCATAAATCAAGGAAGTTTCGAAAGAAAACGTGAATGGTTACAGAAGAAATAGAAAGTTGTTGTAATGAGGTTCCGAAGAATGTAGTATTTTTTTTTCCCCCACTTGGAGTTTTCTTTCCGTTCGATTCCAATGCTGACCAAGTCGCAAAAGAAAACCCTTTCGTCGAACTGAGAGGAAGGGGATCATTTGGTCTCGTGGCTGCGTGACGAGAAACGCCAAGTTATAATGGATCAGTCGTGTTTCTTTCGTTTATAGTTGGAACACAAGCTGTAAAATAAGTGATGTCCTTTAACGGAATCCTATTCTTACCTGCCCTCCAGTTCATACGTTGAATTCAAGGTGAAATATGACGTTTTTAGTGTCTTGATAAAATTTTTAGCCGCATAAAGATAGAAGTAATGGTTTATCGCGTTCAAAATGAAGGAGAAATGGTTTGATTTAGTGGTGTTCGTTGACTTGTGGTTATAGTTAACTTAAGATCTAAGGCCTTGCGGAAGAGATTAGGATTTTTTTTCCCCTAAAAGAAAAGTTTTTCTCCCGTAAATCTACTGAAATATTTTCTACTTTACTGCATTTTCCATTTTGTCTGAACCCAGAAAGGTAATAAAATTTATTTTTATTTTTTAGGATTTTTGCCTAAACGTGTAAAATACGATTTAATCTATTTCATCCTTTACAATATTTAATCAAAGTTTCAGCGAATATATTTTAGATGTATCAATGGTGCCTTTCTTCCATGATTTACTGCAGTGGTTCCCAACCTTTTTTGTTTTTGATTTGCGAATTCGTTCCGACATTGTTTCCAAATGGGGAATCCTAATTCAACGAATTGCAACTTGGGAAATGATATTTCTTGTTTATAATTTGTTTATATTTAAACATTTGGATGTTGCGCAATGGATTATTAATTTTGAAAGCTCAGATTGATTCTGTGATTTTTTTTTTTTTTTTCTTTTATTTATCGTCTTTCCATTATCATTATCGTCTTTCGTCTTTCCATTTGAGTGATTTGTTGATATGGATATTCTGGCATTAAAAAAATGTGTCCACCCTTTCTCCTAAATATTATTTTACTCCATTGTGTAGAATAGTCCGGCCCCGCTTAACGAATATTCCGTGTCCCCGCAGTTGCGTGGTCAAATAAACCACTTGGTGATACTTAAACGGTTCTGCCACACTATGATTCATTTTGTAACACTACGCCATCCATATTAGGGATATTTAATTTTTTTTCTCATCTTTTATTTTATTCATTATATTTTTCATTATTAACAAAGATCCAATTTAAAAATGTGCAGGAAAATGTAAGAGTGAATTAAGACTTACCACAAAACAATGTTAAATTAAAAGAAATTCTAGGTAACAATCTATCCTTGTTTTTTTTTTTTTTTCTTTTTTAATCAGAACTCAACTGTCAATATAAATAACTACAAAATTACCCGACTTTACCCTGGGAGAGGGTGCTGAGTCCTGTTTCTCCCCTTCTTCACAATCTTATCACATCAAACCTTCCCCAATTGTTTTTCTGTAGTTCCGATTGTCTCCACCAGGTGCAAACGTGGCGCTATTTCAGAGATTTCAATCCCTTGGGGGTGGTTAACAGAGTTTTAATGTAGGCTATATTTTCTCAGGGTTGTAGAGTAAGCAAAATTTGGTCCCAACCAGACAAACTATGTAAAGTTGTAGGGAATATGCAAACTTTGACTTTTTTATATATTTATTTAAATTTTATATATATAAATTCAAATCAGTTGTAAATTATAAGCATATATATGAATAATAAAGTTGTATTTTTACCTTTTCCACATAGTTTTTTCCTTTGTTGAGAATCCTGTTAATCAATTTTTCTCATGATTTTCTATGATTTTTTTGCCCCAGCTTTAAGTGGATTCACTTGTGTTTTTGGTTCCAGTGATCCACTTTAAACGAGGACAGCCCAGTATACAAATCGTTGTACAAACATTATTGAAGTCAAATTTTCCATAAATATGCCTAATAAGATAATCAGCTCAAATCGTTTCAAAGGTTGGTAGGTAGAAGACACACGTTCCTAGGGAAAAAAAAAAAAAACCTATACCATTTATTTCAGTTTGAATATTTTTAAATTTATTGTAAGTTTCGGATTATGCTTTTTTGTGTTTGATACAACGAAAAAATTAACTTCCGAGTTTAACGATTTTTTTTTTGTTTTTTTTTTTAAAGACCAGATATTGCTAAGTTCTAATTTTTAGACATATTGACTTTTAAGGTAAATTTCTGAATTTTTCAGAGACTTTTTCGGCTTTAACTTTTAAATTCGGGCTAAGAATTTAATTCTCTTTTCTGGACAAAAGCCAAGCGATGGCAAATATGGCGGAAGTTCAGAAGTGACAATAAAAGCACTAGGCTTTTTGAAAGGTATCTTTTGATCGTTTTTTTATCACTGATATTAGCTTTTCTTTCTATATCCTAGAAATTTTTATTCACAAACCAAAAACTGTAATCATTGTAAAATAAATAAAATAGCAGTTCTAGTGCTTCAATCATCTGTGTTTCTACGTTTCAAATGTAGTGGTTGTCAAGACCTTTATTATTATTGGAGAAAGAATTATAATAAGAAATGGCTAATACATTTTACCGAATTCATCGAAACTTATTTCTGAGTAAATGTGATAATTTATAACTGGGGGGGGGGGAACTCACACCCCCTCTTTTGTTTTTTAACATCCAAATTCCTGCAATTTTTCCATTTGTTGGAAAAGTTCGACTTTATTAAATAGAATTAAGATTTAAGTTCACACCTTTAATTTGATATGGAATCATGTAATTTTCGAGATAGGATTAGTAACTTCCACATTTTGCCGCTAGGGGCGCTGCCATCAGTCTTATCTTTTAGCACATGATAGCTTTCCTATACCAATACCTAACTTCCCTAACTAGCTATCTTCGTTCAAAATTTATTTCGCTGACTTAGGTCTTTCCCGTGCACCCCTCTGTCTTTTAAGTGGATCCTTTTTTTTTTTTTTTTTTTTTCAAAGAAAAAAATGTTTTTAAGTGGATACTTTTCCAAAGTTTGAAGTTATTCCATGAAGCGTCGTTGTTCAAGAGATCATTTTATGAACCATGTAGCTTTTTTTTTTTTTTTCCGTTCGTTTTCAGGACATTAATTAAACATAGGGGCGAGTTTTTTTTTTTTTTTCCTTTTCCTAAGTTTTGAATCATTTCATTACAACATGGTGACAAAATTCAGTGGCGAAATTGAACGAATATGATTTGGTTGGTTCACATCTTGAAAAGCAATTAACCGAGCAACGGACGTTAAGATTCAAATCGGAGACTGATTTACAGACTTAAAATATTTCTTACAAATGTGATTCATCTATAATACACAATGCTTGAAAACATCTACTTGATTGATTTTTATACTGTCTGTTCTTACTCAACCATTCTAACCAGAATTTGGCTAATTCAAAGTTTGTAACTTAAGTCTTGTAAGACAATTACTGTAACTACAGTTGGGCAAACCAGAGGATGACTTTGACCTTGAACGAGACCAATGATCTCTTAATCATTCCAGGACTAAGAGAGAGAAGATTAAAAATGGCGACTCTCCGACACAGAAAACCGTTACAGAAGCAATACAACGGAAGTTATTGCTAACGTTACTTCTTATTTCGAAAAGGCCTTATGACATGCTTACTTATGGCACATCAGAGAAATTGTTTTCGATCCCAGTGCCGTGAGTAAAAGACGAGACGTGAGTAAAAGAATCCCATCTTCGTCTTCGTGTTGTCGATCTCAGGCATGCAATGTCGTCAAAAAACCAATTGGGAAAGGTAGGAGACTGAGAAATCAGAATAGTTCAAGAAAATAAATATCGTCTTTTTTCCGTAAACTTCAAACTCCCTAAATGTTCACTTTCCCGCCATAAACACAGACATATACAATCGATTCAAATTCTACTATTGCGCCATCTGGTGGTCACGGTCGTTCTCTGGTTTGGCGGACTTTAACTGATTTTTGTAAAAATTGAATATTTTGCCCTTTTCTGCTATATTCGGTTGGCTTTGTATTCTGTCTCCGATTGGGTGTGGAGGTTTTTAGGTCGTTAATGGCAGAGAGCAAACCGCTGTGTGAGTATTAGCATAAGTCGTCGTGGGGTAATGATAGCGTTGTTACGATCTAATCGCATGTCGCTGATGAGTGATTGGAGCCACTGATGTAATTATTAAAGGGACACGAGAGCTCGAGAAGGCGTTCGATCGAAACCAAAATTGTTTCAACAAATAAAACAATTGCCCAAACTCTCACTGGAATTTAAACAGGAAATGAATCAATTGAAAAGGTTTTCAGAGAAATTAAGCGGGAATTGTTACATATCAAATGTTTAAAAATTGTTTAAGTTCTTCCTCATGGCTTAAGAATAAAAAAATCGATTTAAATACTAAAACTTAAACCAGTTTTTACGTTAACTGTAACTGAATAAAAAATATTTGGTTGAGATAAAAAAATACGCAAAATAAAGCTAATACTTAGGTTTAGGAATATTGTTTCTTTCTGATGTAGCTGAAGCATTTTATTAAAAATAGTAAGTTTAAGGTAAACTTTTTTTTTTTTTCCTTCTAGGCTCAAACTTCCTTCTCGATAAACGTTTCAAAAAAAACGCTCAGAGCAGTTTTATGAATATAAATTGCGTTACAAGATTGTTGAAACTTTGGAATTGTTGCAAATGAAAAATCACTACTCTTCGATTATTTGAGTACAATGTGGGTCACTAAGGGGATATTAAAAGATAAAAATCTATTTAATGAACGATCGTTCTCTAGTTAGAAAAAAAGAAATAGCCGGGACTTTATTTTAATGATCTTTCAATTTTGATCTAAAAAGTAAAAATAAAAATAAAAAAAAGGAATCTGTATTTAAAAATTAAATATCTTTTTAATAAAATTTATTGTATCAGTTTATTATTTTCGCTTGGCTAGTTTGGGAGTTCAGTAACAGGTTTCGTCTTAACGTTTATAACCCCCCCCCCTTTAACAAGCATTCTAATTAAAAATTGAAAGTAAATTTTAAAAATTTAAACGAAATTTAGGTCAAAATACTAAGGTTTGTCTATTTGAAATCAAAATTAAAAATTATCTTATAAAGCTTTTTTTTTTTTTTATTTGCTTATAAAAAGAAAAAAAAAAATCCCCTATTGACTTTTGAAAAATCGAATCGTTATGAAGTAACTATAAAAACATGTATGGAAAGTTTTAACAAAAAATTCCGCCTACGGATGTTGGGAAATTAGCATTTCAAAGCTACATCTTAAATTCCGTTTAAGCTCATCATTTGAATTTTTAGTTTAATACTTATTATTTAATTACATTCGGCGTTTTGGAGAAAATTGATTAGAAAGCAATAATCGTACACTTGTAGTTTTTTTTTTTTTTTGTTGATAGGATTCAGTTGGCAGAACAAAATGAAATCAGAGGTGGAATGACGCCAATCATAAAATGTTTATAAAATTCTTGTAATATTATTGTAATCAGTGTTTTTAATATTTATAGAAAGTAAACTTCAGAATAAGATATAAGTTTACGTGTGTGATTAGGGATGTCACCCTAAAATATGTTCAACAGACTTGAACAAGTCACTTTTAAAAAAAATTAACACATTAAAACACTACATTTCGGCTCGCACTATGAACCCGAAACATAGTATTTTAATGTGTTATTTTTTTTTTTAAATGTAACTTGTTCAAGTGTTGACCATATTTTTGCGTGTAAACTTCAGAATGTTTGTCCATTAACGATGGTAAAATAATGGGCTTTGTTAGGTGATCAGCAGCGCAGGTTTCAACCCTGAAAGACTTACGCTATGGAGGAAAACAGTATTTCTGTAATATACGTCGCGATGTTTCCTTGATGAGTAAGTCGACGAGATGATGATATTCTGCATTGCTTCATGACAAGCCACATTTCAGACAGAAGTGAAATCAACAGAAATGTACAAATCAGTTTTTTTTTTTTGGCCTGCTAAGTTAAAACATATACTTCCTATTTCTTGTGATGGTTGAGCAAATCCGTTTATCTACAAAAGATCGATTTGATTTATTTTTTCGTCTTTTTTTTTAAAAAAATGGTTTTTCATCTTCATTACAAGAATTTTTCGATTTCTCATATCGCGAAAACAACAAACTTCGCACTTTCGTTGCCATGCAAAACATTGAAAGACAAATAAATGCTTTAAGAAACATGGAAATGCAAGATTTTGGAGATATTTTATTTTTGGAAATAATCTGGAATGATGGGCTTTTTCAATTGACTTCGAAGATGGTAATTGTTGAACCAAAACTGACCTGAAAATTTATAACAGAACTGACCCTCACTTGAATAAGGAAATTAATGGGGAAAAAATGAATCCATTGCATTTTTACTTTTGTCCATTCAAAGACTGAGGAAGTTTTCAACTGGGTTAATTTAATGTTGAACATGTTTTACTGGTTTCCCTTAACAGTGGTAAAAATTCTAATAAATAGGAAATTGGTTAGGAAGGAATAAAGGTGGGAGTGATGAATCTCTTGAGAGTTCTGACAGCAAATGGAACATCACTGTTGTAAGACTTTACTCACCTCATGGGGGGCTCCAGGGAACAGTTTTCCATCCCGGAGAAGGCATGGGAGGGCGGGGGGGAAATAAAACCCACTCACGCACAAGTCGTAAACGGAATGTCCCACTAAGATGACAACTGCTGCTGTCGTCTTTTCCTTCCTCCAAAATGGACTGAATTTGGACTCAGATAAAACTTTCCTTATATTCAAGAGCATCGTTTCTTATTCGACGATGACTTGTTCTCCCCTATCCCCATTTTTTTTTAAAACTACTTTTGAACGAAGACTTTCGATTGGAATTTGTCCAGTGCATCTTTGAGAAGAAACTGTTCATTTTTATCTCGTGAATTCATTGCTCGTAGCCATAACATTTATGCTTCCAATTCCGACGATGTCCCTTTTAGTGGAGATTCAAGCGAATTTTTATTGATTCACGTGAAAAGAAAGCATTGAAGATATCGCAGAAGATCAACGTGGAAATAAATTAATTCCGAATTAAACTTGGACGAGAACCAAACTGAAAATATTTCGCCAAATCGAGCAAAAAGTGTTAGATTTAAACATCATGGCATTCTCGAAAGCCATTTTCTCAGCGAGAAGTAATTCGCTGTTTCAACTTACCAGTTTTCATCATCGAAAAAAGAAGACTGAATGAATCGAATGGGGAAAAGAAAAAAAAAAAAACCTTTTTGATTTCGTTTTGGAATTACAGAGTAGAAAAGTTGAAGCGGAAGTAAAAAGAGGAATATTTTGTTGCTATTTTTTCGGAGCTTCCTAATTGCCATCTTGCTAATATTTATAGAACGCAATTCATTCTAGATAGGAATTGTGGTACTAGATAAAAAATGAACTTAATTGGTGGGAGAGATGATATAGGATTCGATGTTGAACTGGCAAATTTCAGACACATATTAATATTATGAACAGTGTCTTCCATTTACAGGTGCAATGAAACAAATACATAACTCAAAGAAACGTAAACAAATTCCGTGATTTGTTAAAACAAAACTTAGAATAAAAAGGATTTGTAGATAAATTTGTTTCGTTAACACTGCACTCGAGGTTGAGGAACGTCATCTTTGTAGTGATGTCATCCAAAATAATAAAATAATAGGAGCATTGGAAGAATAACATCCCGAGGAATAAACATTGTCGTATCTTTTGTAGTTGTATGCTTTGCTTATTTGTCTGCAGTTTCTACCAAACGCACCATACTTAGTATTATTACTGCGATTTATAAGCAAATAAGTAAATCTGCTATTGGAAAGTTTTGAGTAGAAATTGTTTAAACTCTGGTCTTACATTTGTGGCCACAAATGGTGATTTTAATTTTTAAATTTTTTCGAATTCTTTCATCTGATTTCTTCCCATTCAATAACTAAAAGGGAAAATTTTGTTCATTTAACTATTCTAAATTATTTAGAAACTTCCGCTGATTCGATAGAATTCATAAAAAGCAGTATCAACTTATTTTATTTTTTTTAAAATTTCATCTTAACTATTTGTAACTAGCCGGGTACCGTCGCTTCGCTCAGGAACCCTTCAATATGTAGCATTAAAAACAAAACAAAAACCTTATTTGTGTAGCAAATTAATATTGAGATCATAGAATATACGACTTCCCAGCCCGTTGTGGCCTTCTCCGCTTAACTCAGGTGTATTGCGGGTTGGCTCCACACACATTTTTGCATGTATCTTGCAAATGCAGAAACGTTTGTGAATGACTGATATATCATTCGATAGAACTTTCAAATACCAACATTTTCTCAATATGATGTTCTCTTCCAATTTTTGTACTTTTCATTTAAATTGAGAAAAAGTCAAAATTTAATCATTTAAAAGGCGATATCTTGGAAACCAAACAATTTTTTCGAAAGATTTTTGTAGCATTTTCTTTGTCTTAAAAAGATCTACATTTTATCCATTTACATGACCAATCTATCTCTTATAGTTTGGTCACAAAATTGGAAAAACTAGTTATTCTGTCTGTCATAAGACTGTTTTTATAATAATAATAATAATAATAATAATAAGTAGCGTCGATCGTTCATCAACAGCTAACACACAAACACTCACTTATTAAGAACACGGTCCCATACTACAAGTACACGCCACAAAGCATACTAGAGTCAACCTCACATAAGCTTTACTGGGACCGTCCCATTCACACAGACAAAACTATACATCACAAAAGACCTGACATCACACTTGTTGATAAGGTCAACAAACAGACCTATCTCATTGATATTGCAGTGCCTATCACCAAGAACATGAAGAAAACTCATGCTGACAAGATAAGTAAATACACAGACCTAGCTCACGAGCTCCAGAAGCACTGGAGACAGGACCGAGTACGTGTTGTACCCCTCGTCCTGTCCGCTACTGGTCTGGTGACTCACACGTTGCACCACAGCCTCAACACACTAGGACTTCATAAAAACACTTATGCACAACTCCAGAAGGCTGTGGTACTGAACACAACACGCATAGTTCGGAAATTTATGGACACAAGCACACATCCCTAACTATGCTTCCATATATTTTTTTTTTTTTTACACTTGGCAATACGTGCTTTGGTCCTGACCCGCCATATTGTCTTAGCTGGGGAAACCCATGGTTTGAAACTTTTTTTTCGATTATAATAATAATAATAATAATAATAGTTAGCTTTTATTGACGTTAATTGAATGAAGTTTTCCGAATTAAATGGCGAATGTTGAAATAATAATTAGTTTTAAAAAGGTTACTGAATGTATTATGTAAATCATTCTTAAGGTTAAAATCTAATAAATTGTTAAACTTATTTTTTTAGTTTTGAATTAAAGAATCTGTGAAATTTAAATATAAACATATCCTATGTTTTATTATTTAGTTTTCCTTCTATCATTACAGTTCTATCTATTTGGAATTATCGCAAATAATGTCTTTACTTTTAATGGAAATCAGATTTTGAGGTTCCCTAAGTGAATTGTCAATGAAAAGTATATATATTTTTTTTCCTATTGAGATTTTGTAGATATATCTCGTATCATTTATTCGCTTGTCGTTCAATTAACAGTTAGTTTCGTTAACTTACAGGAAGTCGTATTTGTTTTCCAAAATCTCACCTGAAAGTGTTTGCATGTTTCTGGTACATTCCATGTATATGTAAATGGTTTTTCTTAGTTTCTTAAAAGCTTTGAACAGTTATCATAGATATATTATCTACGATAATTAATTTTAACAATCTATGATTGTTAATTTCATATGAGGATATTTAAAATTTAAACTTACATACTTCTGTAGTCCTGTTGTTTCATATCAGCTTCTTCAATGTCTTTAAAAAAAAAATATGTTTGATAGGTTTCTTTTCTAATAATTTTAATTTCTAACCAATAAAACTAAGCCAGAATAACGATTGGGAGGTACTTGGATGATCTCTTGATGAATCGCCATCTGGTGTTGGTGCAATGAAGCAGACGGTGTTTGCTGTCCCCTCTGACCCACACAATAATAGTCCAAAGCAAACCTATTCCTTTAGAGAGAGACGGGTGCTTTCAGTGGTCCATTTCACGGTTCTATTGGTTGGCTTATTTAGTCACGTTCTACACTAATGAGATGCGCTTCTTCAATGAAAATGATTCATTAAACCACAGAAGGAGATGAGCCTTTAGCCAGCCACAAGAATTCACGTTCTCAGATAAAAGAGAGAATTTAATGATATTTATAATCTTTATATTTAACATTTAAGTAACCTTTACTTCCAGGACTTCCATATTAAAATCTTTTGTCGATATTCAAAATGGTTAGATAACGAATGTTCGATTTCTTCCAGTTCTTCATCTTCTGTGATCTGTAAGCGTGGAAATCGGAGTCATTATAATCCGTCCCAATTAGATGGTGGCTCCAATTAAAATCATCTCTTCGGTTGTAAAATGTTCATCGAGAATTTTCATTTACATTTTGGGATTTACGTCGTGTCTATACCAATAAACAATTTATGTTGTGGGCTAATTAGTGATGGTTTAATTTCGATTATAAGTTATGGTTTTTACAGGATTGTTCATTAATGCTGAAGTAAATCGGAAAATTGCGCATCGCGTGTTTGGATGTTTTCGAAAGATTCTGTTAAAACATCAGGTATTTAAGCGACTGGGATGAAATTAAGAAAAATATGAAAACATTATTTGTATTTGGAAAGAAACAGTTGTGATTTGGAAGATATCAGAAAAACTATCAATCAATATTGTGTTGCAACCTTAACACTTTTTTTTCCTATGGTTTTTTTTCGTATAACAGAGCATGATTGTATCAACTTGATTTAAAATCTTATGTTTTTTAAAAATCAATTATTAACAGATATGCGAACGAAACGAATGTCTATGTTCGTTTGTTTTTCTTTTTATTTAGCCAGTGAGGAGTTAAAATCTATATCGAATTATTTGAGCAATTAATGTGATCAAGTGAATATTATGTCAAAGTTGGAAACAGATAATTCACATAAATCAGTAAAACCTTCAATAAATCGTAATATTTATTGCAACTATCGGATTTGATAATTTATTGGCATTTTGTAGAATTTAAAATAAGATAAATCGAAGAAAACAAATACATTCGAACCAGCTTTCTTTAATTATGTGAATTATCTGAGTACGTGTGGTAAGTAAATAAAAAAATATGTCACACGTAATTTTTTTTAAGAATATGTACATAAATATGTTTTGTTTATATAAGTCGGAAATTATTAAAATTCTGTTTAAAATTTTAGCTCTGACTTAATATAACAATAGATTTAATTTTCCTTCTATTCTAAGTTTGTTAATTCTTTGTTATAGGTTGACCAGTCCAACATGAGTTACAACAATAGTTATTACAGTGATAACTTGCAGCGCTCCCTGGTGGACGCTAACAAGGCTCCCGAAAAGCAGCTGCTCTTGAGGATGGGGCAAAACCCAGAGGTGGTTCCCGCCACCATGTTTTACCCCCAAGAAAAAACAAACAGTCGAGCGCGAATTAAAGGTAAGCAACATTTATTATCTTTCACCCCAAACCGAAAATATCGTTATTGAATTACCATGTTTTATAAAAAAAAAAGTTGGAATTAACCCAGCATTATTTACTTCTCTAAATCAGATTATATTTTAATCGGATCAATCCATGAGAAACGGATCAAGGAATTAATATTTATTTAAGAGTAATTTAAAGATTAACTGAAATAGAACAGATATCCATTGTTTAGATTCGAATGCTTTTTTGGAAATGTTTGCCAAATTCTCGTCAGGGACCCATTTGGAAAAGGTTTTAAAAATAAAAGTTAGGTCGTCCCTAGTCCACGAATGTGTATACCAAGTTTCAAGACGATCCATCCAGCGGTTTAAAAGTTATTGGGGGACGCATAGATTGAATTGATGGATTAGTTATTAAGCTAATTCCTCTATGGAAAGACGTAACATGGCTGTAAATCATCCAAATACTAATATACATGTTGTTAGGATTCCTCTTCTGCTTGTCCTCATAGTTGATTGTATTTGAAATAATGAAATATCTATTGTGCTCCCAGTGAATGATGGCCGCCCTGTTTTTGTTAGATCTGCGCATGTATCATCGATTACTCTGGTCAGGCACTTCCATATGAGTTTATCACTGGACGTCGCCATTACGGTAAAGGCTTGTTACTTTGCAAAAGAGCATTGTATTTATAAATAATATATTATTTATTTATATAAATAATTATTGTTAGCAACTGGTATTGAAATAACGGTAAATAGTCGAGAGAAGTTTTAATTTGGCGTTATCAACATGTCTTTCTCAGTGAAAACAGACGACGGGCGTCCATTGTGACAGGAAAACATAATTGATCAGCTACCGGAAGGGCTGCGCAGTTCAAACTTCCACCGGTCATCTTTCATTTTGAGGACAATACAGATAGTTTGATTTCTGGAGAACATTATTAGATGATGAACAATGGAGTGGTGATAGTGCTTTCTTTCCATTACGTCATAATGATAAATTTTAATTGATTCTAGTCATTGTTGTAGTGACGTAACAGAAGAAAATATTCCTCCTATATTTCTGATACAAGGAAAGTAAATTGAAATTTTCGGAAACTAATAATTTAAAGTTTACATTATCGAATTACATTTGTATTTGAATATGAAAATGATGTGTATGTAAAGATAGTTATCATTGTTAACATTTGCGTAAACTTTAAGAATAAGCAATGGTATTGATTGTTTTAGATCCCAGCCACACCATGGAGCGACAGTCTCTTCTAGGACCTGGACCCGTCAAACTGAGTCCCAGCTGGGAAGAGAAGAACTTGCCCAGTGACGAATTAAATTTTAGGAATTTGTCAATAGAAGATGAGCTGGTGGACGGCAAACCCCCGCACGACAGGTGAGTTATAAAGGCTAGATTGTAATGCTAAGGAAACAGGATTATTGTTATTAACATTGATAGAAGATGGGAAGGTTTCTCCTCAAAAGCAAGATTTGTAATCGAATTATAATATTTTGAATGTCTTAAAATATATTCTTGTGTCCCTATTTATTAACTCGGTTGATTTCTCGCATTCCTTTACAATAACAACAATCTTATGATTCCATTTCAAATGAGGATAATACTTTCAGTATATGTGGTTTTTCCTTTAAATTCTTATTGCGTCTGCAAGTTAAAAAAATTGTAATTAATTTTAAAAAGAGTTAATTACTCATTTGATTCCAATGATGAACACTGTTTTCGCATTTTAAAGGGAAATCGAGGATTTTGAAGGAATAATTCAGAAATCATTCTTGGAATCGATCAGAAATTAAATTCTTCCAAATAACATTTAACATTTAATTTCGAAAAAAAAACTACATCTCTTAGCATTTGTAAATAATATTTTACTTAAATCTATACATATTCTATTGATTTAGATTATTTATTCTTTTTGATTTCTTAAGAATTATTATTCATGTCATTGTAGATCTGTTTTACCTGTAAAGCAAGTGTTCAACTTTTTCTCTTCTTTTTTTTCTACATTGAATTGCTGTTACTGTCACCTGGTGCCACGGAGAGCAATTACTTTGGAACGGAGGCCGAGGGAGGGAGGGTGGTAGAGGAAGGACTTGACATGGCACATGGCTCAACTAATGGATCAGCCGTTCACTTGTTATTGTTCTAACACAACTCTCCTTCGGTTTGGACGTGACTGGGCATTCATACCAAACAACAAAAAAAACAAAACATCTTTTTTTTTCGCTTTACTGCCACTTGCTTTTACACGTCCTGAATTTTCAAACACAAATTCGTTGAAACGTAAATTTTGTGGCCATTGGAAGCGCTTTTAAGGATTTGAATTCTTTTGTATTTATCTCCTGAGACAGAAGAAGTTCTCAGAAAAAACCAAAAGAGGGCGAAAAAGAGAATGGTCTGACTGTTAGAACGTATTGAATCGATTTCTTTTTTTCTTAATTAAGAAAATTAAATGAGAAGATAATAATTTAGATGTAGAGATTATATCGACTGGGGAAACAAAGAAGAATTACGCATCTTTTTACATTTTAATTAAACATAGTTTCCTCAATTTTTGTTCTTTTATTACGGAAAAAAAGTAAATTGCGCTTTTTCAACAACTGGAATCAGAAATTTTAAATAAAAACATACGGGAGAAAAAGTACAGCAACAGAAAATACATTTATATAGTTTGTTAGTAATTGGCAACATTTATATTGTCAATCTTCTGTCAATTCATCATTTTTATCTGGAATTTCTAAATAAAAAATAAAAAAAAATCTTCCAACTTAAATTGATTCAATTGAAGTGAATTTTCCTCAAGTTTATCTGATGGTCAGTAGATCCCGGTGATCTCTGGGGGTTTTAAGAAGGAAAAATGAAAGGTTCAGTCTTACCATGTATCTGGGCAGAGGAAATCTTGAATTAACCCTACTTCAGATGATTAAATCTAATGAAATCTTTGTATAGTAAATTTGACGTATAGAACTTTATATGCTCAGAATACTTTAAATCCATAGTAAAAGTCCACATTTCAACCTTTAAGAAAATACTAAATAAAAAAAAAAAAGTCGATTATCCCTTAAGATTATTTCTGTCTTCAGGCTTTAGATTACTACACAGCGAAATGGTTGTTTCTCACTGTTAATATTCGTCGAATAACGAGCGAATAACAGGTGTTAGAATCGATCCAAAAATTGAGAATATTGATTGAAATTACTTCAGTTTAAAATAGAAATACAATTTCTTAACATCTAAGTGCTCCAGTTGCCAGTGAAAAACGAATGTTTCATAAATATTACATTTACTTGGCTCCATCACAGGCTTCCGTTTTGTCGCTGGCATCCTGCCGTCATTTGTGTATTGTCCTCCTGTGATGTCATTCAGTTTTTTTCGTTATTTAATGGCGTTTGGGATCATCAGGCTTTTACATGCTGTGAGGAATATTTTATCTGCGTGTTAATGTGTTACGACATGACATGGTGGGATATTCGATGTTTACTCTCTTTCTCCCTAATAATTCTTTTTCCATTTTCATTCCTGTGGAATGAGTGACGCTACTGTAATTATTTCTTTATTTCTGAAAGTTAAATTGTCCAATCAGATTGCGTTGTTTTTTAATTTGTCGTTAACAAGAAGAAATGGCATCTTTTAAAACTAAGAACTTTGCGGACATTTTAACATCGTTACACAATATGGACATTGATTTTATGGATGACAAAAGAATTATATCTACAGGAAAATTATAAGTTATTTAGAAATTTGAATAAATGAAATTAACGCTTAATTTGCAGAAATTTATTTTATTTGGGTTTCTGTAATCTGGTAGACTGAAGTAAAAATATATTAAAGGTTAAATTAAATTAGAAACTCCATCGACGGATAAATTTCATTTTATTACTGGTGATATTTCGCGGAGAATACCATCTTCCCGCTTTTTCAAACCGTTTTAAATAACAAAGATTAACTTCCATTACATTCACTGGTTTGCACGATACAGACATATTATATTACAATAATTAAAGACATTTTTATAAAATCAATTGTTAATGATTTAACACAACCTATATTTACTAACAATGTAACAATGTATTATAATTTTAACACAGCCAATTTAACACAGAAACATTTTAACACAGCCAATTGTTGCTAACAAGGAATTGGTTCACTGAAATTTCTCTCTCTGATTTTTTGTCATGTCCTGGAAATCATGGGGACAGTTTATAAATTAAAATGTAGAACATGCGGAGCCGTATACTTTGGAAATTCAGGACGAATGCTAGAAGAACGAATAGAAGAACACGTAACAGCTTTCACGAACAATCGACCTAAAGTATCAAACTGGGCAGAACACTGCATCACAAACAACCACAACCCCGACCCGAAAGTCACAATTCTCTACAAAATTCAAAACAAACATACTAGGTACCTAATCGAAGCATGTGTCATAAAAACCTTCCAATGCATAAATAAAGACAAAGGGTACATGGTTAACCCGAACACACTGTCGTATTTCCAGGACATGACAAAAAATCAGAGAGAGAAATTTCAGTGAACCAATTCCTTGTTAGCAACAATTGGCTGTGTTAAAATGTTTCTGTGTTAAATTGGCTGTGTTAAAATTATAATACATTGTTACATTGTTAGTAAATATAGGTTGTGTTAAATCATTAACAATTGATTTTATAAAAATGTCTTTAATTATTGTAATATAATATGTCTGTATCGTGCAAACCAGTGAATGTAATGGAAGTTAATCTTTGTTATTTAAAACGGTTTGAAAAAGCGGGAAGATGGTATTCTCCGCGAAATATCACCAGTAATAAAATGAAATTTATCCGTCGATGGAGTTTCTAATATTAAAGGTTAATTCCTCCTGAGATTCTCATAAATAAATGAGACAATTACTGTAAGATTTATTAATACTACTTTTTATTATCTCACATTGAATTTATTACTTGTGGGGGGGGGGTCTCAAATAGCCAAATTTTAGTCATTTTGAAGATTTCTAAAAAAAGATTAAAATGCATACTTACTGACGTTCGTCAATAAATTACCAAGAACTGCTCTTTAAGTATAACTTGTACTCAAATCATACAAAATATCAACAAAAATATTTGAAACTGTTACATAAGGCGTTTTAACACGGTGTTAAACGTATAGAAGGAAATATAATCGGTAAAGGTGCAAACGCAGAACAAGTCTATACAGGAAACAGCAGCTGTTCAGTCATTTTCGGAAAGGCCCTGGGCTTACGAAAACGACATTGTTTGTATTCTAGTGTTTGTTTCTGTTATCAAGAAACTGTATCGAAAGACTGTTACTGTTTTCTTGGGTTGTTGCAGCAGCCTTGGGGAGTTGATGACTCGAGTGTTAAGTCAACAAAACGGAACAAGTCAGCTGTCCTTGTTTGTGGCAGTTGAGGGTCCGAATAAATAAGCCTTCTGCCGTGGCTCTAGTCATTATTTTCTGACTGTAAAGACTACATAATAGATTTCCAAACAAGTCTAAAATTGACAGCGTTTATTTCATTTATCATGTCAATCGATCGTTGAAGGAAATGAATTCACTTCATAGATATCTACCAGTTCTTTAAATTTTGTAGAATCGCTTCATTTTTTTTTTTTTTTTTGAAGTTATTTCAGATTAAGATGAGCGCTCGATTTACTAATTTTAAGTACTTGCAAATTCTGGGAATACAAAATGAAAACTTAAGAACAATAAGTTGAAAGCCGTCAATTTAATTAAGGAATATAGAACAATAGATAAAGATATATATTTTTTATATATTTAATAAACGTAAAGGTATAAATAAGTTTAAGACTGTAAGAATATTGCTTATTATAAAGAAACCAACTGTTCCTTGTTAATTTTATTGAACGTCGTAAATACAAGCTCTGGGATGGTCATGTTTCTGCACTTTTCATGGTTTCGTTAGATAGTGAATGTACCTGGTTTTCAAAAAGGGCCTGTTTTCTGACGGATAATTAAACCAGTTTAAAACACATAAATTACCGTGAAATACCACTAAAAAACAAAAAATACATGTAATTTTAATTTAGTATTGTTTTTAATTAATACTTAAACATTTTTCGAAAAGTTCTGTTGTAGCGTTTTATTTATTTTTGAATTTAAAATATTTGTAACTAATAGTCAAATTATTTATGGCTGAATAATAAAAATATAGTTTTAGAGTTTGATACAGATTTCCAATTGATTAGTTGCAGATTTGGTTTATTTAAGAAGTGGAGGTGGGAAGGATGTGGTTTAATTTTAATATCAGAGGAAAAATATAAGTTAATGTGTTTATTTAAGTTAATCAAAAATCTCTTCTAATGTTTTATTTTTACAGTAGAAGACATCATATCTATTTTCCTTTCGGCTGTTTTTACTGTATCAGCATCAGAGTAAAAAACTCGGCGATTTCGAAAATTTGAAATAATTCTTCCGAATCAGAAATGTTGGGAAATTGATTCCTCAGATGTAGAACAGGAAAACGTCAGAAAAGATTCCAAAGCTTCAATATACAATAACAATGGATGAGACAAAATTATTCACAAGTGACATCCTGGTTATTCACGCTCATTGGCGATCATCAGCCAGGAGAAGTCACTGTAAATAAATAATATACACTTATCAGAAAAAAAAAAAGTAGAAAAATTTAATACATTTTAAGGTTGAAGTTTCGGGGTAAGACTTTTCTAACCGCCCCTTTATTTTTCATTTCTTTCCAGTGATTGATTATTTTATGTTTTAAAACAGACAAAAATTGAAACACAGGGGCATTAAATTTCAATGGATTGCAGTCATTTTGAAGAGCTTGCGAAAGATACTGGGGAGGGTTTGTCTGTCTAGTTCTGATTGGCTCCTTAAAATACCTGTCATTGACTCAAGGTCAAAATCAACCTACTAACATTCTTAAGGGTAATTTATAAAATATCCAGCTACATTAAAATCAACAGAAATTCATTAAATCATATTTGTTTTTATGGATAAATAAACAAGTGGAAGCGAAAATTTATTAATTACAGAATTTTGAATTTAAGTTCTGTTTAAACTAAAAAAAAAAATTGCTTAAAAACTCAAAAGCCTTTAAATTTAATTCTTGATGATTAAATTCGTCTGTTTTAATAGAAAGCAGAAAAGAATTCGCTTACAGATTAGTTTTAAAATTTACATCTTCTGGAATTACTAAATTAAATCCCCCCCGCCCCCTGGTCCTTAAACTATCAAAATTCGAAGAGGAATTACCCCCGAAATCTCTTTGGAAGTCAATGACTTCCTTTGATTTGCAAGAAAGCCGAACTTACTTAATGAGGGGCCGCTTTTGATCAATTAAAATGCGGGACCATCTGTTTGCATAGAAATTGAATTCAATCTATTATGTATAAGTAATAGTAATTGAATAAAGTAACTAATTTATTAATCTAAGAAAGAAACACATTGTGCTAAAGTATTTTTATACTTATTAAATGAAAAGATGTAATTTTTTTCCCCTCTAATGAACATTAATAGCGAATTAATTTTGTTATTATTTTTGAAACACTGAATTTTTCTATATATTGTATTTCATTAAAATATTATTTACATTTATACTTTCAGAATGCAAATTATGATATAATATTCGGTGAAATAAAGATGGTGGAATCAATCTATATTTTTTTTTTTTAAATACCTATTTTTAGAGACCCAAAGTGTAAGGCGTGGGAGGGAGATCTTAAAGTTCTGTCCGTCACAGTAGTCAAAGATGTAAGTCGTACAGTTAAACTTCATTGGAAAGCTGGCGACTTAGAAAAAGTCAGGAAAAATCCGGTGTTCAGTCATTTGCTGTCCACAGGAAGAGGCCGAAATGAAATGGGTACACGTCCCTGTGGTTTCGCGTAGGTCTGTTTGTTTGTTTTTTTTCCTTGGATATGGAGATTTGTTATATTTCTGCTTTCTTAATGTTTATTCTAATGTTATTTAAGGAACCCGAAATATGAGCAGTAGTTCTGTAAATTTTTCAATCTTTATCTTTAATGCCTTCTTTAAATTCCTTTTGTGACTAGCGGAGTGCTGATCAAGGAATAATTGTATTTTGTAGTGTTGTTTATATTTGGTTAGGATTTCTTCGGGGGGAGGTCCCGCTCTCGAAAGCGAGATCCGGGATCCTTAACCCTTTCACACCTTCAGAGTCTATCATCGGTGGAGTTTGGCTGGTTGACGAGTTCTGAAAAGGACGAAATGGTTCGTCCCAGTCTCTTCCCGGTGACAGCTCAGGTTGTGAATTCCTTCTTTTAGCTTTGTTCCTTATTTTGTTACCTTTTTTTAAAAAGAATTTCAACTTTACAACATTAATACTGAGATTTTGCTGAGAATATCAAAGAAAGATTTAAAGCCGAATGGTCTAATAATTAGAAATTATGGAAATTTCTTAGCATTTTATTTATAAATTCAACTTTAATTCGAGGGAATGAATCAAAAACCCTATTAACATTTTAAAAAATATCGTTTAATGGTAATGTTTTTTTTATTATTTTTAAATGTTAATATCGCTTTTGATAAGAATTTTCTTTAATACGAGAATGAACTTCAGAAATTGAAATCACAAACTTTTGAAGTGTATTGAAGTCAAATTTATCTTAATAGCTGTAATTATAAAACAACGTGTAATATATTGAAATAGTACAATTGCATACAACTTCTTAACTAGTATATCTTGTTTTTATATTACAGACTATACAAAAAACTTGGAGTTTGAATATCTTAGAATTAATTTATAGTGCTTTGATTATAATAGTTTGTTAGCCCTTGAGGAATTTAATATAAAGTTTTTACAGAATCCAACGTTGACAAGTGATGCATTGATGAGGTACATGTACCTGAACTCATCCAATTCCACAATAACTTACCTCTTTGCTACTGTGGAATAAATCCCGAATTAATGGCACGTGCTGAAAACAATTCTACATTTGAACAGTTGTAAGTGATCAACCTTCTAATGATATAAATCTTAATCGAGTAATTTTTAATCATTCTAAGGTAAATTGTGTTAGTAAATAGTGTAAATATTAAACGTTATTAAAGTTTAATATGCAATATAAAAATAAAATTATATAAGAGATCTAAAAAAAATTTAATAACAGCTAAAAGTTAAATAACATTTTTAGAAAAACATATTGGAATAAATTTAATTCGGAAATGTCGTCTGAGTGTCACTTATTTACGCGTATTATATTAATATGTTAATAGTTGATGAATTAGTTTCGTTTTCTTCCCTCGAATAAAGTTCCTTTTGTTTCTTCCCATTCCCATTTTCGTGGTGGACAAAAACGTTGAAATCCGTGTATTGATCTCATTTTCTGTCTTCTCAAATAGCCTTCAGTTTAACCAATGGAGAGGAGAAATCTTTTGTAGTGAGACAGTGGAAACCCAATCGCGGCTACTGACACTTTTCATTTAGTGGCTGATTCATTCGCCCATTTAGAAGAAACAAAGAACCACCGGGGACAGAGGGGCTTCGTCATTGTCATCACCTTTCCCTACCTACCTACCTCCCTCCTGTAAAACACACACCTTTCTTTGCTCTATATATTGCATTGCATTGGACTTGGACGTTAGTAATCAACAATTTTTATATTTTCATAGTTTTCAGTTCCTAAGTGTTCTGTTCTTGTAAAAGTCAAAAGAAATCTCATTTAATAGACTTAACCTATCAGTACAACATCTAAGATTAGTTGTGGCGATTATGGCACGGTAACGGTAACGATTTTGGCAAATCTTGTTGTCTCTTACCTGTTGATGCACTAAAATCAATAAGATCATCATCCTTGTAACGACTCCATAAAGTCCAAGCATCGCAGAATAGCGTCTAAACTGCTAAGCCGTAGTTCTAAACTGTTATTAAAATTGTAATGTTTACATACACAGATTGTACCTGATCACATTGATATAGAATATAGAATTAGTTAGGCAAATGGACTTCTCATCTTAAAAATAATTTTTATTCGTCTAATCCCTTTATCTGTGTATATTTTTAAGATATTACAAACATTAGAATAAACCTATAATACTATAAACTGAAGCTCTAGGCATCATGTGTGTGATTTCCAGTTTTCATATAGGTGGATATAGTATTAAATTAAATAATTGTTGCAATTCAATTCGTCTTGTTGACTGTCGCGTTGCAATAACTAAAGAGATTTTTGAGAAAACTTTCTTCTACCTTTGTTGTGTAGACAAATCAGTAGTAATTAATTATCCTTACGACGCTCTGTATCTCTTGGCTGTTTAAATCTACGCCGTTGTGGAGGTGTTTTGGTTGTAACGGAAGCTTTTTTTTCCCTTCAGTTCCATTGTAACAAGCCAGCTGCAGTGTGTGTCGTTTTTACCTTCCCTCGCAATGAATTGGTGGTTGATACCATCTCGCAGCGCTCTACCGTGAAACGAAGATAAGTTTTTGGCGACTCCATCATAAACAACCAGATAAGGAAGAAAAATGGTAGCGGCGGCTGGGAACCACGGCCTTTTTTATTTTCCAGGAGGAAAAACTGTAGCAAAGAAAAATAATAAAAAAAAAGAATGGAAATAGAATGGATTCTCTTTTGGCTCATTTGAAACGAATTCGTTTTTCTGCAGTCAGAAATGGCTGCTGCTATTTCTGAAATAGCATTATTTGGAAGAACTATTTGGTTTGTCTTCCTACTTCATTTTCATATCTTCTCTATATATACCTGAGAATTATTTACCAAACAGTGGTTTGCTCTTAGAACTCGGCAAACCCAAGTTTACGCTGTGCGTGAATATCTTTCTATCTAGATTTTCGTCTGGACAGATGTTTTTGCCAATAAACTAAATTTCTATATTTATGTGGTAAAACGTACGATAAATGTCACGTCTTCTAATAACCATGAGACTAATGTTAAGAGTTTTAGATGACTAATAGAGAAAATACCAGGCAATCTTAGATGCAGTCCTAAGTTTCAAATGAAAATAAGAAAGTCGTCTCAAAGGAAAAATATCCATACAATTCTGAACAATTCTGAAATTCCCACCATCAAAATTTCATCTTAAATAACAGTTGATTTTTTTTATTTGATCAGAGCAACTGATTAAGTAAGTGAATATTATTTGAGGATGTGTAAAGTTGTTTTTATTTTTCCATCTGATGAATTGAATCTTTCGAAGATCGTGGTTATATCAAGAAAAAGAGCTGATGCTAATTGCGCAGAGATAAACGAAGAATATAAATTACATTTTTTTTATTATTTTCTTTGTTTTCTTAACTTCCTGAAGGGTAAGCATAAATGTTTAGATATAAAATCACTATAAAAGGTTACTTTATAGTTTTTATAGTTTACAGCTTTCTTTTTCGAAATTGTTGAATACCTTAAGAGATATGAAAATATAAAATCTGCTTGTTAATGAATTATTTAACGTTAATATTACGTTTATAAAAAAGTTGTCCTGATGTGGACAAGGAATTGTAATTGAGAGATCACTTCGAACCTTTCCCAGTCGGTAAAAAATCACGTGATCGTTGCATATTAATGTCATATTCTTATTTTGTAACTCGAAAACCCACTAGATATCAATTTTTATCGAGATCGGAAGACATGAGACTTCCCACTCCTTTCTCCACCCTCTCTGGGGAAAAGTTTGATAAATCCTCACAAAACGTTTAACCCAATTCTAGAATCGAACCTTCGTTTTACATTTCATAAAGAGAAAATATCTCTAATTGCAAGTTCTTAGGTTCAGGGGTTTCGGCTGTGCGGTGATGAGTCAGTCGGTTGGCTTTGCCTTTTATAGATTAAGATTGAGGAATTAGAACTTGTGCTGCTCCCCTACATCCTTTCACATGTGAGTAAATGACAAATGTAATGATTCATGAAGCTGACTAATTATCACAGACTTCTTCCTGTGTGACCAACTTGTATTTGATAGATTTTATACATCTTGAAGTTTCATAGATTTTGTTTTTCTTTTCCGGAGATCACAGACGGACACTGATCAAAGCCTATTAGCTGGTTCGTTTATTTAGGGAAAAAAGAAAGAAAAATTCTTATCTTCGTCAGTGCCGGTTTTCGAGAAATTTAAGATTCGATGATTTTCTATTTGACTTCAAAACGTAACCCTTACTTGAAAACTTCATCAACCCGATGCTTGTCTGCATTACTTCAGTGCCATGCAGAGAAGTTTTTCTTCTCCGAAACATGGGGCCTTTACCTTATTTTATAAAAACTGCATTTTAAAAGATGAGCAAGCGGAAACTGACTTGTTGATATAAAATTCACCCTATTGAATAAGTTGCCTTTTTTTTATTATGAATTTCGGCCTCCCAGACAAATATCCCGTAAAACTCGATATAAAACCGTATTGAGGATTTTTTTCTGAGACAGTTTTTAATGATAAAAAACAACCCACTATTAAAATAATATTAGGCACTTTGTATTTGATTTGTAAACGTGATTCGTAGTTTACAAAAAGAGTTTACAAAAAATGTCGAAATTTATCTTTTATTCAATGAATATCCGCAAATTTAGTTCCGGAAACTTCTTTAGAAAAGAACAAGGAAACTTCTATAGGAAGAACAAGGCATTTTTTAATTTTAAAGTTAAAAAAGGAACATACAAAATGTATCAAGATGAAAGTATGAAAGTGCTGTGAACGTATTAAAAAAATAAAATGATAGTAAGCCTAACTTGATTACTTAACTACTTGAAATTATTGCATTGTTAATAATGTTTAACTACTTTCATTGTTCAAATTGGCTTGCACAGATCAGAATTGGCTTGATATGTTTTTGCAACAGATTAGACTTACTTAAAAACAAGGTAGGATAGTGATTAGTAAACCAACCACAGTGCTTCGCAATGGCTTCTGAGTCACCTTTATTTTAGAATAGACTGCGCCGGGGTGGTCTAGAGAATGCGCGCGCGAGTCTGTTTGCGACCCCATTCTATCTTACCCACCTCTATTTATATGGAATAATAGTCATTCTTAAAGCTGGGCGAACACGCGGCAATTAGCGGCAATATTGTGGGGACAATATGGCCCAATTTTAATGCTGACAACCGTTATCAAGCGCGAACACAGAGGTTATCCTGAACGAATATTGCCGCTTCGTGTTTCACTAGGGAGCCCTAGTCATTACACACTCAGTGAGAACGCCTTATTATACACGAGCAGAGCATAAATGCACTGGGAACAATATTCCCAGCAATTGTACGAAATCGGTTTTATTTATACAATTTATTTGCGAATAAAATGGGAGCGATCGAGTGTAAGCGTACTGGCGGTTAAGCCTAATTTGTTACGAACGTACAGAATCGATCTAGTATTAAACGCCTTACCGCGGTAGAAATCAATTACGATTCTTTCATTATCAATTGACAACATGTTGTTGTTTGAATTATCTTGTTGGGGCCGACCTATGTTGCTGATTTTAAGCCTTCTCTCTCACAAAACATGGTCGGCGTGAGCGAGTTAGTTTCCGATTTGCCAAGTCCCGCCTTCCTTTTATGTCACCATTGTCACGTGATTTCATCCGTTCATGTGATTCGCTCGCGAACCAGCAATTTCTCCCGATAATATTGTCCCAAAGAAATTGTTCCTTTTGTACCGACAATAAAATTGGGGCAATAGAGTTCAGTTTGGGACAGTAAAATTGCTGCAAACGGTTGTCAGCAATAAAATTGGGCCATATTGTCCCACAATATTGCCTGAAATTGCTACGTGTTCGCCCAGCATAACTCAAACCTTGTTAATACACTGAATTCCTAATAATTATTATTTATTTTTTTTTAAAAAAACAAAACAAAACAAAAACAAAAATTGTTGATGAGGGGATCGAACCCACCACCTTCGCCTTATTAGCACGACGCTCTAACCAACTGAGCTAACAGGCCACCTACAATATTCAACATTCAGGCCACCTATAACTGAGCTAACAGAAGCCATTGCGAAGCATTGTGGGATATGTGTCCACAGACAGACAAACCGGGGATATAAGGCAGTCTTTCAGAAGCCTAAAAAAAGCGTTGAAAATTTTTCTTTTTTTTTATTATCCTGACATCCAATGAACTGAAGTTTTTTCAGGATTTTTACATCAATACATCTTAGAAATTAATTAAAATAAAAAATTTAAAAGATTCTTTATTAGGAAAACTTTAACGTTATTGAACTTATTCTATTTATATTTCAGTAAAATAATATACACTGTATGATCATAATAAACAAACTGGAGAAGTCAACAATGCACATTGTTGTAAGACCTTAATATCAGCTCACGAGAATCGATTGAGATCCAAGCGAGATAGTCGAGATGCCACACCATCCATCTAGATCACTTGAACACGTTATGTGCATTTTTCCTCCTTTCTCACTGTACTACTACTACTACTACTCTTCACTATAATTGTCTATACCACTACTGCAAATTTTCTGCCTGATCAACAATTGTCGATTGGGAAAAATATTTAATGTTTTAAAATAATTTAATTTTTTTTTAAAAAATTCATAAACGGATAGTTTCGGGTATTGAAAAAAAAAAATACCTTAAACTGGATTGTCGTGTATTTTTAAGGAATTTTTAAACTTAATAACCATTTTTTCAATATAATCAGTTTCGGTTTTCGTGGATCAGTGTCATTTGGCGAACAATACATCGGCCTATGCTTTCTATTATGTCGTCGCAATAAAGAATAATTGTAACTGTGATCTTATAGAAAACAATAGCCCTGTCATTGTTAACCAACTAATAATGGTCTAAAACAAATCTACAACTGTTACTTTTATTTTACTTTGTATATTGTTTCTGTAAATGATAAGTATTTTCCTTTAACTTGACTACTTAAAATTGAGATATTTGAAATATATTTGACCTATTTTCGGAATATATAAGAAATACTGAGAATATTCAAATGTAAGTTATCATTTTGGAAAATACTTTTATATTTAAATATTATAATTTAGAAAACTAAAATAAAAGTAAACGTGGGGTTTCTTGCATTGATTAGTTTGTTTTTAAAATTTCTTATACGATGTAGTTATTACACGGCTCTGTATGCATCAATGATTGTAGATTCCTGTTCAACGTATCATTCTGAAGTGAACATAAATCAAGACAGAGAATCCCTTCTCATTTTTATCAATCTGTTTTGAACCGTAATTGCGTCGTAAAAAAAAAAAAGCACTACGTGAACATAACTGATGCTCACAATCCAACACACCACGATTGTCACATTCCGTCTCTTCGTTGACAAGTGAATACGTGCGCGATCTAACGGAAACATCTCTTCTCTCCCCCCCCCCCATTATTTTTCATCCCCTCTTTGAATTCTCTCCGGCTCCTATTTGCGGACATATTCCCGTCTTCCCTCGTCCGCATCCGTATCACCCCCTCAGCTGAATCATCCCCTGATTTATAACTCGATTTAATGAACAAGAGGGCTCTAGTTTCGCTGGAGTCCTACAGGGGTCGCTGATGTATGGGACTGAAGCTATCGACGACAATGCAGTTAAATCCTTTGCCAGAGGATCAGTTATCCCCACTGGAATCAGAAACCCCCTTACATTTCCCGAAATGGAAGGAAAAAAAAAAAAGAAAAAAAATATGCTGCATGAATTAGGTAAATCGGCTGAGTCGGACCCTTTGTTCACCGGTTGAATGATTTCGATTTTAACAGAAATATTGAATGTAATGTAATATTCCACTTAAGGAAACCTCGTTATATATTTTTATCTTATATTTTGTAATTGGATACAGTCCGTCCACAAATGGAAAAAAATTCAGTTGAATGTTAACGAAATATTTTCACTAATTAGCCGAGTCGGACAAACGGCTTTTTTTTTTTAAAATCAAAATGATCTCGTTGAAGCTAACCCCCACACAGAGTTGAGATTTTTTTTTTTATCAGAAGTTTATGATTATGACTGTAAAGCACCCAACGGAAGGAAACAAACAACATAGACTCTTTGAAATATACTTTATCATTGGCTCATTCAGTTGGTGATTGAGACTGTGGGAAGATTATATATTTATTTGTTAAATGACTCCAACTATTATAATTTTATATTAAAAATTGATTTAAATTGTGCGAAGGGAAATTTTCAAATAAAATAAACAACACAAAACAATTTAAAATTATTTATAAAATTTTTAACATTGTGGAGCCTTTCGGATTCCTTTGTGATGTTGAAGAGGGTTTCCGCAAAGGAACCCGAAAGGCTCCAAAATATTGAATATTTTATAAATAACTAGCTGTACCCGGCATGCGTTGCAATGCCACTCAAAGGAAGAAAGTAAGTGTTTGTGTTTTAATTCTGTTTAATGAAGTGCTTTTGGATACACATTAATTTTTGTTTTTCCGTCTGGTGCATATACGAAGAAATCAGAAGGTTTGCGACACATGAGCAGGCCACACACAGCTGTCCATGAGTGAAGCATGGATTTTTCCAAATTTAGTCCACACACCTGTAGCGATTGTCCCTGTGCTTTGTTGACGGCCATTGCAAATGCGAGTCGCACCGGAAACTGCAAACGTTTAAATTCGGATGGCAACGACTCGCGCGCCAGTTATTATAAAATGGTTCGGTTAATTCAGAAACCTTCGCGGGCGTGCGCACAAAACTCGCCAAAGTTTCATCGCAATCTGATGAATGGTGTAGGAACGCATACGGGACAAACAAACAAAGAAACATTCATTTTTATATATTAAGATTTTAAATTGTTTTCGCGTGTTTTTTTTATTTCAAACTTTTGTATTCAATATTCATTTTCAACAGCGAACTGTTTACATTTAAAGAAATCCTCAGTTCCTTATTTTTTCTGGAGAATTCTAAAAGTATTTATTAATAAACTCTGCACTTTACTCATTGGATTAAAAAAAACTTGTGAACAACATTTTCTTTGACTACATTACATTGTTACTAATATTTTTTTCTTTAACTTTAGTTTGCACTCAGTTTTGTATATGGAAAAAACAAAATAAAAATAAAAGTATTATTCATTTCTTTCAAAAGCAAATTAAGTTAAAAGATTAAGGTAATTTAGTAAAAATACAATGGGAAGCATTAGATTGATTTGTTTACATCAGGTTCGGGATTATTATTATAATTTTCGAAAATCCTGCTGACAATTCTACATAAACGAATTGAAATAGAGAAACTTCTGATATTTGGTGGTGTACAGAAGTTTGAAGTTCATGGAAATAAATGTTAATTTCCATCCCCTTAAATATCAGTTTTTAAAATTCGAAGCTTATCCTTAGTCCGTTTTAGGTTTCCGTGGACAATTACTAGATGACTTAACAATCACCTTAACTGATAATAGTAAAAAGAAGGCATAAATCAAGGCAATTTTTAACTATCAAACAACAGGCAACAGAAATATGAGACGGACTTTTGTGGTAAAATTTATTTTTAACCCTTACATTGACCTGAGAGAATCCATTGCAGTGTCTATTATTAAAGTTAATTCATGTCGTCTTTAATTAAATTCAAATTAATTACCAGATTGCATCACTGCTGCTTATCAGGTCATAAGAATCAATTTGGGATCTCCAATACATTGACCTAATTCACTTTGAATAAATATTGAAACTCCTTCAATTTATCATTCTTGAAACATTCTGGATCAGAAGCAAATTTTATAATTTTACTTCGGTTCCAAGAACCGTTTCTTATGATTTGTGCCATTTGCTGGCTTGATGTTGTTGCTGTGTAGTTTTACTTTGAAATGAACCGGTAGATGGCGGTCGACTCCAGAATAAACAAAACCTAAAATACCATTGGTTGTTCGGAAGTTGAGACACATCTTCGTCTGTGTTTATTCTTAGATACCAAAGACCAATTGAAAGGTTTAATGTCTTCCGCATATCTTTCTGATTAAATCGGACACTATTTCTGGTACAACAGCTCACGTTAACATGTAAATAAACAATGTTTCATTTGATGTACTTTTAATTACTGAAAAAATCTTTAAAAATATAAATGCCTAAATGAATGAATAAATAAATAAATACATAAATAAAACTTAGAACATTTTAATTGAGTTTTTAATATCTATTAGGTCATTTCGTTTTAAATTTCGTTTTGTATTTTTCAGAATAATTTACTCAAAAGAACTAGAACTGGTTTATTATTCACGATTATCCGTCAGTTTGAAATAATTACGATTAAAAGTTAACACATTAAAATGACTCCAAGCATTATCAACATGGAAAAAAAAAACATAGTTTTTGCTGTTAAGCACGATTCTGAAGATTTAATTTAAGTATTTGATTCATTGTTTTATTTAAAAAGTGTTATTTCTAATTACAATAACAAGGAAAATGCTACATGCGTCAGGAGACACACGTGAAGGGGTCACTTGTTATGTTTTCAGTTGTTTATTGAGACACTTTTCACATCTGCTCAGCTTCAGTGACATCGAGTGGGTGACTGACTGACTTTGAGATTTAACGTTAAGTTCATTACATTTTCTGTCTTAATCAGCTTTAGTTTCCTAAAAAGAAATATCTAAAAATCTTACTAAGCATTTGTCGAAAGAAAAATAATCTAAGAAAATTAGTTTAAAAACGGAAAAAAAAATATTCAATGTAAAATTACTGTCTGTAATTATCCTTCTAATGTAGAAAGTAATGTAGATACTAAATATATGTATTGTAACCTTTCTACTGTTATCTTTGTATTATACTATCATCCGATGAAAAGGATAATTGAAAGGAACTTTTTTCTAAAAACTTATGCATCATTATTATTTAGAAAAAAACCTCTTGTTGTATGCATACTTTACTTTTAAATAAGTTCGCCTTTAATTTGATAAAACTTGAATTATGGTTTGAGATCTGAGAGACCGGATCTTTCTCATTTCCCAAGACCAGTGCGACTACAGGGAAGGGGAGTGGTGTTCTTTTGTCTTCTAATTAATTTCAGATTCTTCCTAAACTTATTTTACGAACCTATTTGGAAAACTACATGAAAGAGAGGAAGTTCTTTTCTTCATTTGCTTTTATTTTTATTTTATTTATATATAAATATGTATAACCCTGAAGAAGTCTTTTCGGAATAAAAAGACGAAATATTGGTCATGAAGATGTTGGTGGTGTTTCTTTCAAGTATAGTATATTATTGTGATATATGAAAGATAAAAGATATACATTGGTTTGTTATTGGAAAGATTATTAAAGTAGAATAAGCATTAGAACTACAATACTGTTTATTCCTAAAATGAAAAAAGTAAAAGAAAATGTAAAAGGCGATTAAATTTACATTTGGATATTTACGATTATAAGACTCCCTGTATTTTTAGTTCAGTGTATTTTATCAGTTGCAATCAGTGCAAATGAAAAATGGACCAAACATGGAAATTGGGCTCAACCAATCAATTTTCTCTACTCCCATCTTGAAAAAAAAAAAAAAAGCTGTTAAAAATGAACATGGACATTGCTCGTTGAAGCGTTGAGGGAATGGCCATAGTTCGAGTAATGGTTTGTCTTCAGTTTTTTTCCTTATTGTTCTATGTATGTCTGAGAAAAAGGATTGCATACTATAGATGTATTATGGATTTATTTTGAACGCAACTATATTTGTTTGCTAATAATTGTATTTACACGATTTGAAATATGCTTTTACTGAATATATATTTCAAAATATGCAACACGTCAATAAAACATATCAAAGGGTTTGGCAAAATCTGTCTTATGGGACATTTTGGTTTGCATTATCTGCATTTAATGTATTATTATTGGTTGCGTGTGGTTTTTAAATTCTGTCAATCACTTCTATTTTGTATCGACGTAGAAACAGATAATACAACTAAATTTGCAAAAGTTTGTAAAGAAGTGGAAAAGACAGCCAAAGCACGTCGCTTTGAAAAAAAAAAAAAATATTTTTATTCTGCAATACAATTTTAAATGAAACAAATCTAAATTATTAAATACATAAAGGGTGTTGCAGAATTCGTGTGTAATATTCGAAACCACATGTAGGGGCATGGCTAAGGATTAATATATTCCTAATGAACCCATGTCCTGAAACGCTCCATTACGGCGCTAGGTGGTCCTAAAGTGAGCCTTTCCGAAAGAACATATCCTTTGCCACACCATCCGAAACGTTTTGCGAGCCCACACACTGATCTGGGGATGCTATTTTTGTTTGTTTCAATTTTATTCGGTGTTATGCAGTATTTGGGTAATTATTTACAATAACATAAAAACTAACAAGATAGAGAAAAAACAAAAATCGGAATAACAGTTATGAACTGACCTTCATAGTATAAACATTTACAACTACAGTAGTTAAATTAATTAATTGTATTTACAGTGGTGGCCATCACATTAGGACCACACAATATTTTTGCAAATGTTTATATTTAAATTTCGCATATTAATTGTTAAATGTGTTATTTCTTATATGATGAGTACATCCTATTCTTAGTAAAGTTTTCACATAAAATTGTTACTAAGCAACAGTGGTTGCCCACTGTCAGCTGTCAAAATCAAACTACCAGTACAGGGACTTTTCAGGTTATTACTGGCAGTAATAATCAGGTGCGTTTTCTAAAAGTTTTTGTTGTTTTTTATTATTATTTATTAATAATATTCATTTATTATTATTTATTATTGTAAAAAACTGTGTGAAAAAAACTTAACTGAAATTTGATTAGTTTATTATTTAATTAAATTAAATAATAAACTAAGTACGGAAATTCACTTTTGTTATCAGACTTTCGAGAAAAAATATCCAAATTCAGTGAAAAAACAAAACAAAAACATTAGTCCTAAGATGATGGATCTACCACTGTAGATGTAATTAAATGATTAATTAATTAATTAAACTATTGTAGTTGTAAATCTTTACTACGTACGTCAGTTTACAACCGATTTTTATTCCGATTATTCAGATTTTTGTTTTTTCTCTATCTTGTTAGTTTTTATTTTATTGTAAATAATTACCGAAATGCTGCATAACACCGAATAAAATTAAAACAAACAAAAATAGCACCCCAGATGAATGTGTGGTCTCGCCTGCAAAACATTTCGGATGGTGTGGCAAAGGATATGTTCTCTCGGATAGGCTTACTTTAGAACCACCTAGCGCCGTAATTGAGCGTTTCCGGACATGGGTTCATTAGGAGTATATTGATCCTTAGCCATGCCCGTGCATATGGTTTGAATATTGCACACGAATTTTGCAACACCCTAATGTATATATATAATATACAGGGTGATTCAAAATTTCCTGTACAAAATTTAAAGGTAGGTCAGGAATAGAAAAACAAAGCGTATTCATTGTGGAACGTACGTCTGCAAACGCCCCCCGAATGTGCTAGAAGATACAGTAAGGTTGAGAAATAAAACATTAGTAAGATAGACAACATGTTTACTTGCCTCATATTTACAATATGACAATAAGGTGTATACTTACAAGTTCAGAGTCTCTAGTGCAAATGCGCAAACGTTTGATGATTGGGTACACGTCTGTTAGGAAACCGTTCACGATACAATCGTACAGCGCCCCGTCAGTTTCCGTTCGCTATCCCATAGGTTAGGTGCATTACTTCCCTCTCAGCATTAGTGAAGCGATACATCCTACTCCTTCAAAGTCAACGTCTCAAATGACGATGACTCCACACTGCCCAACTAATGTGCTACCAAACACTGCCTTCTAGCATATTCGTGTCGCGTTTGCGGACAGACGTTCCACTATGAATACGCTTTGTTTTTGTATTCCTGACATACCTTTAAAATTTAAATCACACTGTATATACAGAGTGTCCCAGGAGGGAAGGCCAATATTAGGAGGTGATATTATAGGTCACTGAAAGCAAAAAAAAAGTTCATATGGTTTCCGAGATAAAGCTGTTGGAATGTACAGTTTCAAAATGAATGATAACAGACATACTACTTACTATTTCTAATATTTATTGGTCAAATTACAAATTTCTTACAATTTATAATAATTCGACCGCAACATCGATGTATTTCTCAATCTTGTGGAGAACACGACGTTATTGCTTTCATCGTGACGTTCATTTATGCTCGCAAAAGCATCCTATATGTGAGCGAGCAATTCGTATTCACTCTACCTCTTCATCCAACCACATAAATAGAAATCCAAGAGAGTTAGGTCTGGAGATCTTGGCGGCGTGCGGTGGAAGAGAACGAAAACAAAGGTCAGTAGATGCAGTAACAATTGCACGCCTCAATTATCTCAGAAACCATTCGGAATAGGACACTCGTTCATAAGATCTGTTTTTCTTAAAGAACCTATACTATCACCTTTAAATATTGACCTTTCCTCTTGAGGCACCCTGTGTATGTATTTTTTGCTGTCTACTCTTTTCATATTAAGGGGTCTAGGATTTTCATTGAATTTCTTAATTCTTCCCCCACAATCTTTACAATTGCCGAAATAGGAACGATACATGCTTTCACTCACGTTTTGTTTTGTTTTAAATGAAATTTTATTTTATGTAATGAATATTTCCCTTCAACTTTTAATGTTTAAGATTTCAAGAAACGCGATTCACTCATCTTCTCATTATAAAATACATCACTAAGTAACTTTTGATTTAGCTAATTCCAAATATGTTCAACTTAAGGCAAAAAAAAAAACCTTCAATCTAACCTTGAAAACGTGCTTGTGAATTGATGACATTCAGTGTTTAATGTGCGATTGACTGACTTTTTTTGTTCTTTTTGCCATCTAGTACCAGAAAAGAGAAAATATATTCTTATATTTATTTATTATTTTGCTTTGATATTATTATTATTGGCTTTGTCTCCAACGCAAGAGATTAAATCTTGATCTTTCGGTCGTGAGAGTTGGATAACGGTGTAGCTCTTGGGACCTGAAACAGCTTTGATCTACTTGTTCCTTTAATCACTGGCTTTTGGAGCCTTGAAAAAAGCAAATCAACTCTTTGACGTGTGCGTGCTGTTCGCTTACCTTGGACGATGTTATCGAATGCGATAAACCCCGTAATTTCTTAGACGTTTTAGGGGATCCTCTTCAGGATTTCGAAAAGATTTAAAAATACGTGGAAAGCATCGGGAATGAAATTCGTGAGAAAAGTCTTCGTCCTTTTAGACCAAATCGAAATTTTAATTTTTTTATATTATCTTTACATTTATAGTATCTTCATGAACTTATTTACATGAAGCCTGAGAATTTGCAGCATAGATAAAACAACATTGGAAAAAAAAAAATTTGAAATAGATTTTTATGAAGTCAGCGCTGCTTTTGTTTTCATAAAACTCAAAATATTCTATTTACAGTGAAATATTTAGTCGCCTGCATTTAAAGAATTAATTGCTGTAAATGAGAAATCCCTTTAGAGATCAAGATTTTATCAATTAAATATTTTCAATGGACAAAATAGTGGTTTTCACTATTAATTTCAATTTTAATATTTCAGTCATTCTTTGATATAAGTTCAAGAAAATCGAATGATGGGTTTCTACGGACAACAACAAACTGAATTAAATCCAAGCTACGTAAAACAGCTTTCAAATGAGCGAAGTGGGGAGGTTAATAGAAAATTACAATTAAGAAAAGAAATAAAACATTGTTTAAGATTTAAAGATTAACATACAATACACTGCATGTTTACGCATTGATTTGTTTACTGAAGGTTGATAATAAACTGATTTAAGACCTTCAAGATACTCGTTCTTTTTTAGATATCCCCGTAGGTTATTCTTTGGTTAATTTAAAGTTATTTAAATGGATTCGAAAATTAAAAAAAAAAAAAAATCTAATTACAAAGGCTTAGTATTAATATTTTGTAAATACTAATTTGCCCTCAAATGTTAATAATGATAAAAATAAACATCATTAATACGGATATTGATACTGTTGATTATATTTAATATTACTTGTAATATATTTGAACATCGTAATCGTATACCTCATGTGAACACTGAATTCTTTGCATTTCCGCTTGAGGTCGCCTCGTGGACGCTGAGCCACTGAGAGAACAACAAATATCTAAGAGTAGCACGTGGTGCCGTGCGTTGAGAGCAGACGATGCAGGTGATCATTGGAGGGAATTAATGCGAGGGTTGCCTGGAGTTGAGCCACACGATCCCCGGGACACATAAGGGGGAGACCGAGGTTTCCCTGGCATCCCGTACGATTGATCGGTGCGCTAGGGGATGAACAGGAGGAAGAGGAGGAGGATCGGGAGGATGACGACGCAGTCCAAAATGGTTGAATGTTGACCTTTGTGTGCGAACAGTCTCTCTGGTCGGATACGAACTCCTTCGCCACCTCGGATGCGCGTGTCGATGTGTGCGTAGGTGGAGCCGAGGCTGACTGTATTTTTAAAAGGCTGCGGGAGCTCAGCAGAGACGCTCGCGGGACGAGGAAGTGCAATTGACGGAACAGCGACCTGAAAATCGCAGGACATCCCGGGCGGCAACGACCGACCAAAGGAAACCCATCAACGCAGTGGGGGAAGACCACGTGACCCTTTTCCTCTCTTTCATTTCTCCGTTATGATCATTTTTGCAATAACTTCAATTGTGTTCTGTTTTTAACCGTGCTCTGTCGTTACGGGTGTGTCTCCATCTGTATTCGATTGGTTTATTTTTGTTAGAAAAGTTGTTGCTCTTCCGATCTACGCTTGGCGGACCGTAGTGAACTCGTCTCGCGAAGCACAAGTTTCATCTGAAGCCTCGTAAAGCAGCTCCGGCAATAATCTGGAGACAAAGGATTATTTGGAAAATTACGTAATAAAGTATGCAGAGGAGCTAGTCCTGCTGAGCAAAATTCAAGTCTTCCAGTCACCTTTCGAAAATGAAGGATTATCCGGAGATTGTTGCCTACCTCTTGTGGATTATCACAATCAGAGTACGATTTTACGTTGATGATTAGACCCTGCCTTCAGTAAACAACTGATAGTCTTATCTTTTCCCCGCCGAATTCAAAACTTTTGAGGGAATTGTTCCGCTTTGAGAAGTGCACGTGGAATAGGCGATGGTAATTCCGACTCAGAAGATGAACAACGTGAATCATTCGGGGCTCAGTCCCCTCCTGACTCCCCGCGCTCCTCTCGCAGTGATAGAGGAATTGGGCGATCTCAACAATGATATTTTCGCCCCGCCGCCTGTCCAGCCCCGCATGAAGAAGACGCAAAATAATAATCACCGACCGGCCCCCGCCTATCGCCCCCTGCGAACAACGGACGACTACAGACGACCAAAGGAAAAACCTCCACAGGACAGGTAAATGAACACACAGGGAGCATGATTACATTAGTTCAGTCAGTTCTAGTACAGGCGTGTTAAGGAAGTTCCTTTTTAACTAGTTCATTATTGTATTTAGAGATAAACGAAAAACTACCTTCGTATTACTTTGGAAATACGTTTATTTAATTTAATCAACGTTATTTTGACTGTAGTTGTATTAATAATCTGCTTGTTTCCTTTGTTTTAATTCTTTTTTTTTTTTTGTATTATCTTTGTCTATATCTAATTAGGTTAGAGTTGCTCAAACGAGTGCCGTGATTATATTTCCGTTCCCTAATCTAATCCTACTCAATAAAGGCGCGTCTTTGTTTCAGGCGCGAAACTTAAGGTGAGGTATCACCTCCGTCGCTTGGGGCTCCTCCAGCTGCTGTCACACAGTGGCTCAATTAAATAAATTTACATTTCCACTAAAGAATCTAAATTTGAAAATGAATTCTCAAGACTTTTGCTGAGAAATTTCAACAGATATTAAATAAAAATCTTTGTTGAAATTTGTTAAGTCATAGTTACTGCAAATGGAAGGAAATCTGTTTATTTAATAAGTGTCGTTAGATCGCCTTTTTAGTTTTTGTGGGAAAAAAAAAAAAAAAATTGTTTTATTAACGTCAAATCTTTCTCATTCTAAAACTTTTTTTTTTTTGTATGTGTATGAGAGAGAAAATAAATCAATTCTAATAATATTTAAATCCTTTTAGGTGCCAAGTGTCGAAAAACATTTCAGTGGAAATATTTCGGAAATAATTAAAAGATTAAAAATTCAGTGTTTCTATTAATGAAAATTATTATTTTCCCTCTTGGTAACTTAATAAGCTTCTAGATTGAAAACTAAGAGACAATGATAACATAAATGATCAATCCAAAAATCAGATTCGCTTTATTTTTAACTTTTTGATGAAATAAACATAAAACACACCAATTTATCCATTGCATTTTTAGATTTTACATTTTAAGTGCAGATAACTATTCGATTTCATTTTTTTTTTTTTTTTTTGGAAGATAGCAGTCAATATTCTAGGACAATTTCCCATTTGGTTTCATATTAATTTGTATTCATTACATATTTGACAGTGGGTTTTACGCTTGTTATATTCGGTATTTTAATAAAAGAACAGGTCACAAGAATAAAGAACATTTCACAATTTTATCTACTCGAACAAATCCCAGCAATAAAGTACGGTAACGTAAAGAAATAAGATTCCTTACTGTATGAAATCCTGTCGTTCAACTTATCGAAGCTACAAAGTCTTTTAAGCGATATTTAATAGATGGAATTCTCAGTTTCTTCTGATGTTTATCTTGTGTAGGTTTCATTTGATAACCGTGGTTTATTTTCGTCTCTTCCGATACGAGTTCAGCGACATGAAATAACTTCATTAGGGAATCTTTGCCGTGTGATTGGCCAAGCGAAAGGAATCTGAGAATTAGAGGAAAAAAAAAAAAAGAGGGTATTCCAATATAGAAGGTTAGTGTAAGGGTCTATGAGATTCCCAATTAATCACAATGGCAACAACGAGGAAGAAGAAGAAGAAAAAATGACAATTAGCCGAGAATCCTTCTAAATCGGTTGCATTGAGAATTCAAATATAGCTTCAGAGAGACTGAATATCCTTAGAGAATTGGAAGGGAAAGAGGGGGTGGATGGAGGCTAAGAGCATCCGTTTAGAAAGAAACCGGTTGTTGTCTAAGAAATTCTTATCTGCGTGTGAGTAAACGTGACCTTTGTTAGATTCTAAGGCTACCATTGAGAAAAAAGTATTAGCACAGTTTTTTCTTCAAAGCGATAAGATTTGAGATTAAGAGAAAAAGTTTCGTTGAAAATAAGTTTGCTTCCATTAAAAGGATGTCTTCATTTATAATAGAACAGTGATGGAACTACAGGACACAAGATTCGGCAAAGGGCTGGGTTTTTTTTTATTATTTAAATTAATAATGCAGTTCTAATAGACATCTTAGATTTCATCTACACTCCTTTCAGATTCTATAAGCCATAGATTCAGTGAAGGCTACAAGTGAATACTGACGTATGTTTCCTTTCTAATGCAGATTTTATTTTGTTATTTATTTATTATTTTTTTAAACAAATTTGCAGAAGTTTCTCATTTAAAGTGAAACATTGTTTGTAAATTCTGTGTTAAATATTTATAAAAGCTTAAGTCTAATTTTTTCTTGAAGTGAATAAAACATGATGTATTGAATTGATCCTTGGGCAAAACTTATTTTCCCAATTGTTTGAAAGTCAACGTGTGAATTCCTATTGGGGAAAATCTCGTGATGTCTTTCCTTTTATTACTATTTTCCCGGACGAAAGCAAATTCTTTAGATGAGTTCGGTGTGAACACAACGGCCACTTAACTCCCAATTACCATAAAACTTTTCAACTGTTATAACAGTTGAAATTCCTTTTTTAAAGTTACAAGATTAGCTGTTTAGTGGTGGGGTTTTCAGCAGCTTTTTTTTTTTTTTTACTTCGCTTAAGACATTTGTCGTAAATGATTCGGGAAGTTATTATAACGATAGTTTTAATATCATTTCGTGATATTTTAATGTATTTTAATGGAATTTAATGTTTTCTCGTAATGGCAATTTAACTCCAGAAAAAAAAGTACAAAATACATCGGAAGCAGGAGCATGAAATTGATAATTAGAAGAAAGGGCAAATAACAATAATAACAAAAAAAAATGGTACATAGAATTGGATGAACTCAGAGGATGAATGCAATGAGGAAGTAAATAGTTGTGTTTTCATTTGTATGAACGTTGAATTATCATTCTATTCTCATGTAGTTTGTGGTGGCGGCGAATTAATTTTATCCCAGCTTTATTTAATCACTTTTAAAGTGTGCATTTGAATTAAGAAAAAAAAAATGCGCCAACATACTGGAGTAAAAAAAATTTAAAAAGTTTACACAAGTTAAAATAATGACATTCACAACCGGATTCGCCTTTTTCACAAGGCTTTGACGAGTGAACTTTTTTTAAAATCTTTTTAATCCAATGTCAACACTTTTTTTTTTCTTTTTTTGTTGTTGTATATGAAAGTTCTCATTAGAGAAAGATATCGGCATCTTTCCCTAATTTCCAAATAATTTCATCTGACTATATATTAATGTTCAACATTGTTGAAAAAACATTGAACTTGTTCAATTTCTATAAACGCCTTTTTTTCTTTTTACTTTAGTAACCCCAAAATTTTCAAGTTTTTCAAAAATTAAAATCACTTCTTATATTATTTTAATTACAACTAATAAATAAGCTTCATTTAAAAGAACTGATTTATATAAAAATTATTTTAAAAATTAAAAAGAAAAACAAAATACACTTGTAATAGTAACTTAGACGTCGGCTTAAATAATCTAAAATGTATTTTAATACATAAAGGTAAACAAATTACAAGCAATTAAATGAGCTAATTAGGCTTAATTTAAATAATTAACTAGCGTGAAATTAAAAATCAGTGCAGGACTCGGTTTATCTTAACGAGTGTTCGTTTAAAAGTTCTCTTGAAAAAGCTCTTAAAAGTTAAGTTGTTTTTTTTTTAAACAAAGTAAAATATTAACATTTCATTTTTTAATTTTTAATTTAAGAAGTAAAAAAAAGATGGTTTCGATTAAAAAAAAAAGTATGTCAAAATTTGAAGAGAACTTCATTGTATTAAAAATTCTAATTTTCTTTCTGAGTCTACGTTTTTAGTTGTGATTTCCCAGGCTTTTCGTTATGACCTGTTCTTTTGTTAAACTCTACAATGATAGCATTTTTTTTGCTTATTTCTGCCTGGAACCATTTTTTTATTTTTCTGTTTACATTTTCACAAAGCGAACTTAAAACTAGGCTGAACAAATAATGGTTGGCAATTCTCAGCACAGGATGACCCTCCGTTTATTTGTGTAGGATGCTTTGACTTAATTGTATGTTCGCCCTCACACACCAACGCTTCCGAAACATTCGTAGAAATTGAGAAGGAAAGAAATTTATCGATTGAAATATACGACGACGACATTCATTCATTAAACATTGGTTCTTTATTAAGCATTCTTGAATGACTCGAGGGCGCAGACGTCGAATTTTAATTAACTTGAAATAAGCGCAAGCACTCGAGACGCCTTTTAGAGTTAGTGACTCAGTTTTTTTACACACTTAAATATTTGCACATTTATTTATTTGTTTATATATCAACATACAGTTGACATTTTTCTTCTGCCTTTTTTTTTATTATTATTAATATCAGAGGATTCAAATTGAATATCTTTCGCTACAGGTGATGTTGCTTTTAATCTTTCACTCACTTGAAGAACCTTTAGTTGAATTGCAATAATTTAGAATACTATTTCACAAAAGGCTAATTACTTAAAGCTTTCACTTTGAATTTCTTACTGGTTTTCTTCGAAATTAAATCAGCAAAAAATATCTGTCTTAAGGTTCAGATTGAAATTCGCTCCCTGTACTGGTTGATTGCAATGATGCATTCCTGTCCCGGATTTGGCTTCTATCTTGAAGCGAAGCAGACAAACATCTGTTTTCGAAAAGTCGATTGCTGTGGGAGAATCTGGGGGGAGAGGTGAGTCTTCCACTAGACCTTTAAAACTCAAGCAAGGAATCGAACTGACAATTATTAATTTATTGAACTGTCTTAATGTTTCACTCATAGAAGGGTTATAAATATATCGCAAATAACAAAAATAAAATTCCTAAAAAAATAGTAAAGATGACGTAATCTTATTCATAGTAAAAATATCTTTGGATCGTCACCGAATAAAATTAAAAACATGAAATTGATTTTAAAATTCACTGAGTAAATGAAAGCCCCAAGGATCTCATTATTTTGGATAAAAGCCTGCTCGAATAATGTACCTTTTAATTATTTAAATTCCAGCAGAAAATTCCAGTCAACTAACTTTGTGATTCGATTTTTAAGTTATCATCCTTTTTTTTTAATCTGACTTTCGCAATTTTTGGAACACAAATTAGAATAATACTTTTGATTTTGAAACTCAGAATATTTATTAGGTTTTTTTTTATGTGAAGTTATGAAGTTTTTTTTTTTTTTTTTTTTTAACGTATGGTTGCCTCAATTAGCTGTTGATGTTTCTGTCATCCGTTCAAATTGGCTGCCTACGGGTGATGATTTAATAGGATTTTTTTTTTTACCCATTCTTTTAAATTAGGTATAAAAACCTGTAATTGTAAGCGGATCATTTTACCCATACTTTTTTTTTTCCCCTCCCTCTTCAAGCAGCTGTCAAACATACATACATAATGCATATCCATATATAAATATTTTTTTTCTCTTTAGTTTTTACATTAGTTAGTACATCTAAAACAAATTGCAGAGAAACCTTGTTTTTTAGAAGACAAATTCGATTTCTTTAGAAAATTCTGTTACGTTCAAATCTTTTAGTTCAGAAACTTTATCTGTGCAGATTAATTTTATTCAGGATAGTTTGAAATCCTTTTCTGTTAACAGTTTTCAATTAAATTCAACAGATATACTAGCTAAGTACAGTAGGGATGATATGAAAGAAAAATTGACCCGATTAAAAAAAAAAAAAAAATCTGAATAATCTCTCCCGGATAATTCCCGTTAAATTTTCCATCCACTCGTTCGCTTTGATAGTCCTATAAAGATCATCGGACAGTTACACCGTAGTGTCTTTAATGAAACTTTTATTAGCTACCCACTTGGGAACTATTGCGTTTGTTCTATCCGTCCGTCCGTGTTTGTCTCCTCCTAACAACTCCCGAACGAAAGTTCGGATCGACAAACGGACTTCACTATCGAATTCAGAGGCGCAAACACCGTAGAAATGGAGTATATTTTCAGTAGCCACCGCGCACCTCCCCCTCCAAGTTCGAGATATGTGGCATTGTTTTCATTGGCTTAAATATTAAATGTAACCATTTATTTCAGTTATCAGCTGTAGCGTGATCGGTAAGGCCTCGGAATCACATGCTGGAGGTTGTTGGTTCGAATCCGTATATCTACTTTTGTTTTTCTTAATCTTTTTTTCTTAATTTTTTTTTTTTTCTTACTTTCGTAACTTTTTTTTTTTTTTTTCAACCATTTCGGTTAAGGAGCGGAACCCGGATGATCGAGAGGCTGTTGCATTTATTTCGTATCCTTAAGATCCCTTAATCTTCGATGAAATTAATATCCAAGACGAAGTAAAAGGCGCTCATTTGCAAGCAATTGTTTCTAATTTGAAAGCTTGAATATTAGCTAAATTAAACAGATAATAATAATTCAGGAAACGTGAATGAAATGTCATTCAAATACGTTGTTGAACGTTGAAGAGAACGGTATTGCTAATTAAATGAATAATTTAGAATTAATCCCTTAATCCATTTAATTGAGCTAAATTCATTCGAAATATCGACAGAAAAATTTATTATCACGGATCGCTAAAATAGAATCAGAATGGTCCTTTTCATAATTGAACGATTCAGGTGATTCTGAGTCCCCGAGTTTATATTTTATTATAAATTAAATAACAAAACAAAAAATCATCACAAATAAAATTATTTTCTATAAAATATTGATATTATAAATACAATATATGCGTAGAAAATTTCACGATTCAATATTTATTATAATGTCAATGATGTTATTTTTACAGTTTCTTCATTATCGCAACAATTGTGTACTGTAATAAGTGCCTTTTAATTGTTCTTTTGTTAATACTTTTTTATAAAAAACTTAGGCCTAACTTCACCGTTTTATTACATCAGTGATTTCCATTTCTAATTTGGAAATTTTTCTTTCCCTTTGTTTTGTTTGTTTGTTTTTTTTCTCTAAAAATTCAATAAATTCTCATAATTTCGTTAATGTAAAGAAAACAGTAGTTGTGAGATTTGAAAAGTTGAGCTCGGAACTGGTGTTGATTTTTATTCTCTTTCCCCCCCCCCCCCCCCCCAGGTAATGATTTTGAAATTTAAAAATTTAACTCAAATGCGTTAGATAAGATATACATGAATCGTGAGAAACATATAAGCTTACTAGTTATCTTACTAGAACAGAGATACTCAGCAATATACTTGAATTATCATGTTAACTATCATAAGCTTGTTAGATGAAGATATTGGATAAGTACACAGAAAACACACAAACCAAGAGTTAAGTTTCAATCATAAATTTTATAAATATATTTCTTTCTTTTCAGCTTTAACAAATCTTCACACAACAGGATATAATACATTGAACATATCACTTAATAATTCAACGACCTTTTGAACGATAATAATGTCCATTGTAACTGCAAAGTTCATAACTATAAAGTATATTAAAGGTGTGGAAAGGAATGGGACCTCCAAGAATAAAATTAAAAACAAGAAATACACAATAAAAGTAAAAGAATAAAAACTCATGTGCCAGTCTCCGCTGGCCGCAATGAATTTTCTATGGGCATACAATAAGAAAAAAAACCCTAAAAAGTGGTTCACTTTTAGGGGCTTTTTTCTTATTTTATGCCCATAGAAAATTCATTGCGCCTAGCGGAGACTGATACATGAATTTCTATTCTTTTATTTTTATTGTGTATTTGTTGTTTTTTAATTTATACTTGGAGGTACCATTCTTTTCCTATCCTAATACTAACCTCCGTAATTAGACCTAGGTTTTATAGTGACTACTCTCCACTGATGATTGGCAACAAACCGAGAAACAGCTGTTTGGAGGTGTCATTACTGCACTGATAAACACTAGGTCCACCTTTTAATAAAATATATTATGTCACTAAATAATATTCACTGTAAATGAATCCTTAATCTTGACCTTATTCTTGAATTACTATTCCTGTTTTCATTTAATAATCGTATTAACTAAAAGTATTGGCATCACTCTTGTAATAATTAATCATTGACAAATTCCATCTTCTGTTACGATAGATAAATTAAATAAACTTACTTTGAATCTTCAATTCAATTATCCTTTCATTAGAAGTTCAAAATCCATCGTCTCGATTCCTTGGAATTGACCGTTGATCCAATCTGAACGACGAAGTCTCTTGATCCCAAATATGGCGCAGGACATTCCATCTCCGAATTCTATGATCACAATTGAAGATCCGTTCAGAATCCCTGTAGATAAACTGAAACAATATTAATGCCTAAATATCTTTCACATTATTTACATTAATCATTTAAATCGAATGAATTGGAAACTTTTTACGTCAACCTATCGAATTCATTAATCTCGAAGTATTATCTTCCATACGGCCTGCCGGAGTTTGTGTCTTCTTCCGTCAAAACTCTCTGCTTCATTCCAACGAATTCACTTCTTTTTTTTCCGTCTTCAACGACAACAATCCATGCTCTTCCTATTGCACTATCTGGTTGTTACAACAAACATATATTTATACTCACTAGTTTCCATACTTTAAAAAACAATATCATTAGTTACATTATGATCAGGAATTGTTCAATCACACTCTCCTTGTTGTTTATGGGCAGTAATATAAAAAAAACACTTGAATAGTCAGTTGCTTATTGCCTTCTTTTAATTTAGTACAAAATAACAGATTTTAAAAATTCTGATTCTCCAATGAAAGCATTTCATCCAAATGAACCATTTGACGAAAATCATCTCACGGAAAATCCTAAATTTACAGAAGAACGAAAGTTAATGTAATGAAAACAGACTATTTAATGTGCGTTCGTCGATCAGCGATAAACAATAATTATTGTTTGATGTCGACAAAGTTTTCGAAGTAAGCGGCTTAATAGAATTTATTGACTTAATCCAATTCGGTGAATTATTTTGATTACTAGAAATAAAAACGTTTGCGATTAAAGTAACTTTGAAACAATTGAATATTACCTTGTTCATAAGATTGTTCTATATAAAAGGGGTTCCCAAATTGTGATCCAAACAAAATTTAAATAAAATTGAAATAAATAGTTGTAGAATTATGTAAATATATACACACAAATATTAGAAACGGTTTTACAAGAAACAGTGTGTAATAGTCATGAGTTACGATGTATCCCGTTGGTTTTATCACCACGAAAAAGTTTTCAAATCTATTTAACGATAGTTACAGATGAATATCGTAGGTTTATTGAAACCAATGCAGTTCTGTGATTTCATTATTTCGTGCTTTCATTATTGAAGTGATTCAATATAAATAGTACTTAATGTACTTCTTATACCAAATTTCTAATATCTGGATAATTTACATTTCGCATGTTTGTTTAAATGCCAAGTATTATTTTAGTTCATATTTCATGAATTATGAAACATTCTATTTTATTTAAAGAATAGTTCAATATGAGTGGCACTAAATGTCTTACAATTGAAAGGTGTAAGTCTAAACCCGTACCCCTACAGGCCCTGCAGGTCCATAGGTGCACGGGAGTTAGTCTCCCAGCCATTCTCTACCAATGGGATTAGCTGAGATCTGATGTCAGCCGATCGTCCGCTTGCCTTTGATCCCAGAGTATGAAAATCGATATCCATTTGACAAAGGGCTGAGTGAACCCTAAGATCGGTCTAGAGGAGGTACAAGCATGGAAAAATCCCCGACCACTGCTGGGAATTAAACCTCCATTTCGCAGTCCAGGGCCTAAATCACTGGGTTACTACCAATCTCACTGCTTACAATGGAGGTCTCGTAATCTCGTTTGAGGTTTGTTTTTTTGTTTGTTTTTTTTTGCAAATCTGTTTCATTAAACTATTAAATAAGCCATTTATGACATTATAACCAGACGTTGTTTGAATGAAAAGTTTCACAAGATCTGAAGTTTATTGCTTAAGAGAATAAACAAATTAGTTTCTCTAGATGGTATCAGGAAGTTCACGAAATGTCGTACAGGAAAAAACAAAAAATCAAAAAGGAAATCCTTAAAGTGAATTGCTTTAAGTGAATCATCTGGCCCACCCTAACTGTTGTTCCGTGCGGAAACCATAAATGTTTCATATTTTTTTTTTATTTTTAAATGTTTACGTTACTTTTTTTTTTCCATAGTAGTGAACAGCTTATATTATCTTAACGATAATTTTTCCTTTTCGCTGAGAATTAAATTTTCAGAAGGTCAGGTCATGGTCTCTCTCTCCCGCAATCTCGCACTAGAAGTTAATGTAGTGTGAAAATTGAGTAAATGATTGAAAGCCCAAGCGACAAAGAAAAAGCAAAAATAATGGACTGCGACGACCTCCCACGGAGAAATGTACAACTAAGTATAAAGGTGAACTATTCCTTCAATGAAAGCATGATTAGTTTTCAGAAGTTCTGGAACAATTGTAGCCACGGAACAATTGCCTTAAAAAGCGAAGTAATTAAGAACTGCAAAAACAAGAGATTTACTTTTGCTCAATAGTTTAATATTATGCTGAGGCATTTTAAATGAAAGAACAAACACTTACTGTAATAAGGTAACATCCCTTGAAAAAAAGAAATCTCTCATTAAAAATATTAGAAATAATTAGGCTGATATTAGTTTTTAAACTTCTTAAAAAAAACTCTGAATTCTGGAAATTGAATTTATTCTTGTTGAACTTTGGGTTGAAAATTTATTTGATAAGAAAGTTATTAATCTAAATTCATTTTTAGGTTACTCTTATTTACATTTATTTCCTATTACAAAACAATGACTTTTTCTATATTAATTTAACTCGAACCTTGTCGTATCTAATGACCGAGGTTAGAGTTAAATTAAGTTACAGGATCTGTTTCATTTATTTCAGCATTAAAGATTGTATATTATACTGAATAGTATAACAATTACAAAACATACGGAGAAATGATTCATTGCAAAACATACTAAAAAAGTGACTATTTAAAGATAAAATTATATTACCGGTTTCGCCCTCACCAGTTGTGGGCTTTATCTGCTGACAATTACCGAATGTAACGAGAATGAAGATGGTGCATGGATTCAACGATGGTCATATGCTATGCTTTCGAAATAAATTTGGTTTTTTTTTGTTGTTGTTGTTGTTGTTTTTTTTAATTGACACCAGATGAAGCCCGCACTTGGTGAGGTTGAAACTGGCCATGTAATTTTATCTTTAAACATAATGTCATTTTTTAATTATAAATATGTGTGATGTTATCAATTATTTGTTAGTAATAAGAAATAAATTTAAGTGCAGGAAAAATCATTAAGAAAAAAAACCCAAAGGAATGTTTACTTATCTTCAGAGGGAATCTTGAACGGCCGTTTCGTTCTTTTTTTGGAACTCATCAGCCCGATCCACCACCCTCGATGATATGCCCAGAAAGGCCTGAAAGGATACGGAAATTGCCTTCGCTCCCGAAAGTGACTTCCGAAATAAAATAAACAACAATAAAAAACGACCGGGCTGATGAGTCCCAAAGAAAAGGACGAAACGGACGGTCTTCGTCTGATGATAAAACTCAAAGGCATAAATATTTATGTGCAGTCTTTGGTTTTTTATTTCTTAGCTTTTACATGTGGTTAAATTTACAAAGCATGTTTAGTGTCTATTACTGTAAAGAATAAAATTTTCCATTTAACTATTTTTAATTCGCTTATTTTGTTTTTTTAGTATACGGTGTGTTAGCAGACTGATGAGTTTAAACTAAATTTAAAATGTTTAAACTTAATTTTTTTAGAATTTTTATGTTGTTGTTTGTTGTCCTTGACAGAAACTAAAACAATGGACGAACACGGAAATGTGTGTGAAATCCACTTCCGGTGAAACAGGCTTTAGAAGGTTGTCTTTGAATTTACTTGAGCATTGAAACGTAAAGACGCTGTAATTACGAGAAACGAAGGTGAAGCAAGGACTGTCTGTGATTCAGCAAATTAAAAACTATCTCTGAACTAAAGAAAAAAATCCTCCTTGGCTTTTTAATATATCAACTGAACTGCCAATTTATTTTTTGATTTCCAGGTTCAAATAAAATTTCTAAAATGGAAAGTTTTTGATAAAATTTTATTTTCTTATTAAATAACGAGTGAAATTGGCTGTTTTCATAATTGTTAACGGGTAAATTTTGTGTTGTCAGTTCAAAATACTTAAGCTGTAAATGAAAGAAATTATTAAGACGTTTTTATTATTAGAAGACGTTCGGGAAATAATAAATTCATCACTCTATAAGCAGTAAAAAATTTGTGATCATTTGCTGATCCCGTTATTTCATTACTTTCCTTAATCAAACTTTTGATTTCTTGAATTGATTCGGTTGAGCATTTAAGTGATTTGAGCTTGAATAAATTGTAGTTGTTCAAATGTTTTTCGAGGCTCCACCTACAGTGTGAAGGGCAAAACTAATCAGATAGAATTTGACCTTTGCGCGGTGATCTTCATAAGCCCCAATTGCCCCAAGCTTACTAATGGAGGTGGGTGTAGGTTTCATTTGCTGAGGTTATGAATGGTGATTTCTGTCAGGCGAAGATAATCGGGAAGGAAGCGATTTGACAGTGGCTTCGTTCTTGCTAATGATGTGGGTGATGGGACCTAAAGCAGATGAAGTGGGCTTAGAGAGGGTAATCTACAAGTTTAAGGAGACAAATTCTAAGAAAGACCATTTGTTTTGTATTAGTTCTACTACTTATTTGTAAAAGTTAAAATAGGTGAACTGGAAGCCGTCTGCATTGAGTTAAAATTCGAAGAGGAGCGATTGGATTTTGATGAAATTTGATTTTTGGAAAATAAACCAAATTTCTGTCAAGTGAGAATAAATATAAAATGATTTCTCTCCATCAAAAATTCGTCGGAAAATAGAGAAATATCGTGATTTTCTCCGGATGAAAGTACGAAGAGAATTTTAAGGGTAGTTGTTGTGAACAGCGAGGTTTGAATGGAGATTTATGCCTTGACATTGCCTTTGTCACTTTCAAGTATTGCCAATTTCCATGAACTTCAAAATCATGTTTCGTTAGCCATGAATAATTTCAAAAATTAAACAACTGAACTGACAGAAAATGTGCTGGTTCTAACGTATCGTAAAGTTACTCGAAATTATCTTCAGTTCTCAATTTAGGTGTTTGGATAGTCAAGATAATCATGAAATGAACTTTGTTTCTAAAAACTTATTTCAGCTCGTGATAGGAATTTTACTTAAAACAGATGGAAACTGCTCGTTAGTAATAGTTGGTAAAGTTGGGTAAAGTTCGGTTGTAATTGGATTATTCCAATTTCTGTTGTCGGAAGATTTTATGGAAAAAGTCTTTTTTTAAAAACCTCATTAAATTGGGTTGTCTCAAAGCTGCTTTAAAATTCAATAGGAGTAAAAAAATAAAAAAAAAGTTTCGAAAGAGATGGTCCCGACAGAAAAGACAAAATGCACAATGAAAATAGGAAATGTATAAAACCATCCAAAACTTGTTAAATTTCTATAAAAACAAAGTTCAACTATTGGAGTAGACTTGAAATGCATTTATGTAACCTTGTTGCAATTCTTTTCTGAGTTGTCATTTCAATTTCTAACTTATTGAAAGCTAAGTTAAATGGGAACCAGTAGCGTTTTCAATTTTATTTTTTTGTTAGTTTCAAATTTTTATTATCAGTAATAAAAAAATACCTTACAAAAATACCTTAGAAATCTTATTATTTTTAAGATATTATGATCTTAGAAATTTCTAATATGAAATAACAAAATAAATATTTAATTCATATCGGTAAGTAAATTACTGTAACTATAAAATAAACACTAGTTTCGGTGTTTTTGAAGGGTAGAAGAGTATTAATCTCTAAATATTTATTTACTAAAACATTTTTTATTAATTTTTACTATATGTATTGATTTGAAGACATCTCGTGTGAATTTTAAATCCACTGGTTGATTTTGAGTTAGTAAATATCAACATGAACTTCCTAAGTAAATTGTTCTTAAAATATGTAATAGAATATGAAATATTTAGAGGTAGTGAATTATATGGATATATTAAATAAATTAAATAATCATTCCTTGTCAATTTTGATCAGCTTATTTTTTAGATCTTGTTGGGATTAAGGACGGTGGATTAGAGGGTGTCAATCTCGAAGCGCTGTTAAGATGCGATCCGTCTTTTTGTGCTTACGGAATGAGGTGTTTAATCCCTTTCTTCCTTCCCTGGGATTGTTTTCCCCTTGAACTTATCCCGGCAGTAATGTTTTTCTGAGGTCTTCATTTTCGGTTGAGGAATTGGGAATTGGTGCGACCTCTTTTGGGAAGTTTAATTAATTCCTGGCGTCTAATCAAGTGCACCTGTTCAACTAATTAAATGCAATGGTGCATCTCTACAAGAGAGGCCCACTCGTAAAAGGAATATTGTGCTGTGTTGGTAGATCATTTCCTGCTGTGCCGTCGACACCACTTCTCTCAACCACAGCTTAATTTTGGTTAAAGCCGCATTGTACTACAGTAACGTCTGAGTTTTTCCAATCTCAGACATAATCTCAAAAGCTGTTTATTTTCTTCTCCAATTCATAGAGGACTCGGAATGATAGGTCTCTTTTGAAATAGAAATTTAATATGTTTATATAATGAAAGCAGAAATGGTCTTCATTTTTCCCTAATGTTTTTCGTAAATTAATGGAGAAATAACTTCAGTAATACTCTGATCAAGAATATTGAACTAAATACCCCATGAAGTTGAAAGCTGTATATTTAGTAATTCCGTAAATCTTACAATATACAAATGATTGTATTTATTTAATATCTTTAAAAAAAAGTCGGCCTTTTGTTTTTGTGGGAAATTCACCATTATTTTCAGATATTTCAATAACCTCAAATAATCTCTTACTCAGTTCCATGTCTCTCTCTCTCTTCTGTCTTCAGTGCTTAGATTCTCATTGAGATAAAACAGGATGTCAAGTTGAAAATCTGTTCCATCCTTTATAATAGGTTTCATTGATTTCTTTGTTTTTATGACTGCAATTTATACAGAAGCAATTTCTTCTCTTTAAATGTCAATTTATTTTTAGAGATAATTGCACGATTTTAGTTCGCAATTATAGTTAAGTCATTGGCTTCCATTTCAATGCCTTCCCCTCCTTTTATTTAACATTTTTCTAGAATTCATTCCTACCCTCATCTGTCTTTGTATTTTAAAGGGAAGTGTTTGAATGTTTGCTTTAAATTGTAAATAATTAATAATCTTTTATTTTTCAACGGAGTTTATTCCAATAAGTAGTTACTTCACTTATAAGGAAATTGACTGGTTATCATTAATTAAATAGAAAATTAAGAAAAAAAATTAATCTCAGTTTTTCCACATATGGCTGATTTTATTAATAAAAAGCTTGAAGCTGCGTTTGATAATAAAATGTGTTAAATGTTATGCAGAGATAGTTAATGTAAATTAATCTCACTTCCTTAAGGCAAATAGAGCTAAGTTCGCAATAGAGCACAGCTTTCTTAGTTTTAGATTTGATCTAACTTTTGTGAAACTTCTTAATATGCACTGGAGAGAATTTGAATGACGAAGTTTTGAACTTGTAAGTCGGAACAAGCTTATCAGTCTCTGATCAAGAATATTAAACTAAATACCCCATGAAGTTGAAAGCTGTATATTTAGTAAGGCATTTATCAGCAGGGCCCCGGTACCTTTTAAATATACGGTATCTCACACAGCTATTAGCATTATTTCTTAGAGTAAATTAAATACAAAATCTACTTTTTCATCTTTTTTTCACTGATTCTGTGTCCAACATATTTATCTAAATATTTACTTAAAAAGTGTAAATGCAGCCTAAATTGATTCTGGGAATTCAGAAGCTGATTAATCATAATAAATATGATTAATTTCAAATTAAATTAAATTTTTTAAATAAATTAAAGAAATTGTAAGAAGAAAATAATAAAAATGATTATTTTTAGCAGTTCCTAGGTTGCAGCTTGCCTGTAAAACATAGGGGACCGCTCTTGCTTTTATGCTTGCTGGATGTCACACTCTGTAGTGGCCAAACGGTTAGAGATATTAGATGAAACCTTCACCATTGTCTTCAGCATCAAAAAGTAGGTGACCACGTCCAAAAAATCAGACCTCTAGGACCACTCCCACTCCCTGACCGGATGTTGGGGGGTCAAAAGTGGTCGCTTCCGATAAAGAGGAAAACGGCAATAGACGTCCCCCCAATATCGACCCTTCTGAACACATTTTTATTTATAAAATTGTGCATGTAATGGGGCCGCTTTGCTTTTGACACTGTCTAAAAGCATTAATTTATCTTGTTTTCTTACAATTTCTTTCTTTATTTTTTTGATAAGAGCTATTTACTTACGATATGGATGAAATAACTGCTAAACGTTGGTGTTTAAACTAAAAATTTATAATTTTCAAACAAGATACAAAGAGAAAAAAGATATATAACAGAAGATTACATTTTAAATTAATAATTTTCTTCTATCAAAAAAACAAAACAGAAAACAAGCAACTTATTCTGAAAACAAGAGTACAAAAAAAAAAAAAAAAAAAAAAACAATTCAGGAGGGCCATAGATCTAAGACTTTTTCTAGGTATTTCATTTTTATCCGGGTTTCTGTTACGACAGCTATCACGCATTTTAGTGTTGTGGTATATTTTAGCTGTGACTTTAGGGAACGAAGATATTTTAAGTCAAACTGAGAATCATTTTTATTTTACAAGTTTCTCAAAACAACGGAAAGGTTTTTTATTTTTTTTTCTCATTTAATCTGATGACAAGCTCATTTCATTTCCAGTTGAATAAATTTCTATAGAAGTTCATAAAGATTTGACCTTTGTAAATACAGAGGCTAAAGATTACAAAAAAAAAAAAAGCTGATTGTCGTGGAAGTAGGGCCTGTTTCTCTTCTGATTTTTTTCTGTTTAATGTTTTTTTTTTTTTTTATTCCTTGGGTTCTCGTGAAGACGAAATCCTTTTTAAATCCATTCATGGAATTCTTTTCATTCACTGACTTTGAACTGAATTGAATTCTCTTGATAACATTCTGTTCACTGAGATTGTTTCATTCACTGAGATTGTTTGCTCTGGTCTCTTGGCAATCTTTCCACTATATAAATTTAGGTTGAATTCATCAATGAAGAAGCCAATCCTTCTTACATGAATTCTATTAGATTTTTAGCATTTTTTATATGTTTTCTTCCTTAACTGCTTTTGACATCGAAAACATTTTGAATTGGAATAGAATTGGATTGATTCAGTGTAACCAGATAGTTTGTGCCGCAAAAAACGTTAAACTAATCGACGAAACATTGTAAATATATTAAGAGTCGTAATTACTTTTCTTTTTAAGAGGTGTGAAATGTTAACCAATGTTCGCCACAGATTTCCAACTAAGTGTTTATTTCTATATTCTTTGCTTAAATTCATTACTCTGAAAAGAATATGGACCAGTATTGTTAATATTGGTTGATTCCCACTTCAGTATCTGTGACGATCGTGGGATTGAGGTCAGATAAACGAAATGTTCAATCGTTGATTATTATCTAATATCATTAGTTAACTGGGTTTCAAATCTTTTTACGCAGTATTACTTGTATCTTAAATCCACAAATGATGTTTTTGCGTCACTTTCTGAAGAGGTGCAACGATATTGTTGATTAGATTGCAGACCAATTGACAGGAGTGATTTATCATTTGAAAAGGCTATTTTCTTTACTTGGTTATCGAATTGATGTAGTTTTTCATTTTCGTTTTTAGCTGTGAATTACGACATCTTCAAAACTTGAATTTCCAATTATCCTCCTCCTCGGTGTAATCGGTGCTAATCTAAGGTTTGTCAGGAAGTAAACGTAATTTAATTTGTATAAACACACATCTTATGTCTCCAAAACATGAGATGAAAACTGTTAAAGTTTAAATATTGAAATGATAACTACATTTTGCAAATTTAAGGAATCATTCAAAATTTTTGATTACTTTAATCATTGCAAACTTATTTGTGTAACTTGACTTTTTGAATCGACATTTTGATTTACAATAAAACAAATACTCACAAAAATCCGTGTATTTGCTGTTGCATTTAGGATTAAATGTTAATACTTTCTTGTAAGTTGATTTTGATTTAACTTTTCAACTTAAATTCAAAATTTTAAAGGCAAAAGGCTACTTGATTTGCTTTTGTTAAAATCCTCACTGGACAACTCGTCAGTGGCTCGAGATCTAATTGCTGGCGTTCGTTGTGAAAATTTGTTAGTTGATCAATTGATTCACTCAAAGAAGAGTCGCACGTTTTAGATTTGTCAGTTTTAAATGGATTTGTTCGGAATTTGACCTTGCATCTAATATAAAAAAATAAAATAAAAAGAATAGAAAAAATTAAACTTTGAAAGTCTTTATTGCGCTTTTTATGGCACTAATGGAAGAGATTAATAAAATAAGTAGACAATCTACAAATACAAAATAAAAAAAATTAGGCGAAATATTTGCTGTATGTAATGTACCTCGATTTTAACGAAAATAGGTTTCCTGATTTTTGGAACATGTTTTTCAAATGGGGTCAGTTATTTCAATGATTCGGACAAATAAAATTTTTTAGTTTAAGTTTTATAAGATAAAAAAAAGAAAGAAGTACTGTCCAACCCTGATAGATTTTTACGATAGCTTAGTACATTATGCGTTGTTCGGTAGTCTGATGGTTTAGGCGTTGGACTGCGGTTCAGTTCAATCCCCGGCGTAGGTGGCCGGGAATTTTTCCACGGTTATTTCGCCTCCTAGGGTTCCCCCAGCCCTCTGTCAATGGGTACGGGGTTTCTTACTCGGGGGCGGAAGTCGGGCTGACCATTCGACCTCCACTAATCGTATTGGTCAAGAATCACTGGGAGCCTAAACCTCTCGCAATGGAGAGGTCTCCCTAAAAGGCCTATTGCTTTGCAGCTTTTAACAGTACGGTACTTTTATGGTTACTTTTTTAGTAAAATGGTAAAATACGGTACTTTTATGGTAAAATTGATCGCTGAAGTCTAGAAATGACAAACTGACTTATATCAAATTTAATAAGAAAAGTCAAATTGTCTAGATTAGAGTTCAATGACTTCATATCTATTTTAAGAGTCGCAAATAAATAAAGGTCTGAAATTGTAGCAGTTAAACCATTTGTAGCTAAAGCAATAACGGAATATATATATTTAATTTACATTAATGTTAGGGATCAAAACATCATAAGCTGAGTAACTAAAAAATACATTCTTACATTGTTTGATATTATAGAGAGGGAGAATGGCTTGCGTTACTGTTTTCGTTTGTTAATTTATACTTTTGGTGTATATTAAAAAAAGTCCCCAAGAAAAATTAGATCCAAAGGTTCGTCCATTGTTTAAGTCATTGAAACATTGTCTGTTTTAACAGTTTTTAAAATGTTAAGAATTAATCTTTTCTAAATTGTCTTTTAATTTGAATCATCAGTATTAAAAGGTCAAATCAGCCCAAAAGAAAGAAGATTTGATGAATCGATAAACACGGGAAGAGATGGAGGTTTCGTTTCGCCATTGATCTCTTATTGGGAGTGTTGATGTAAAAGCTTTGCTAAAGGCGAGATGGAAGCTTTGTTGTTTGCCCGAGTGAACTGTTCCTAGAGCTGCCATCTGGTCCGAATACATCCTTTCCCTCCTCCTCCTCCTTCCCCGGTGTTTTTCTCTTCGTCCTTATTTGGTGCTCAGGTCTTGTTACACAACTTTCTCTTCGGCATCTCCTCGTGATTTCGACGCATTTTAGCCACTTGGTCAAAATTTCTAATCGCTGCAGTCCAGTATTTAATATTGAAAGACTCGTCAACACAGATGCCATTTGTTGGCGTTTGGCTTCAGAATGTCAGGTTTTATTTGCAGTTGCTTCCCGACATACCTTCTACACGGGATTAAACACTGTTCTTAATTCCTTATTTAAAGATTATAAATTGATGAGGCGATAGTTCGGTGACGCCAAAGGTTTTTACGACAAAGTACACTGCAAAAGGATGAGCGGTTAGATACGAATTGGCAGTAACGAAATCATGGCAGTTAGCAGCTACTGACAGCTCCAAGTTAACGAGTGAAATGTATTTGTTATTTTTATAATTAGACTACTTTTGTATATTTGTTCTGCTTCTTGCCTATATTTTTTTTCAAGTCTCTGTTGTGTTGATACAACAGCCAAACATTGAATACTACAAACATATTTTATCTACAAGAGATCTCTATCATCTGTTAAAGAGAAAGCTTACAAAGTTTACTTTAAAAGCCCTGTATCTTACAACTTTGCCGCAACAATTATTAGATAGTTGGGAAGGAAAGATTTTCTAATTACTGTACTAATTCCTTCATCTTTCTTTGTATCTGTTCAGAGAAGTCATCGGTTTAATGTAATTTATTTCGAGTCATTGTAGTTGACAAACGGCATTATTTCGAAGCCCATAGGATAAAAAGATAAGACTTATTACATTTTTGCAATCCTTTTCTGACGTAACCTTTTCTATATTAATCAGGTTTATTTTGTCAGATGTTAAAAAAAAAAAAAATAGGTTGGAAGCGACTTATTTTAAACGGAAGCTAAACAACTTTTTTAAACCGTTTTTCTTAGTCACTTAAACCTTCTGCTAAATTTATGTCAGTTGAGGACAACTTTGTTTGAACACGACGCTGGTATTTATAATTCAGAGCAAGAATATCCTGTGCGTTGGTCACCTTCAAAATTAGTAACTCGTGTTTTCCGATTTTGTTCTTAGCGTTAGATTATTCAAGTGATCGTTCAGCAACCAAAAGTGAGGGCGGGAAGGGAGAGCCATCTTCATTTTCATATAAATGCTCTTTGCCTAAAATACGTAAATATTAAAGATCCAAAAGTGTGTCTTAAGAAAAAGGATTGATAAAAGGCAGATTTTTTTTATCCTATGATTATGTGAGAGATGTCTTAAGCAAGCAACTCTGTTATAACTGCTGCTCAAACAGCAAAACAGAAAAATACGTGGAGAAGTAAATAAACAAATTTATTCGGATTTTAAAAGAACAGAAGACAAATATTTGTTTTATTTACGCTTCAAGCGGATTTAATTCTGATCTTCGTAAATAAAGAATAAGGAAAAGATAAGAAAAATTGTTTTTTTGTTGGTAAACTGCTACATAATGAATTCAAATTTTATAACATTGATATTTTTTTTAGCTCCGATAAGGGATTACTTGATCAGAGCATTTCTTGCCATTCCATTAAGTCGTGAGATCTCAAGAGAGGAGTAAAACTACTTTTAAGTCATCTCATACAGGATTGATATTTGATGTAAAGATGGTAGAATCTTTTAAAGGCTTTAAAGTAAGTACGTAATATTTTGATCTTCTGAAAACGAATTCTGAAGCTACCTTTTGAAACAATCGTTAAACTTTACTGTTTCGTTTAATGTCTCACTTTTGGCAGGTTTAAAAAATTGTTAGTTATATTAAAGAATTTGTTCGTGTGATTGTAGATCAGTGACACGTTGAGTTGCACAAGACGGATTGCTTTGTCAGATGAAGTAAAGAATGGGTTTGAACTAATACTAAACATAAAAAAAATTCAGTTTTTATTAAAAAAGAAAAATGGCAGATGTGATTCAATCTTAATCAGTAATTTGTAAAGTGATCGAAAATCAGTGCGATCAAAAAAAAAAATGCGGTCAACTCCATTATGTCCGTTTTACGAAAGAGACCCAAATGACGTTCATTTTCAAACGTCTTTTTTTACGACTGATTTTGAAATGAAATATCGACCGTATTAAATTAGCGTTTGAAAAATGGATGAAACCGTTTTGAACAACTAAAAAAAAACCAAAAAAAAAACCACAGAACAAACTACAAATGACAAATACAGTTAATTTACTTTAAAGTTTAATGCTTGCTTCCAATTTAGTGAAGGAAACACTTGTAAATGTTACCATAAAAAAAACATTTTCCAGTTTCCTAAGGAAATACAACTCAGAAATAGTACATGAAATTTGCGCGTGGATATAACAAATTTACATAGAAAACATTGACCAATGTCAGTATCTAATATTGAGTATTATCCTTTTAGTAATCCACTAGTTTGCGCATGCTTTAAATTGTTTAAAGTGAATTGGATTTAGGCATTTTCAGTGATGCCTCTTAATTTCATAAAAACTTAAATATTCGGTAGATATTACAATTTATAATTAGACTTTCCTTGGTTTTTGTGATTTTATGTTGTTTTTAAAGTAAAAATGAAATTAAATAAAACCTTAAGAAAAAAGATTGGGAAGAAAATAGATTTTCCGTTCTTTCAGGAATTGCTCTTTGATACGTACGTCTGCAATACTTGGTATTTTTATTTTGTTTATTAATCTATGAGTTAGGTCGAGTGAATTCTGCCATTTCGTTGCTGCATCTCCATTTCAATCGATAAAAAGTAGTTCGCTATTGAGCTTAAAAATTTCATGGCGAATTGAGTTATCAGCTCCCTGCCATCCAACTGTTCGTTGAACCCTAGAGCGTGGGAGGAGATGCAATTGATTTTTCACCCATTCTCCCGGTTGTCGTTTTCACCGACACCTGTTCCCTGAGCGCAGTGAATGTCTACAGCTCCTAGTAATCACCTACGCCGCTCTGAGCTACGACTCCCTTCTGTATACTTACTACCGATAAAACAAACAAGACTACATCAGTTCTAGACATTGGAAACAATTAAATCATTTCCGAATTATACTTCAGTGCTTTTGCGCTTCTTTCTTGATATCACTTATTAATGCGAAAATTTCGACCCGAAAAGAATCGTTTCTGTTTCCTGATCCCCCTTCCCCCATCTGCTTTTAGGTCGGCTTTAGTGGGAATCAAGGACACTGTAATATTCAGTGGTTGGCTGATGTATCAGCATAACAGAGACTTGAAAAGAAATGTGTTAAGAAGCAGAACAAACCTAAAATCTAAATAAGAAGTCTAATTATATAATGAACAAATACATTTCACTCGTTAACTTGGAGCTGTCATTAGCTGCTAATTGCCATGATTTCGTTACTGCCAACTCGTACCTAACAGCTCATCCTTTGCGATTTACTTTGTCATAGCCTTTCGCCTCATCAGTCCTTAGATAAGGAATTTAAAAACAGTGTTTAATCCCGTGCAGAAGATATGTCGGAAAGCAATTGCAAAATAAATCGATATCCTTAAGCCAAACGTAAACGAATGGTATCTTAACTGTGTTGATCTTTCAGTATTAAATCGTGGAATAGTTGAGATAATAACGAAAAATATAGATTTGACCTAGTTACATCATACGTTTACGAATGACTTATTTTTCAACTGGAAAAAGCTCCAGAAGTGCTCTAACTTTTTTTTCCTAAATGCTTGTCCAGTAATACTTTAAGCAGCTTTCGGATATTGAAAGAGATACTGTGGGCAAAGAATCGAAGGATTGACGAGAAATAGTTTTCAGCTTTCCTTAATTTCTGTATCGCAGATTAAGATTTATATTTTAATTTATGCTTTATTAAAATCTTAATGGAAAATACTTAGGGATTATTTTGATCCAACATCTATTGATATTTGAAAGTTAAAGATGAAATTACGGATAGAACTGGCTAAGAATGTTCAGCAGATTTTATACCATAAGGGTTGAAATTCTTTCTGGACAGAGCAAGTTTCTGCTTTACACTGTACTATACTTTAAACTATCAGGGACTATAATAAAACATTTTATACAATTGAAGTTATTGTTTATCTGAAATTCCCACCAAGTTGGACTTCTCTGCAGATCTGCTCACTAAATGAATCAACTGAAAGATCATTCCAAGGATGAATCCTCAGCAATTGGAGGAAACGGAGTTTCAGAAAAACTAAGCCCCATCTGTACACCAAGGGATTTCTTCAGTTGCGCCAAGTTTGAACTTTCAAAGTTTCATGGTTTTACAGTTAAATCACGTTCTGCTGGAATGCCCACTGACTTTTTATTTGTGAGTTACGTTAAATTTAACATAATTTTCTTCATTATGATTAGAAAAGTGACCTACAAATTTATTATCCACATCTTCTATTAAAGTATTACAGCCTCTTTCTTTTAAAAATAGATTTCGATATTAATACTAAAGAAAATTGTGCTTTTGTCTATTAAGTGCGATGTTTTTTATTTGCAGTGGAAATGTAACCCATTGAAACGGTTTTTCTACTGAGTGATGAAGGCCCTGTTGAAAGCGAGGCTGCGGTGTTTAGGTTCTTTTTCGGAGAATAATAGCCATCACTGACAGAACTCGTAGCACAGTGGATCTCCTACGTTATAGGAGATGGGAAAAAAAAAAAAAAACCCTCTTTTGCCAGCGTGGGTTTCCTTCCACCTCCATCGGCGTCAAATGAGGTTGTTCCCCTTTTCTCATATTCGATGGAACGAAGAAAGAATGAGCTTGGGTGTCAGCGCTATCTATCACGCGCCAACAAAGGTTCCGTTCGTTTGATAAAAGAGTTGCGGTTGGCGGGAATGCTGCTGCCGTTCCTGCGGCTAAATTTCCAGCCATTATTCCGTGTGTAGTTTTCGATTGTTGGTAGGAAGGTAATGCGCCGTAAGTAGATTCATATCCCTGCTATTTAAAAACGGAGGCTGTTGAAGTTGTGAACGTGTCGAAACTGCAATGAGGGCTTAAGACGATTTTCATTACGGTAGCAAAACTCCCTTGTGATGAAACCACTTCATTAAGGATTGGCGCCTTTTCGCTGCAAAAGTGCTCGTGAATGCAAATTGAAATCACGAAGCAGTCGGTGGGAGACGAATTACAAATGGGGTCATGCGTTAACACAATCCTCACTCCCCCATCCTAAATATTTACTCAAGAAAACAAATTAAATAATCTTACTAAATCGCTTCGTGATTCCAATAAATTGTCAAAAACAAGATTGTGTAATGGGAGGAATTTGTGGATCACCAGCAACGAAGTCAAGTCAACATAAGAAACAGAAGGAAAAAATAAAAGGCTCGTACAAGATATATACAGGGCAGATTTCTTAATTTTAAGGTAACAAATTAAGATTGAATTGATTACAATCGATGGATGGAAGAACGCTTTTGAATTCAAATATGTTTGTTCAAATTTTTGGATTTTAAATGTTTTCATTGCGACTTAACCGGAATAAAGAATTGAGTAATTTTCACTAAAAACAATAATTCACTCTCGAATTTTCATATATTTTTATTTAATACAGCAAATTTTCGGAAAAGAATGTTTACGCTTTTCCTTCTTCAAGCCTTTCTGACACTGAAGATTAACAATTAGTTTCTCAATAAAATGAGAGAAATTATATTAATTACAACAACAAATTATTTCTCTGTTAAATAAAAATAGATGCAATTCGAGAGTGAATTATTGTTTTTAATAAATATGAGAGAGGAGATAAGAAGAACACATGGAATCTATATTTTAACTAAGTTAAGAGCTTGGCTCGTTTTGCTCGCTAACAATTTTATTGAATTTAGCGACGAATAACGATCGTCACATCAAAGAAAATTACTACAATGTTACTGTTGTACTAGTAGAAGTTGAAACCATTTTAATGGATTGTAGTTCGTATAAGTGGAATATTGAATGAAAAGGAGGAGGACACCCTCAGAGCACATTTTGAAGAACGTCAATTAACTAGCTCCCAAAACATTGTAAATATTCAGTTAATGCTAACAATTCAGTTAATTCAGTTCAATATTGGCGAGTTAATTGTTCTATTTAATACAAATTTATTCGTTGATGTATTAAACTGGCGTGCCATAGCCTACACTCCCTGAAGTAGCAAATCTTATTAACCATTAACTTTTAGGTCTTCATAAACTTGAAATATTTGACCGCTTTTAAGTTTAATGAGGATCTAAAAATTAATCAAATAACTGAAGTTACTTCATCGCTCGAATTTTAAAACGTTTTAGTAAAATATTTGTTCCATTTGCTGTTTAAGCAGATTAACAAATTTGCGTAAATAACAATGAAATTGGACAACTTAAGTTACAATAATAATTTTATATAGAATTATTATAAAATGCTTCTATTGTAAAATATTCATTGAAATTAGCTGCGTCTTTTTTTGTTTTGTTTTTTAAATCTTCATTAATATTTTTTTATTCTTTTTACTCTGGAAATGAATGTTGGATTCTTTTTTCCTCTCTTTCGTTTCACATCCTTTTGATTGTATCGGAATCGATCGCTTTCTTTTTTTTCCCGCCGATCTTTGTTCTTTTTCTTCCAATCCAATCTTGAGCCTCAATTCGAAATCACGCAGAGGATCTGATGCATTGAACCATTCGCCATCGAATAAATGTTTTTATTAGAATCGAAAACAAAAGCAGAAATTCGCTCAATTGCTTCTAGTTTGTGTCAAACCCTTTGATTCGCTTTTGCTTTTCTAGGACTTATTCTGACATCATTAATATTCACTTCACAAACCAAATGGCTTCTCTACCAATAATGAAAACAAATGTTTTGCACAACCAACCATTTCTAGCTTTTTGTTTCTTTTTGAATATTTCAGAAATTTTGCTTTGCACAACTAACATGATCCAAAGAAGAAAAAAATGCCTTTGAAAATGCCAGTTGCTGTCCACCTACGCTAATAGATAGAATCACTTCAAATTACAAATTGATACAACACGAATCTCACTAAAATATCGACCAGCAAACGTAAACATTAAATAATCGTCAATATTATTCAGTTTTCCTTACAAAGGATTATTGGTAACAGACTTAGGTGTGTGAATAACTATTAACTGATAAATAACTTGTTCTGTATTTAAGAAGCTCCTGTACTTTTGTTTATATTTAGTTATTTGATCATAAAAACATCCACGTCCGTCAATGCATACAATGTTAAATCGCCCCATTTGGAATCTTCTCAAAACGTATCTGACTTTTAATTTTTAACCTTTCTTCCGACAGCAATAATTCATTAGCAAATAATCAGTCTCAAAATTTAAAAAAAAAAATATCCTAGAAAGATGACAATTTAGTGGAAGGGTTGTGTTCTTCTGAAGATCTCAGTAGTTTTTATAAATTTGACCAGTAGATAATCTAAAGAGTTTGGAGCTAAACGCGAAAAGTTGGCATTAATTTCGAATGTTTCAAATACTTCAAAAGCTTCGTTGCTCTATTGTTTGGTTGATCCTTGAATTGATTCCTTCTCTTTAATGTTTTTTTTTTTTTTTTTTTTTTTGAGTCTCTAAATCTTAACCATTTGTTTCAAGAACTCCTTTTTAATTATGTTTATTAATCTATTTGCTATTTGTCATTTTCTTTTGTCACTGAATATTTTGTTTCTTAATCATTACAACTCGTATAGTTGGCGTTCCAGTTTTTAATATCAGTGGCTCATCATGGCTGAACAGTTCTTGAATAAGAATCCACGAGTCAATTGCTGTGACCAAGATTAACCACACATGCCTCTGGGAACCAAAGATATTCCAATAAGAGTATTTAGCATACTAAAATTCAAATGTTCTATTTGGGAGTTAGCCACACCTCCCCCCCCCCAAAAAAAAAATACAAACAAACAAGCCAAAATTTCTTTAAAACGATTGAAGAATTTATAATTCAGAATTTGAATTTTCTTTACTTCAGACGCTACCCAAAGTGCATTAAACATCTTCCAATGGTAAATGGCTACCGTTACTTTTACGGTGTTTTCAGGTGGATTTCGTCTGCAAGAAAGATGACGACTAAATAATTCAGTTAAACTAATATTTTGTAGGGGAGGCTGTCGTTGGTGCTTTTTCTTCTTCTGTGAAATATCTTCTGTTGTTTTTCGAAATCCCATTGAAGAATGATTTGTTATGGTTGATTAACAGTTCGTGATTCCCATTGTTATAAACTATCATTTTCCTGTTATTCAATCTAAGTTCAAATCGTTTTTATCTACTTCATTTACCCATCTTTTCTATCCTCTCCTTTATGTTTTCCGTTGCAGAACCGGTCTTTTCTCAGGCTTCCATATCACTAAACTTATCGTATTTCCCATATCGATAAAAAACTCGTGTTCCGGGAAAACAATATTCGTTTTATGAGGGGAAAATGGATTCTCAAATAACATCTTCCTTGCATCGGAGTCTCTATTGATTCTCTATTTTCTTCCACCTTCTTTTATTTTGTAATTATGACATAATTTAAAGCAAAAAAAACTTTTTAGGTTTACAGTGTGTTCCGTCACGAAACCGACAAATTTCGGCATCGTGTTCCGATGGTTATTTTAAGCAAAAAAAATGGATTTGATTCTGCTTAGTTTCCTAAATATGGGAAAGCCGCAGAATAACAGCTATGTGATAACCATTTAATGTGTTGTTTTATTGATTTGAAATGCAATTACATTGAATCACTATATCTTTCAGTAATTGTTCAAATTGTCTGCCTCGATCGCTTAAACTTGCTGTGACGCTTGCTTTCAGTGTATCTATGGAACATCAGCACTGTCATGATCGTTGCTCAAGCAGCATCAGTTATTACTATTCCCGTGATTCTGACTTGCTATTCACATTCACTTTTGGTTTCTTACAATCCCACACATAAAAATCTTAATGGTGATAGGTCGGGTGACCGAGGAGGCCATGTAGTGGTTCACTCCGTCCTATCCATCGATTGGGAAACATCTCGGTCAGCTTGGCAATTGCTTGTACGGCTGCCTGTGGTGGGGCTCTGTTTTGTTGCATCCACATCCGTTATCGTTTTGCTACTGACACGTCATCTAAATGTAGGTGATTGCACGAAAATCTGTATAGGAATCGCCTGTCGGATATCCATCGAAGAAATGTGGTCCAATCAGATAATTGTCCACTATTTTAAATCACACATTGACAGAGAACCCTTTGTTGGTAAAGACGGATTGTTATGGCTCAGGGAGTCATGAATCCAAATATGTGAATAGGGCATATTAATAATGCCATCACAGGTGAATGTGGCTTAATTAGTGAATAGGATGATAGAACCCATCCAAATTGGTTGAACCCATTCACAAAATGTCACATGAGATTTTATAATCATCGGGTAATTGATATCGTCGGAATCGCTGTGGAGCCTGTAAATGTGGATGTCATTTAGTAAACAACTTGGTCTCACCCATCAGATAATTGATGTTGGACTCCCTTCAGATGGTACGGATAAAAATCACCAGAATTCCCCGTACTTGCATGGTTGCAACACGTGATACATGAAACTGTGCATATTTGAGGTTGGGCTTCACTGTACAGCCGTCATCACACCTCTGTAGCACATGGTCGTACTTCTTCGTGGAAAGGAACCAGTCCTCTCTCAAACACCGATACACGTCTCCAAATATCGCATGATGGGACATTGTGCTGTTAGGATATCGGTCTTGATATTCATCTGTATCGGCACTCATTTCTATTGTAAAAACCAAAAGGTCGGAATATCTTGCAGGCATTTAACTGTATGACGTCATCTGCTACACGAACTATTATATCCCTGTCGGTATTAATAACAGAAACAGAACAATGACAGAACATTGAAAAAAAAAATTAAAACTGGTTTGTCTTCATTGCTTTATTATCGTATAGTAATGTAATTTTTAATTATTCGCTTCTTATTAATTACTACGTCTTAATATAATGTTAAGACAACTTCTATTAAGTTCTTTATAAAACAAATAATCAAAATAGCTATTTTTTTAATGAGTTAATTTATTTTTTCAAATCATCCACAGAATATAAATGTTAATAAGAAAATAAAAAGTACATAAAGAAAACTGTAAGAATAGCATATGTTACTACTTGTTCATTGATAACGGTTCCGGTAAATCTGTTTGACTATTAGAAATCTATTTGATCAACGCGTTTATCTACAAAATAAGCGCGACTGTTTGTTTGTTTTGTCTAGAAACAACGTATACATTTCTCAACGGATCTTTACCAAATTTCGAACGGAGGTCCACATGCATCCTAGAATAAGCATGAACAACGAAAACCCGGATTCGGACTGAGGGGTATAAAGGGGATGAGGGTCAAACTTCTCAAAAGATACGCATATTTCTGAAACTGCTTTAGTTGGAAACACGAAATTCGATATAAGCGTTCTTTGTCAAAAATCTTCAGTAATATACGTATTCGATGAATTTTCGATATTTGGATCCTAAGGAGGGTAAACGGGCGGGGATGGGGGAACTTTATTGAAGAATAGCCTACTCATTTCTCTAAAATCGCTTTAGCTGGAAACACGAAATTTCATATGATTATTCTTAATTCTGAGTTTACTTCATGTAATTTGGTTTTTTGAATAAATAAAGCGTACTTTATGCACGGCCTCCGGAGTGAAGCGACGGTAGTAGGCTAGTATTTACATAAAAACTCGTTGATCAAGTAGATTTCTAATAGTCAAACATAGATATAAAATACTTAGATGTGATGTTATGGTTCAAATCTTTCTCAGTTTCTATTTCAGTTTTATTAGACTAGTTAAAAATCATCCGTAGTTGCAAATACAGGAATTCTACAATCTTATTCTGATGAAGGAAAATGTTTGCTATTGGCGAGTTCATTCTAATATTTTATACATAATTCAGCGTCACTGTAAAAAAAAAAATTAACCGAATATTATCCTTTGCTTTTGTATTTTATCTTTCTGTTGAGAAATGTTCCTTTTGAAAATGTATAGGGATTTTTGAATATGGTTTTCGTAATGATTTAATAGTTAACTTGGTTGTAGGTCTGGTTCTTTTTTTTTTTCCTACAGTAACTGTGCTATCTTAGCAGCAGCTGTCAACGGAGGATATCAAGCGAAAGGGAAAAAAAGAAATGTTGGCGGGATGAGCTTCACTAAAAAGGTCTTGGCGATAGAGCGGGACACTATCCTGTGAAAGTAATATTCTTTCTTCGAACCCGTGTGGGAAACTAGTTGGCCCGTATCTACATCGCCCACGCACCGGAGACAAAGGAGGCTGCTGCGTTGATGACTCGCTGCTCTAAATGACGATGACGTGTCACCTGGAGCCAGCAGACGACGACGACACGGCCTTGTGAAGGGTTGACGAGCACCGAATGTCAACTCCCTAGAAAGGATTAAGCTTCGTTGCTCTTTTTTTTATTGCTTTTAAGGCAGTTTAGTGAGCGAGTAGGTGGTGAACTTTTGAAACACTCGAGGGACTAAAATTATCTCTGACTAATGAAGGGGATATGATTTCTTTCATCTGCTAAAAGTATTAAAGATGCCAATGTGGGAGCAAAAGCCTCTTAAAGAGTGAAACCTGAAGATCTTGTTCTGAAAACAAACATGGATTCAAATCTAACGTTAGAAATCTATTGAAGTTTTTAAGAATCTAATAAAGAAATCGTAGCGTTCTAATTGATTTTTCCCTCCATTGTTTTGCATGATAATAGTTACTTTTTATTATGTAAATACCTTCTAAACTCGTAGCGTCTAAACTTTAAGCTCTTTCGAAGCCACGATGAAAACTACACTGTTGTGCAGAAATGTCACAGAAAATAACAAGCCATGGCCTTTTTAACCATTCGGCCACTAATAAATTCGTAGGCCCAATTTACGAGAATTACACTATTAATAATGGCCGATTCGTGGTTTTCTTCCTTTTGTTTTATGTATCTGAATTTATAGAATAAAGGCAGTAAGATTCACAAATCAATATTAATTTTACGGGGCACAATGTGCTTGCTTAAGGCATCAGATTTCTTGAGTCCACTGCAGTTAAATGGGTGTTTTCCATTTGGTAATTCATTGGAAGAATTCTGTACATTTTGTGATGATAGAAGATATTAAGCATGTCAGCATTTTGTTATTGCAATACAGCAAAACCCCGTTATTACGCTCGTCAAGGGACCATGACCTACAAGCGTAATAAGCGGGATAGCGCTATAGACGGGAAATGATTTATGAGATGGGGAAAGATTTGGACATCATTTTACAGGAAACATACATAATTCTGCAATAGATATACTGCAAATATGAGCTTATTTCCTATTAAAAAGATCTTTGATTGTGGTTTGCTGTGTATGTATATGCTACTGTTATGAATTATGACATTTTCAATGCGGTTCAGGTACCTATTAACGTCAATTGATACACGACTAGGAGCAATACTAATATATTTTCGGAGCAGATTTAGTGCACACTTTACTTTTTTACATTTGCAACAACCATTCGCTGCATCGGTAATTGCATCCCTGTTTTTCATTATTGTTCGCAGGCTGGACGAGGGAATTCCTAGAGATTCTGCGAAATCCTTCTGACTTCTGTAGAATTCTCGTCGTACTTATGGAGAATTTGCAATTTTTCACTTATAGAAAGGGATTTTCCGCTTCGACATTTTGCACAACTGTATCACAGACCCGCACTTCAGAGTTCAAGGATTCCCTCCTACCAGGGAAAAAAAAAAAAAGAATCTTTACAGTGTTACATTTCTTTTCGAATTAAAATTTCCGATATAAAAAAGCGCTACAAGCGTGATTTGAAGCATTATAAGAGGGTAAAAGTATCCAGAGATATATAGAAAATTCCAGGGACCGTATAAAAGGAGCGTAAAGAACGGGATAGTGTTATAAGCGGAAGCGTTATATCGGGGTTTTACTGTATGTAAATCAAACGATGAAAACTCCAATGATGAACGTAACTATTTTTATTTTTTTTTACTGAATATAAATTCTTAAATTTCAAGAGACTGGCTCTGGTATGACGACGCATCCTATTAAAGACGATAGTTATCAACGGCATGAACTTTAGCCATTTGAGACCTCACACCCACGATTCCATCTGTACGTGACAAAGACTTATCGTTTAGAAAGATTGACAAGGGAAACACATAGTTTCCGAAAGCTCTCAACTTCAACCTGTAATGTATTTTTAAAACATTTTTATTTATCATAAACTTTTTTAACAATTTTTGTGTGTTTGGTGATTTCCTATTTTAACAAATTAGAAAGATTAGTGACAATGTAGGACAACTCCTTCGAGGGATTGAATCCACTAACTACAGACTGACCAAAATCACTGGAAAATTTCCTTTTTTTTAAAAAAAAAAAATTACTCTTTTGAGTGCAATTGGAACAAATCAATGCCACATAAGTTTTTGCTGATTCGCATTATGAAGAACAAGAAGGAAGAGACGTAGACTGTCTCGAGTGTCTGATGACGTTCCTCTGATGTCCATTTTATTTTATTCTAATTTTCCCCCCCCCCCCCCTTGCCTTTGAAGAGTCTAGGCTCTTATACTTAATGTAGGTCTTGGACACTTGTCTTCTAATTATCCACTTTTAACTAATTCAAGCATTGGATTTTTAAGCAATTATTCTGCACTTTTCTCAGTCCACTATATCAGATATATCGATACTTGTATTCTTATTTACAGCTTTAATACAGAGAACTAAATATGTCTTGCTGCGTTCTCGGATAAAAACTGAAATCAACAAATAGCATTTTAAGGTCTTGAATTTGATTATTTTCTAGTCGACTGTCACTTCGGATGATCCAGTGGTGCTCTACAGGCTGAAGAGTTCACTTCCCAGCGGTGATTGGGGATTTTTTTTCAAACTCATATCTTCTATGTTTCGCCCTATTCTTTAAAAATAGGAGCTGGCTTTGCTTTGCATGAGTTATGGCGGGAGAGAGTAACATAGTTATCCCGATGAATCGCTTACCAGGACCTTTTAACATTTTAACGTCACTTCTATAACGAAGACTGAATTCTTTAGTGATGCGAGACAGAGAAATATCTATCAGAATTATTCCAAGCAAGATTACGACATGTTTTTCAGAGGAAATAAAGTTGCCTTTATACATGCAAAAATTAATGGGGGGGGGGGGGGGAATTTTTTTTTTTTTTTTTTTTTTTTCCTCGCGTCAACGAAAACCCGTAACGGACCAAAAAATTTTTTTTTGAAGTTGTATGTTTTTGGCGACATTTCTTGCAATGTTTGAATATTCAAAGTTAATAATCTTTGCTTTTCGTAAATTCTAAGGAAATAATTGTTAATAGATTAAACCAGGATTAAACAGTTAATATGAGATTTCATCTATAAGGATGCATTACATTTTTAAACTCATTCTTTAAAAAAAAAAAAAATGCTTAAAAATATAAAAGTTTCAAATGCAAGAATACTTATAAATAAAATACGATCTATTTTTCCTTTTTAGCAAAAACATTAACAGTTCTTTATTTTCGAGTAATGCACCTAGTGTCAGATATCCCCGAACATTATCAAGTTCACATTTGTAGCCTACGGTTTTTAATAATGTGTAAACTATGACTTTCGATAATTTATATTTACTTCTAATTTATGTGATATAAATTTGAATACTGTAAATATATACGAATATCAAAAGCCTTCAATTACCTTTGCTACTGTAATTTAATGATTGGATAATAACTCTGTTTAAAAATCCAAGATTAGAAAATAGTTTCTTGAATGAGAAACTGTTTCCTTATAATGTCTGTTAATCGTAAATTTCTGATGTAAAATAAATTAAAATAAATTTTCGAATATTTTATTTCAGTTCTTACGTTTTCTCAAAATTCTCAACAGTCCAAGAACCCTTTGACTATTATCAAAGTTATGTAATTTTAATATTTAATCATTTGATTTTCAATTTTGTTAATAAACAAAACAAAACAACATTCTTTTAACATCCTAATCTTTAATAAACCAATTCATTACAAATTACTTGAATGCTTTCCTTTTCAGTAATTACAGATCGGTTCTTGTATATTTTTATTCTCCGTTATCCTTGTCCTATTCTTTTGATGGCGCTCCGATTTCTTCATGTGATGTTACAGCGCTTTATTAGTCGAAGTTGAATGGAAAAGGATTTTGGTAGCTTTGTAAAGCCAAGAATCGATTGTGACGTCATTTCCTAGTGTCTCATTAGCATCTCGTCATTGAGTGATCATATGTCCTTCCCCTCAGGGATCAATCACTACGATCCCCAGCAACCTCAATTTTACGCTCGGGTGGAATCCATATTGAAAACGGGGTCTGTTTCCGCCGATTGGATAGTTTTAATGAAGAATTCCGGAATTGAGTCAGAGCGCGCGCATTAGTGATTCTGGAAACATCGCCACCAAATGATGTTCTCTTACGAAACCCAGAACGATTTTGGGTCTTTAGTTTCGTGTGTCGAGGGATCTGTCAGTGTAGAAGCATCATTAAAAATCCTCTGCATAATAGGATGTTAGCTACAAATGGAGTCCAGATCGCCATGGGACATCCCTTGAACACAAGGGAGTCATCGGATTTTAATGACCTTTACGAAGACAATTTGTACCAATCTTTAAGAAAGTAGATTAAAAATTTACTCGTAAGAAATATAACTCCCCATTTCTTATTATTTTTTTTAAAGAAATTTCCCAAATTACTGTGAAAATCCTGATTAAAAAAAAAATTGCACTTTTAATATTGATATATTTTGGTTCATGTTAATATAATACATTCGATGCCATAAATCACGTAAATTTCTTCCAAAACTCGAATAGAACAGTTTAAAAATTCATTTTTTTTCTTTTTCCGATAATTTCTGTTCCGTATAAATATGAATTGAATTAAAATTCCAAATATAAAGTAACTTTATTATAAAAACACAATTTCTGTTCGCGACTGAATAAAATCAAAGAATCTAAATTAATAAATAAATACACAGCTACTAGATAAATTCATTGTCTCCGAGGAATTTTCACACTCTGGGGTGAGTTATACTCAGTATTTCGGTCCAGTATCTCGGGCCTTCTTCATTACATTAAGCCTGGGGCATTTCTGTTGTCAATTTTTTTTGTTTTCGGATAACTGGCTTGCCTCTTGTATATATCAGTGTGCCGCCATCTCTCCAAGAGGCAAGCCACGTAAACAACTTATCCGGAAAAATTGACAACAGAAATGCGCCAGGAATCCACTCCTCCTTCATGCCCCACTCCTCCTTCAGAATCAAACTAAATAAATCGGTTTATTAGTAATTTATAATTACGAATATTATTTTAAAATAAAGCAAAACTGGAGCCATTATTTTAATACTTCAAAAATCCCTATTGAAGTTCTAGATGTCGTAATTTCGTTTTCGTAAATTGAGTATATTCGTCAAAATTTGAAGTCCCGAAAACAAATATCCTAGTTTAAATATCTAAAACTTTCTTAATTTTTCTTATGACGAATCTTAAGCGACTACACTAATACGTTTTGGATGAGAAGAACTCTTATGTGGATTAGTTGATATTTTGAAATAAGTTATTGAATTCAACAGTTTCTAAGAATACTATCTGTTCGATTATTATTTCCTAAGAATATCTTTGAATTGACTGAAAACAAAAGAAAAAGGACTCTGAACTCCAAATAAAAGATAAAGTCATGTTATTTCTTCCATTGACCATCCTAGTGACATTTTTCCTGATTGACTCTTTAACATTGTGTTTCGTATCAGAACAAATACATTGGTTGGGGTCTTCTGGGAGAAAACAAAATTACACGGGCGAAATGAAACACGAAAGATGAAGACATTCGAATTGACAGATGATGTAGCATCACTAAGGCTACATCTCGGATCGATATTAAAAAAAGAAACCGCTAGAATAACAAGCGTAGAGGGTGGCTGCCGTTAGATCAACCAGCAGTTCCTACACAATACTGCAGGAATATAATCACCGTACTTTAATTATTAACTTTCTATTGATGCCTTTATTGGCCAAAACAAGCATTGAAAGCATTAAACTATTAACAGTAGTATGCATTTGGGACACGTCCTAAACAAAGCTGTTAAACCTACATCCAGTCGAGGGATACAAAAAAACGAGTAAGGCTAGCACAAGAGATCCTGTTTATCAAATTAGATTAATTATTTATCTATCAGGTTGTTAGAAGAATGTTTTTTGTTTGTTCTAGCTTTACAACAAATAACTAGTGCGATATATTCACTTCAGCATTAAAACATTCTTCACGCATTGATATTACCTTGAATATATTTATATTTTATCCCCTATTTAAAGGGTTAATATTAAATACTGATAATTTTTGCAATTGAAAATTGTTAATAGTAAATTGTAGACCTATATACAGTCCGTTTTCGTTTACGAGAGCCTTCAGCGCTTTCGCGCATGCGTACTGCGATTTCTTCCAAATAGGGGCGAGGAAGATGGGATGTTTACTAGTAACTGGGTTGTATTTGCGCTTTTCGGGAAAGAATTAAGGAAAGAATAAATACTATTGCAGAAATAAAATATCTTTTTACAGATACTAAAAGAAAAACAGGTCTTAGAAAAGTGTCCATCTCAGCGTATCATCCCTTTGCGGAGTAGAATCGTCTGTGTTGTCGTGGATCTCGCATTTCAAAACGAACTGTGTATAGTTCCATGTGAATTGTTTATCTTGATCGATGATACCTTAACGTTGGTCAGTATTAGTTTAGTGTTTGCCGTTTAATTTCTCCTCGTGAAGCTATTTCGTAATATTCAACTCTAAAAGGCTTCTTAGATGAACTTGAATCAACGAAAGAAATTCAGTGGAACGATGCTTTGCTAGAAAGTTCTTAATTAAGAAGTGAAAACACATTCGGGATTTTATTATATATTTAAATAAAAACCCAATGCTGTAAATCCTATATGACTGCGATATCACAATACAATTGGAACTTTTTTTACAAAATTACATGTTGCAGATTTTTCGTAAAAACAGATGTAAGGTTCTTTTCCTTGACAAGAAGAATTTATATTTGCTGAAGGAAAGACGATGACAACCAAAAAAAAAAAGAAAATTAGTCTAAAAATAGAAACGTATTTTTATTTCATAGCTGCTATAAATCTAGAATATTTCACCTGTTTTCGTTTTACGAGCAAGATTACAATCAGTAAATAAAGACTCCTTTACAAAAAAACAAAACAAAAAAAACCTATCAATGAAAAAGGACTACTTTGTCTTTTTCCCTCCCTCCTGGATGTCAGTGCTGTTTTATGAACTGATGTTGGGAGTTGATGCCTTTGCTTCAATCTTAGCCCGAAATCTCCCTTCATCCAAATGGTTTTATTACTTAAAGACTCCCTCTTCTTCTTTTTTTTCTTTCATTATCGTAATGTCATCTTTTTTTTATGATTATTTACAGCGTTTAAGCAAACCCTCACAATATCACATTTACAAATTACAACATTCAAGAAGTGTATTGGTGAAGGTGATACCATTTACGATGTAGGTAACACCGACATTATCTTCGCCACGAACTTAAAGATAGAATTTCTTGCTCTGGGCGAAGTTGCATGTCGAATGATATCAGCCACGGAGGGAGTTAAAATAAAACAAAGGAGAAAATGTCTTTCTATTATTAACAAAAGCAAATGGAGTTAAATTTAGCGCAACGCCATTAATTGCTTTTCATTTTGGTTGAGAGACTTCCAGTTTTTTTTAAAGCGATTTTTTCTTTTTAGAATAAAATGAGAAAAACTGAAAATAAAAAAATATATTTGCCGATAAATTAAACTTTACCAGGTTAACTTTGTTTTTACAATAAACTTTAAAAAAAAAAAATCAATAAATATTTTCAAATATACTTTCATGTTTTGTTTTAGAATAACTTAATATATTTGTAACAATCTATTACCTTTTTTTTAAATTTACTAAGACATAATTAATGTAATATCTTTGAGATCAACTAATAGGTTTCGAATATTTTTCTTCTCATCGCGATCTGTTCCTTCACCACAGCTTTTAAACTGAGCTATCTTTTTAATACAACTACAGTATAAATATTACGACGTGTAAATATATGCAATGCATCTTTTTCTTCGAATTTTAAATCCGCTGTTATACAGACTTTAAAATTTGAAATCGATTTCTGGTGGTGATAGAATAAAGATGATGTGGATGAAGAATTTGATTCGTATTGTTTAAAGAATTCAACTAATTGTCAGTGTTGAGATAATCTAGGTATTGGAATTGTTCATCCAAATGCTTGCAGTGTTCTTTTGTTGAATATTTGTATGTTTATGACGTTGGTGAATCGTGGTCAATTAGTACTGAAGTCGATTCACGTGCATTACTTCGTGTATGAGTTTAGATAATGGTTTTGGTTTTTATTGTAAGGTAGAATGGGGAAGAAAAAAAAAAACCCTGGTGCATTGCCAGGATTGTGGGCAAAAATAAGATCTACGTTTATGGTTTCGGTTCTCACTTCATCACCAAAAGATGCATTAATAACTCTTATATAATCGAAGCTTTACAATTAGATTGTTAATGGATGGATCTTTTATTTCCTTCGATATTTACAAATTAGTGTGTATTCTCTGTTGATGGAAAGCGTGCTGTTCGGCGAATTAGAATTACATTTAGGTGTTCAAATAGCTTTTCAAATGAGACTCCTTCGCTATTCATGTCTTTGCAGCCGCATACTTTCTAAGAACGTGACCCTTGTAAACTGAATTTGTTTTCCTGAGACTGCCTTAAGTGCAGTCGAAGGCACTAAATACTAATGTTTGAAAAGGCTTTTGTTGTTGTTTGGTCTTGGTAATGAGAATGTTTTCTTTGGTATCTTAATTGGATGTTGGTTCAACGCTGGAGCCTATTTTAAAAAAAGTGTCTTTGCCTTCCGCCACCAGGTGCTCCCTCATCGCTACATCCAGCAGCCAAATTCCTCAAAGATAATTTAGGGCGAATGCGAAGTTTCATCTTTACATTACTTAATATGTGGGACTGTTTCTTATTTTAAAGATAGAAAAAGGAAAATGATTTACTTTTAACATAGATAAATTACTGATAATGTAAAAATAAACATTAGGCAACTGTGAACCTAAAGTAATCAATGTTTTTTCCCATTTCCATTTGGTTTTTAGAAATTTCAGGAACGAGCGAATGACTGAAAGAAAAAAAAAAATCAAACAAGGGTTTATATAAATGTATGAAGTTTAAACAAAATATGTGATAAACAGCTAAATAAAAAAATGGAAAAAGAATAAGATAAGAGAAATGAAATTGCCCTCCTGCTATTGTATGAAAAGTAAGACTGTTTCTGTTTTAGTTACAGCTGAAGAAGCTATTGATTGCAAAAAAAAATCAATCAATTAGGGAAAATTGTTTAAATCGAACAAAACTGTTCTACTACAAAAATATTTCAAAGCTTCAGAGAAACTGAAAGTAAACGTACAAAATAATATTAATAAAATTAAAAAAAAAAGCAATATTAGGTTATAGAGATAGTTCCTGGGTTTATTTAATAAGTGTATTTTTATTTCTGCACCGTAGTGTGTGTGTAGGTGTTATAGGTTTCGCGTCCATCTACGATCAACGAAAAACCTCTATTGGTCCTAGAAAGCTGAAACTTGGGAAAGTAGATCCAACATATGACATCTACTGGTCAAAATGGTTAGCATTCAATATACGATTACATCTGGAGGCGGGAAATACTTGCTTTTCTGTAATTCATTCTTTTCTACACTCAGTTGATCTTTATCTGTCAATCGTCTCTGAACTGTTTTTAATTTTCTATTTCTTTGTTGCCAGTGAATATCTGGTAACAATATCTGGTGGATTTTTTAGCGGCCCCTAGGTTGTAGCTTGCCTGTAAAACATAGGGGACCACTCTTGCTTTTATGCTTGCTGAATGTCACACTCTGTAGTGGCCAAACGGTTAGAGATATTAGAATGAAACTTCACCATTGTGTTCAGCATCAAAAAATAGGTGAATACGTCCAAAAAATCAGACCTCGAGGACCACTCCCTAACCGGATGTTGGGGGGTCAAAAGTTCTTCCGATAAAGAGGAAAACCGCGATAGATGTCCCCCCAATGTCTTCTGAGCACATTTTGTTTATAGAATTGTGAGTATTACGGGGCCGCTTTGCTTTTGACACTGTCTAAAAGCATTAATTTATCTTGCTTCTCTCTGTTTCTGTTGCAATTAACGAATTTTTGAAAGTTGACGGAACAACTGTCTCTCTCTAATTCGCTGCTGATCATTAGTGAAAAGGAAATGTCCTTTGCTGTGATTGGTCAAGTTTCAATTAATATGAAATGTTAAAGTTTTCAGTTGATTTTGAGATTGATTATTATTAATGTTTTCATCTCCAAAGTTCATCTCCTTCCCATAGAAATACATTACATGGAATCTACTAATAATTTCATTTAAAAAATTTAAAAGCCTTTTATGAAATTAGCGAAGTATGGGTTTGCTTTCTAACAATGTCACTTCCTCGTAATAAATAGTTTTAGAATAGTTGAAAGTATATAGTGGTAGAAAGAAAGTACAAAAGAAAATGTGTTTTTTTTTAGGCTTTTTTTCTCCATTAAAGAAAAGATTAATCTTAAGCTCAGTGTTTCGTCAGACTTATTTTAATCAAGAATTACGCCGATTTCTCTTAATCAGCATTTTTTTTCTTCTTCAGTTTACTTTGCTTAAGTTAGGCTTAAATTTATTTATTTGCTTCGCTTCTATAAATATATTGGATCCAATTTTCAACAAATGAATGGATTAAAATTAATCCACGTGAATTCTGTCAACATAAAAAAAACAATGCTTTTTGGGGTTAATTTCGAAGGATAGGAAATCGTTTTGTTATGGAAATGTGCTTTGCTTCTTTTTCCTATAGCATGTTTTTTTTTTTCCATATCTATAAAAAACAATGTCTACGTTAATTTTAAATTTAATCATCTACGTCAGTTGGTTGTCGCTAAAATCAAATTCCCCGTATTCAACATAAGTGGTGTAGCCAAGGCCCCAATATATCCCCATAGTTTGAAGTACTTCAATTGGTTGTCCAAAACTAAACTTAATAAAAGTAGAAATGTACTCCATTCCTGTCATCGGTTGTCGATGTTAAATAATCATTGGACTTGTTCTAAAATCAACACCTGATTATTAATTCAACGCTTCTTTATCTTCCAACATTGAAGCTTCATTCGTTGTGGTCTCATTTCCAACTTTGCCCTTCCTATTCTTGTTTCCATTCACCCATTTTTCTCTGTTTTTTCCTTATCCATTCGTTTGATAGGAAACGCTTTCTGAAATCTTTTATGTAGCCTAGTTTTCTTAATAACTAATGCTCTTTTTGTTAAACATTTAGTTTTGGATAAACAAGTCTGCGTAAGATTTTATCCTTTATTTCTGCTGTAATGAAAGCGTGATACAGGCAGGTCAGTAACTATGTACGGTAACTTTTTTACGAAAATTCTAAAAAAATGCCATTTTTCAGGATCAAGTAAGTCTTTAAATTGAACATTAAACATATTTCATCTCTTGAAATTACAATAGAGCGAATCACTATTAAAAAAGGAAAAATATTTGTAACAAAAGTACTTTCTTTTAAGGCAGAGTCTTTAAACCTTTCCCCGCATGAAGTTAAAACGTTTGAATATTTTAAATGTTACATTTCGGCTTTAAAGAATGTATTTTATGTAGTTAAATAATGAATTAAGTAGAGATATAATTCTATTCGTTTGTATTCTATACTGCAATGGAATCTTATTATTTGTTAAAGTACGTAGGCGTAATTAAATGGAATAGCAATAAATCCGGAATTTAAATAATCTTCTTAATTTCAATGTAAAAAGTTTCTTTCTTTCTTTCTCTTTTTTTTTTTTATTATTAAATGGATAGAAGTATTTGCCTTAAATCCTACGGCAATTAAACTAGTAAAAAATAAACCATACATTGAGATTAGTGTCACAAAATGTCTTGTATTGTGTAATAGTCTGTTAAATTAATGTATCATATCCTTGTGTTATTAGTTTTGAATTACGTGAGTAAGTTTCCATTGGTTTTGTTTAATTTTGAAACGCTTCGAAACATCATGGAAATTCAGTAAATTAACTTCACTCTGAGATGGGCTCAAGTGGTAAGGCTGGCTTTAGAGAACTCGACATCCCTATTTCTCTGGCCACCACTAGGGCTCGTAGTAAGGATATTTTAACTTCATAATAAGAGGAATTATAAATTATTATTTTTTTCTCTCCAATACATTGAAACATTGGTTGTGTACTGCCTTTACTGTTGCAGGGCAGGAATATCTCTTAAATTTTTAAAAACATGATGAAAAATTGTAAAGAACTAGGGGACGAATCTCTGGCAAAACTTAGTCTATCTTCACCTAAAAAACAGAATCTGAACTAATATATTACAGAAAATCTTCAAAACGGAATTTAAAAAAAAAAAAACGAATATCTGAACTTTAGTTATTATCTTGAGGGACAATTTCTTGCTTTGTTGATATTAACTTGTAACATTTATAAATAAAATTGAGTATAATTTCGATATAATTTGTTAAAGTGGTTAAACTGACGAAGCTGTAATGAATCGAGTAAGTTTACGATTCTAATGGAAAGAGAATCAAATAAGGAAAGAAAAGTTAATTGACGACATTTTCTAACTTCCATTTATTCATGATTCTTTAGACTACGAAGAAGGGTTTCATTAAAAACTCTTTTAGGAGATTTGAAAGCAATCTTTTTCATTTTAAATTTTCGCCCGTTTCTTTCTTTTATTTCCGATTCATTTTCTTTCCCAGACCAAAACGCAGGCTAGCGGTGTTTATAGCTAAAGAGATTGCGGGGATTTCGCGAGTGCCTACGTTGCCCTTAGTTCAGCGGCTGCAGTTGACCCCTGTGCCGTAACCGCCAAAATAGCTCCGATAAACAAGGGGTCGATGTATGTTAGAACGTAATGCGCCCAATAATTTAAGGTGGATATCTTGCTTAGAGCATTTAGTGCTTCGGTAAAGAAATAGCTGATTTTAATAGAGAAATAAGTTAATGTTTCCAAATGAAATTTAAACATATTTCATTAAATATCTAAAATAAAACCAAAAAAAAGGTTTTAAGTTTTGATTTTGTTTTTTTTTCCTCTTTAAACCTCTCATTTCAAGGGCTAAAAATTATTGTTTCGTAGCCACAACTAGACATATTAGAAATCCAGTTAAAATAAATACAATGCCACATTCAGTATTATCAGTTGAAATATTAATTATTTTTTTTTAAAAAAATAACTAATTCATAAAAAAAATTCATAATTCTTCAGATAATTTCTGAAAATATTAAATCAGAATATATCTGTATTTTTCATTTATATTCTCAAGATTATATTTTTTCACTTTCAACTTTCATAATATTTCCTTGGCTGAATAATAAAACAGAACAGTTTGACATAAAATAAAAGGATGGACTGCTGTAAAACCAAACATTACTTAATAATTACAGTATTAATGTGCAAACAATTAATGGTTATTTAAATAAATTGCACATAAAAAAAAACAGTATAAAAAAGAAAATAAACATAAAAATAATAAAATTAAAATTAAAACCAACAGTTTCAATGGCTAACAAGCAATCATTATCAATGTATGGAGAATTAAAGAAAGAGGGAAACGACAGGTTAGAAGGCTGGTTATATAGTGGAAATTGTTGAGTGAAAATAATCATGAGAATGGGTCAAGTACATAGAAGGAACAGGGGAGAGGAAAACAACAACAAACAAACAAACAAACAAACAAACCTCACACACACACACATCACAGGCAACTACATGAGTGGGACGTTGTGGATCGGATCTAGAAAGACTAATTACGAGATTATTTGGATAAATTTTAAAGGTAATTTCTTACAATAGCTCCAGTGTTAACAGGATTACATGAATTATATTTAATGATGGCTATTGCTTCAGCCAATATCCTATCGAAATCAGAATGACGGTGTGAGATGACAGTTGTACTAATAAAGTCTGGAACATGACCAGTATCGTTGCAATGAGATACCAGCAGAACGGGCGAAATTTTTGGTTTTTAGTAGAATTTAATTATGAGTTTCTATTTTATTTTCCCCAATTTTGAGCAGAATCACTTTTATTTCTCAGTAGAAAAATTTAGTACTTTATCTTAGCAGGGTTCCTTTTTCTTCATGAGTCCTGAATGTCCACCCCACATCCTTGCAGTCCATAGATCCATGGCCAAGAAAATGGGAAATCCTGACAGTTGAGCACTGTTGTACTGCTTCTATTTCATTTGCAACAAGCTTCTTCTAATAAATAGGTGTTGGAGTGGTGTCATCTCTTTAAGTAAGTCACAGTAGGATCAATTGCAGTCTTCTGAAGGTGTTCTCTTTAATTCTTGTAATTATCTTTCTGTTAAGATAATCTGTATGTATATCTGCTATTGCCTTGAAAGTTTTTGTTTTTTTTTCCAGCAATATTGACATCTCCTGTTGTTGACTTCCTCGGCAGCTGAACAGCATGCCTTTAAAAAAAAACAAACAAACAAATATTCCATTCATATCGAAGCTATTGGCAATAAGAATCTAGGATAGCATGAATTTTGAATCTTACCCTTTTCCTTACAGATGAATCAACTTCAATACCTGTGAGAACCTGTTCTCTTACCCGTAAGACTTCTCACCTTCTATTAACATCGTTTCAAATATCTCCACTGACGATCCAAAAAAAAAAAAAAAAAAAAAAAAAAAAAACAAAGATTTCCTTTTCTTCAAAATCATCAAAATCATATCACTAATTCCAAATATTATTAATAGTATCTCCTTCAACAAAAAAGATTAACTCTACTTTAAAATGTCATGCCAATTTCCAAATACTCACAACTAAACCTTGTTTTTTTCATTACTATTAACATTGAATTGCAAAGAAAAAAAAAACTATATTCCAAAATTTAATGACTTAATTTGAATTGTTTTTTTTTAATCAACATTTTATTTGGTTAAATTAAAAACAAAAATTATTTTAATTTAAAAACAAAATATAGTTAACATAGTTTTTTGTTTGTTTTTGTGCTTATTCAACTTTCTGTTTTTGAATTCTGGTTCAGAATGCTTAGATATTCGGATGTTTTTCTTTCCTTTTTGGGCCAACTGCTTGCCTGCAATATTATAGAGCAATATCTCCAGTATTTCAGTGATGAAATTTACGTCAGTTGATTTCAGTCAATTTTAATATTTGCTTAAAAGGAAATATTAATAGAATATAATGTGTATCATCATTTCTTTTAACTTTTCTTTCGAAGGAGTTTACTTCAATTAAAACTGATTTTTTTATTTTTTTTATTTACAGGTTTAAATTGGTTTACTTTATTCTGATGCTCCATGGAATTGGAACTCTAATGCCTTGGAATATGTTTATTACTGCAAAATTGGTAAGACTGATTTTCTTTTAATTTTTCAGTAACGTTTGTTTTAAAATCTGCCAATTTATTAATAAAGCTTTAAAATAACAAACCAATGTTTTTCGTTTTTTATTATTAATTCAATTTTTTTATTGTCCTTTTGTCTTTAATAATCAAATTTTTTTTTTCACTTCTTTTTATAAGTTTTTTTTTTTTTTTGTCTACATTTATTTACTTAATTTATTTTATTTTTATTTGTATCTAGTGGTATGCTTATACCAAAGAGGTATGCAAAAAAGTTTATTTTCATTTTTCTAGAGCCCTGCTTTTTTTTTGCAGAAGCTGAATGAATTCCTTTTTTTAATCATTTGTTTCTTTTAAATCTAAAAACCAAATAAAACTGAATTTAACAGCAAATATTCTGAAATTTCGAGTTTCGTGATAATTTGTTCAATTCAGTTGCAAAAATTATGCAATTCATTCAGTCTTGGAATGAGGCGGCACTGGCTAATTTGCTTTCAGAATTTTTTTCTACATAAAGTCAACTTAGTTCATCTGCACCTTTCCACTTCGTAATCCTTTGGTGGTCTTTGTAGATAATTGCAAATTTAGTAGTGGATTGTTTTCTTGCATTGCTTTATAGTTGATTGTATGCTAAATATTGTAATTTAATTCCCTCACTGCCACAATTTGGAATCTTTCATTTATAAGCATTGTCTAGCATCAACGATATTAGAAACTGCTAAACTACAGCAGCAAAATTTGGATGGGGGTCAAGGATACAAACATATTCTCCCTCCACCCCTCCCATGTATACAAGAAACTGCTGTGAAAGCATATATGCATCATCTCAGTTATCCATTATTGTTAAAGTCTCAATATTTATGTGAATCAAGACAAAATAGAAAACAATGAAATGCCCAATTATAGAAGGATCAATTGAAATATGAAAGTAAACTTAGCATTTATCTTGAATCTTAACTATTGCTCTAACACTAAAAAAATTGAATATTTTGGAAATTAAACTTTCAGAGGATTTTAAAAGTGTAGTAGTAAAGTTTGATTAGTTGCTTTAATGCTGTTTCTGGAATTAGTATTTGTCATTAATTTGGTTATCAATAAATTAACGTATTATTTGAATGTGTTTCCTGTTTGCATACGTATATTATATATGTAATGAGGTACTTTAATTTACGAACTTAATCTACTAACACAGCTTCAGTTAATTACCTTCAGTGATTTAATTGAAATAATAATAGACCTAATTCAGAATTATTCTGAGAATAAAATGTATTTTCCTATAGAATAGCATTTTAAATTTATCTTGGTATGTTTTATTAATGTAAACTACTATGTAAGTAGCTTCATGAATATAAGTAATTTTTCATTTTACAAAAACTACCTGAAATGTTAGATGCATTTTACTGGCTTCAAATTTTTTGTCAATAAATGCAACAACATTGAAGTCATTACAATAATTCCATTTTGGGAAAAGATATTTTGTGAAGTGATTTGGAGAAAACAAATGCATAAAAGAAATTATCAAGTTCTGTATTCGTTTTCAGTTTAATGATATAATGCATCAATTTCACAATCTCTGGGATGTTAATGATTATTATGAATGACTTCACTGCATAGCACAAAAAGCCAATTGCTTTGTTTTAAATAATTTTCAGTAATGTATTCGTAGGCTTGTTAATATTTTAGCACTTTCTAGAAATGAAGTTTTGTATGCATTTGAAATAAGGAGTTACTACCATTAACAAATATTCTTTTAGTTAGTTCGGTTGTTTGCTTTGCATGTTTGTCAAGCAGGAAGATTTTTACTTCATCCATTGGAATTTGAAAAAGTGTTGGGTGAAGCCCAAGATTCATCTGGAGGGAGAAGATTCTGGGATTGAACCAGACATCCTCCAGTTTTATCAATGAGCTTCTCGGCCCACAAACAAAACAATGAAATCTCAATTTGAAGATTTATGGGTAATAATATATATATCTGTATAAAATTCTTTCAAATTACAATTATAAATTTTAGTTGCTCCTTCTAAACCTTTTAAAAACTCGACATAGAAATCATTTAACCATTTGAAATTAATTTCAAGTTTTCAGTTTTAATGATTTTAAAAGGGAGGGGAAAAAAAACGAAAATAAAACTATTCTCAAAATACACTCGGCTTCAATGAATTGTACGTCATAAATATAATATGGTCAAGTAAAAATCTTCCTTAGATTTGTATAGCACCTTTTCATTAATTTAAAGAAACATTACACACTTGTTGTGCAAAATACTGATATCATCATCTTTTTGTTCCTAGTATTTTCAAGATTACAAACTCAAGACAGCAACCGTTGATGACGATACGGAACACTACCGTCTGAATTTCATGTTTTATTTAGGTCTCGCATCACAAATTCCAAATCTGATGTTTAATGTTTTAAATTTATTCGTCCAGATTGGGTAATGAAATTATCATTTCTAATTTTTTAGGAATTACCTCAATTTATTGCTCATTAAAAGAATATTAGTTGGATGTAACTGTAAAAAGTATTATTTAAATAGATATGGTGGAGATATTTTATCACCAGTTTGGCATAAACTCATTTGTTTAGGGCTTCTTCTAGTATTAAGTCAATTTCAATTCTCTAAACATTCCTCTTCACAACTTACCCTTTAAAGTTTACACCTTAAATAATTTCCAAGGCATTGAACAGAACTAATATATACTGATGTCCTTAAATTAAGGGATCTTGCAAAATTAACTGTTCTGGTTGTCCGATCGAGACCAAACTTGGTGGGGGGGGGGGGGGGGGAAGGTATTCCCAAAAAAAAAGAAAAGGTGGCAGCAATGCCTCTAACAGAAGAAATAAAAATGTCCAAAACGTCATTGAGTTTGCACCTGGAATACTATCCAGTAGTAGTAAGTGGTCAGTAGGCTGTATGGTCCTCCCCCCCCCCCCCCAGCTGCGAAAGCAATGCAACCTGCTGACATACTGCATATCAGAGTATCAAGCAAACTTTGGGGATTGAATCCTACTCTTCAACCAATGCTGTCCTCAGCTCTGGTAGCTTTCGTGGTGATGGACTGCATCCAGCAACACGTCTTCCGAGAGCAACCCATGCATGTTCAATTGGATTCAGGTCCGGGGAACATGCAGGCCACTACAAACAATGGATGTCGTCATGTTGGAGGTACGCATCCACCAGACAAGCCTGATGCAAACGGGCGTTGTTGTCCATGAACAGAAATTCTGGACCAGAAGCACCCCTGAAAAGTCGTACATGTTGGTGAAGGAAATTATCTCGGTATAACTGGGCATCCGTAATAGATCCCCTGTCGAAGATGTACCGTGGTGGATGAGAGCCCAGCATAATGTTGCTCATACCATCATACCGCCACCCCCGTACCTGTCGTGATCAACGATGTTGGCAAGAGTGGCTCTGGTGTCTTGCTTCCTGCAGTTGTGAATCGTAGTCTAGACTGTACCAGGACTCGTCAGAAAATATGACACGCTCCATTATGCCTGTGCCCATGGTGCGTATTCAGTGCACCACAACAAACGTCTCCTCTGATGAGCTTGGCTCAATGGGATGCACCTCATGGATCTCATGGCCTACAGACAAACTGCATGGAGTCGCCTGTACAGTATTTGTCTGGATACAGTGATCTGTGTTACTGCTGCCAGCTCCCTGGCAAGGTGGCATGCTTGCTTTGGGGGTTCCATCTGGCGGTTAGCGACAGATAGCTGTCTTCCTGGGGTGTGGTGACATGTGAATGTCCTCTGCTCTAGCGTCAGGCAATATTTTCATCCTGCTGGAAATGTCTCCAAAGATGACGCTGGTTGACACGTTCAGTGCATGAGACACTTCCACTTGTGACTGGCCTGCCTCAAGATGTCCTATCACTCTTCCTCTCGTTTGCAGGTCCAAATGCACACAATGGGCCATGGCTAATAATTGACATACAATCAGTGACCTACACTGTCACACAATTCGTCCTGTGTCGTGATCTGCACTGCCATTACACAGGTGACATTTTTTAACTTTATTTATTCAGATAGAATGGGTTCTACCATTTTTATTTTTTGTTTGGGGATGGTATTGGGAAGACCTTCTGCACCCACCTACCAAGTTTAGTTGCAAGTAGAAACCAGAACAGTTCATTCTGCAAGATAAAACAAATTACGGAAATGAGATAATAAAAAAAAAACAACAAAACAAAACAAACAGGTTTAGCCATTTGGATATTAAGGAGGATTAGAGGTATTTAAAGAAAGATGGATAAAGATTTATTTGCAAATATTTTTTACTACTTGAGAATGAAGACTGATTAATTGATCTACCTTTTTTGATTTATGGTGAAAAGAACATTCCAATGAGGGAATGAAGGGAAAGGGAATAATAATTTGATGACCAATGAATATTTAAGTGTAGTTCAGGAAGTTTTATTATTGATTCACTTAATAGCAACCCATGATTAACAAATTTGCTTGTTAAATATTAATACTTACAGAAAATAATCATTTTTACCAAAGTGACTTTCTTGATCGTAGTTATGTAAGTTCAGATTTTAATGGTCAGTTCCAAATGAAGCATTTGAAAATGTGAAGTTTATATTGTTGTACATTTTGTTAAGCTAAACTTCATTTAACAATTCAATTACAAAGAAATTGGCATTAGACAAGAAGTTTAGAAAGAAAAAAAAAAATTAGTCATTATTTTGTTAGTTTTGTTTGAAGTATAATAATATTGAGAGGTAAAAGCAATAAATTATTAAAACAAAGATGTTTATCTTTTAAATTTTAATATTTCTAAAATATCAATGTTTTCTTTATTTTTAGAGGAAATCTTACCAGTCGTATTGTTATAAGTATTCTTGTAGAGGTTGTTATTTTTATTGGAACTGTAATTTTAGCCATGTTGGACACATCAACATGTAAGTATACTTACAGTAATGAATTTTGTTTGTTTCGCTTTGTTTTTCCTCTCACATAGCATTATTCGTGTTATATTAATTCCTTTTTTTATTATTTATATTCACTTATCTAGGGCCAGTAATATTTTTCTGGACCACAATGGCATCTGTTGTTTTGCTTAACAGTAAGTATCCCTGCTTGATGTTAAACATAATAAGGGCAATGTAAAATCAGTCTGCAATTAATATTTAAATAGCTGCTAAAAATGAATGTAAAAATATAAGCAGTTAGAAAAACATATTTTTCATTATTTTTTAACAAATATTTACAAAACCTTAAACCTACAAGCAGACATAGTTCTTGTAGATTTTTAAGCGAGATTATAATCAAACATGGAATGCCTCCAGCTATTTAAATCTACATGGTTGAAGAGTGGAGAAGGCCTCTAAATTATTTGATTTTTGTAATGATCTTTTAAAAGGATGTTACTTTCAGTGACCATCTCACAAAAGGAAATAATATCAGGTTGTGAAGAAAGTTCCCAGAAAATTCAAAGCATCTGGTATAAACAGAACTATCCGTTTCATACTATCTAATTATGCAAATAGTCACCATTGGAGTTAATAATCTTGTTCTGAGTTGAAGTACCCCATTGTGATAGAAGTCCAGTCCTTCTTCCAGGAGGTGAAGAAGTCATTGAGGCATCATATCACCTTACTGTCTTTACCAAAATTCTTTCCAGCAAGAAAACTTGATAAAGACTGGACGATGAGAGTCGAATGGGGCAAGGTCCAGAAAATATGGTAATGAGAGAATATTTCCCATCCAAGCTCCTTTAATTTTTGCTATGTCCATATAACAATATGTGAACATGCATTATCCTGATGGAACACTAACACGTGTTGATTAAGTGATGCTGAGTTCTTTTCTTGCAGGTGTTGATGGTCATATGGGAGGTGTTGACTTGTTCTACCAGTTCTCGTAATGTTCCATCCAGTTTGGTCACTAGCACATGCTCCAAAGCTTCATCTTCAACCTTACCAGATCTTCCACTTCTGGGCTTATTTGACAGCTCCTGCACACCTGCATTGAATTTTTGTATCAGTCATAGTATGTACTCTAGCCAATGACATTGCCACCAAATGCTTTCCATAATTTTCCAAGTGCATTCTTCATTTTCACACCATTCAACTATTCATACTGTGCTTACTCTTTCCATAGATACTGCCATCCGTATCATCACCATGTGCATTGCATAACCTTATCTCTCATTCACAGCACTCCAGTAAGTTTTCGTCACTGATTGTTAACAGTGTATGACATTCCTAAATGCCATATTAGAATTTTCTGGGAACTTTCTTTACAACCTGATAAAATTATTTGCCAGATAGTTAAGTTACATACAAGATTGACGAGCCTTATATTTGAAAAAGCCAAAAAGAAATTTGTCTTACTGCTGCTTGCCCAACTACTTTTGGAGAATAACTTGAGAATCAATAAGTAATTCTTTAGATAAATGTTTTAGCCAATTTCTTCATTTCTGTGATATCTCACTGAAAACCAAGTAAGAAATCAATAAGTCAGTGCTATTAATAAGATCGAGAACATTCATAAGGAATAAAATAAAACAAGTTTTCACTACATGGCATTTGAAAAGTTATAAGCTGTGCTTTTATCATTTTTTTACTCGGTGCTACTTAGTACTTGCTACATCTACCTCGACCTGACAATGGAGGCTTAGCAAGAGTCCACCATAATGCTTTGTAAGATATTTCCACCTAATTGAATGGTCAAACTTGATGTTTGATTTTGCTGGATCATCTAATTAATATCTAAGAGTAAATCATCCTATCATTTAATCACAATGCCTGTTGCCATTAAATATATCAGTTTAATTTAATTTCATAATCCCATGAGATAACATCAATTTAATTTCTCCAAATTCTTGTCTATTTACTTGGAAATGTGGGATTGGACTATAGCTTTCATATTTTACCTATAAATGGAAACCATATGCATTTAAATATGCTTTTAGAAACATGCTAAAATTCATGACTATGTTGCTTGAAAAGTCTATAAGTGTCAGTGCTTTTTGTAACTATTAATAACTTACACGAAGGGCTTTCTTTTCTTGAAATTTTAGATTAGAAATATTCAGATGCAAATCCAATATTTTTAATGCATAAAAAATTGTATTCATAAGATAAATCAATAAATTTAAAGATTAAATTCAGTCACTTGGGTTTAAAATAGGTAAATGTTGATTATGACTGAGTTGATTTTTGGTTCCAACATTGTAGCTGTATTAATTTCAAAGATATGGACTGCTTACTTAAAAATATATATTTGGTATTTGGAAACTTGGTCAAATCATGAAAATGAGCGGCATTTCAAAATTTCAATGTCAGTAATACAGATATAGGATCAAGTGTAGAGAAAATGAAATGTTTAAAAATTTTTAAAAGAAAGAATAAATAAAATTTATTCTTTCTTTAATAAAGATTAACAGAAGGAGAAGATAGGGAGAAAATTCAGAATTTCCCAGATAGTGTTGTGGAATGTAATAATGGAATTTTAATTAAAACTTCATCTATATCTTAATAGCTGCCATCAAAAGCTTTATAAACAATCTCTTTGAAATCCATTTTGCCTTTAGTAAGACAATTCCTACATCCAAAAAGTATTGGAAAGATTAAGTATTGGAAAGATGTCTAAATATTTAAAACTGAATAAAAAGAAAGAAAAGTTAAATATATGAGGGTCAATTCATAAGTCATGACAACTATTTGTTATCTCTTGAAAACATGCTACCACTGATATATACGGTTCAAAGTCTGTGACATATAATATGTAAAGTTGCAACCAGATGGAGAATGCATGCCCTGGTCTGGCAGTGCTCAAGCTCTCAATGTCAGTCTTTTGGTGACAGCAAATTAATTGACATAGTCAAAGTTGAACAGCACTCATACGTTGAAGATAGCCATTTCTCCACGGCTGCACCACACGTAAATGTCATGCTGAGGTTCATGAAGCATTAGGAGATCATGCGCTACCCTATCGTACTGTAGCAAGATGGGTAGAGTGCTTCAAACAGGGAAGAGCTTCAACTGTTGATCTTCCTTGCAGTGAATGTTCTGTGTCAGCTCACAAAGATGTATCGTTGGCTGTGATCGAACAGTGCCTCATGGAAGACACGTACTGGACTGTGATTGAATTAGCTCGGCATACAGATATTCCTGCATCATAAATGCTCCCCATTCTATACATGTGTGTTAGATTACATCACCTAACTGAGGTAGAGCAGTGGACTCGCTATGAGATATCAATCTAATCATGAAGGAAACGACATGCTGCATCGCATTATTGCAATCAATGAAACATGGGCATGAACCTATGAACCGGAACTGAAGCCACAGTCCAATGAATGGAGTCATCCTGGGTCACCACAGTGCCAAAATCTGTCCCCCAAGAAGCTGATGATCATTTGGGCACACGTCAGTGAAGATGTCCTGGTGTGTCGTCCAGTTTGGGAGGGACACACTGTAACTGCCTATTATTACACCTCATTTTTGCAGTACCACCTTCATTATGCAGTATGGGAGAAACAACCCGAACTCTTAGACAATTCAATAATCTTGCATGACAATGCTAGATCTCACATAGCCGACATTGTTAAACATTGTTTACAGCATTGGGGTTGGGAGGTCCTGTCACACCCACCCTATTCCCTTGATCTTAGTCAGTATGACTTCGATTTCATTCCTAAAGTGAAGAAGCTGTTCCATGGGAAACGCTTTGCCAACACACAGGACATCACTGCAGTTCAGTGTAAGGTGGCACACATTAACGAATTACATGCAGTTGATGATATTCTCCGTTTTCCCATCGATGGGAACGAACAGTGCGCAACCTGGGAGACTACTTTGAAGGCTGTTCAACTGATTATACGTATATAACGCAATGATTTCCCAGTGATGTTTCATTATATGTAACAGGTTTTAATGAATAAACCAATGATTTCAAAAGTCGTGTTTGTTTGTTTGTCCAGCGATTGCTGCATGCATGCCCCATCTGGTTGCAACATTTCATACTATATATATCACACTTTCAAACATAGATAACCAATTTTCAGTGGTAGCACATTTTTGAGAGAGAAAAAATAGTTGCCATGACTTAGAAATCGACCCTTGTATGTATTTTAAAAGTAAAGTTTGAAAATAGGGGAAGTAATAATTTTTTAATTCTAAAATAGTAATTAATAGGAATGCAATAAAGTGTGACAGTGATCTGTAGATTATTTACCATGGATAATTATGTAACTTAAAAACACTCCTCTTTATTTTCACAGTGGCTAACGGAATATATCAAAATAGTGTATTTGGAATAGCTGCAAATTTACCTATGAAGTATTCAAATGCAGTAATCCTAGGATCTGTAAGTCTTTCATGTTTTTACTTAACATTTAAAATATATGAAGTATTCTTATTAAAGAATTAGAAATTCAAATACATCTTAATATTAATAGTTTTTGTTAACTCCAGTTTTGTAACCAGTTTAAACTTTTTTTATTTTTTTTTCAATCCTATGATTATAAAAAAATAAAAAAAAAAATAAATCAGAATTACACCATTTTAATATTCAGTGGAGAATTGGGAAGCTTTTGCTGAAACATATAAGCATCAACCAAAGTAATTTTATAATAGTTATAATTATTGTCCTTACTTACGCCTATGGCTGGAAGTAATGATAAAAAATTTTTATCATTAATTACTGAGATTTGTGAATTTTCAAGGACTTATTTAATTTTTGCTCTTTCTCTAGCACATCAGCAGATCTTATGCCAAATTTTGATAAACACAGAAAAACTGAAAATCAAGTTTGTTTTTCTGTGTTTAATTGTGAGAGAAACAAATAGAAATTCATATAAATGAATCTTTTGAATTTGCTAAAAGAAAAAAAAAATATATATATCCTTTTATAATTCAAGTTTAATTTTTTGAAATCGAAAACTACGAAAAAAAAAACAAAAATTTTAGTTCTTGCAGGAGCTAAAACATAATGTTTTAAATATATGTTTTATTGACTTTGCTAAAATTTCTTAGCTTATCAATTATTATTCTGATAATGAACCATTGTTCATTTTGGTTACTTTGTTAATAACAGTAATACAGTGATAAAACAATAACATACTGAAGTTAAAATTTTGAGTGAGTTCTAAAAAACTCAAGTTGCTAGAATGGATTTGAGTTTACATTTTACAATTTTGAGATTTTTTTTTTGTTTTCTTTAGTTCAGTAAATTGCATAATTTATCTAATTATAAGAGATAATGTCAGATATAGAAGGCTTCCATAGTTCTCAAAATTTTTTAAATTTGCTACGTTTTTTGTAAAATAATAGCGTTACTTTTTTTTTCCTTCTATAGAATATCAGTGGAACCATTACAGCTCTGATAAATATTATAGCAATCGCAAGTAAGTTACAGGAATCCAATACTTTAAAATGTTCCACACTGACAGAAATGGAAATATCAATACCAAGACAGAGTTATGCTAGGTTAATAAAAATTACACAGAATATTTGTCTACATGAGTTGTGACGTTGAAACTGGTATCAATGTAACTCGCATAATGTGTGTGTGTGTGAATATGTAATGGACCCTTCCACTAAACAAGTGTGGAGTTGTTCATAAGCATTAATGTCACTGAAAGACTGTAACCTAATGTGATGTGGGAGGTTCTAGTAGTCCCTTACATTGCGGCCTCATAAGGCCTATTGTGTATCCCAATGTCATTTAATTCTGCATAAGTCCTAAGATTTTATTTATCTATAGTATTTTATGCAGGGTTAGTGACAATTAGCTTGAAAGGCTGGGAAAACCCATTCCTAGCATATTGTATCTGATGCTAGCAAGCACCTCACACTCACTTAGGATGTGTAGTGCTGTTTCTTCAGCTTGTCCAAGTAGGATTTGAAATAATTTTTAGGTTAAAAAGGTGTTTCATTAGATGGCAGTGACCTAAACAGCCCTGTCAGTAGTCTAGTCTGGTTCTTATTTAATTTCCATGGCTCTTTTACTCAAAGGTTCAGTAATGAAGAGCTTTGAGTGTTTCTGCCCTAGAAGATTCCAGTGGATCTTTTGCTGATTCCTTACCCAGTCACATATGACAGTTTTAATGGTTTCAACAGAGATTCCATAACCTGGTTCAGGACCAAAAAATAAGGTTTCAGCTCCTTTTTTTTGCTAGTTTATCAGCTAGCTCGTTGCCGTCAATCCCTTTATGTCCTTCTACCATACTAGTTTTATCCAGTTATGTTCTGCAAGACTATTAAGGGTTTGTTTACTTTCCCATACTAGTTTAGAGCTAATATCGGGAGAGTTCAGGGCTTTAAGAGCTGTCTGACTATCATTGAATATATAAATGTTCCTATTTTTTAGTTATGATTTATATTTTCATAAGCACATTGCAAAATGGCGTATGTTTCAGCTTGGAATACTGTTGAATAGATTCCTAGGCTTAGACTAGTCTTTCCTTGGTTTCATCCCTTGAACTCCAGCTCCTGTTTTCCCACTTTGTTTAGATCCATCTGTGAACCAGATAATTCCATTGACATCGGTGGTTATTTTTTTGTCATTATTCCATTCTTCTTGGCTAGGAATGATAATGTGAAAAAGTTTTATAAATTAAATCCTAGGTGTCATTTTATCAGAAATCATTTGCAAAAATGGATCTTTAGAAATGTCCCTAGCTAAAACTGCATGTCCCACATTACAATAATGTGGTTTCCACAGATTATTAAATTTTAATCTATGTATGGTTGATGAAAGGGTGTACAGAATGCTGCAAAAGCAACAACGAAATGCATATCGGCAATAACCCACTTTGAACGAGGCTATGAGATAGATCTTCGAGAAGGTGGATTTTCATTTTCTGAGATAATTGTAAGAATAGGTCGAGGCATGTACAACTGTTAGCAGCAGTGGTCCTGGAAGTCCCCCCCCCCTTGGTAGTTATCCCTAATACCATGACAGCAAAATTTACATTAAAATGGTGATTGAACTCATTGTTCTGCTGTTCATGAATGGTATTGAGGGGTGCTTGTTGCAACTGGATAACTCCTTATCTTAGCTGCAACCTTACATGCTCTTCAAGATGTTACCTTGTTACCCTGGCTGGCAGGGTCGCTAGATCTTTTGTCAATAGAGCTTACGTGGGACATGATTGGAAGACTGCTGTAACAGTCATCCGCAATCTGCAACCTACCATTGTCGATTTGACCAATACAGGTGCAGCAGACGTGGAAGATCATCCACAGGATGACATCCAACACTTATACAACCGGATGCATGCCTGTGTGGATGTCTGCATTCAAAGTGACTACAGTGGATACTGAGGAGGACAACATTCAAGTTTCATATGGTGCTGCATGTGAGTTTTGACGTTGAAACTGGTATCAATGTAGATAAATATTCTGTGTAATTTTTATTCACCTAAGACATTTCCGTCTTTGGTTGGGATTTCCATTTCCATCAGTGTATATTTATTGTCATTATTATTTTAAAGTTAAACAAATATACACAATTTAAGACTTCGGATAAGACTTCGGTGATAATTTATAAATTGTTTTACTTAGCATCTGAATTTTCTTATGTTTATATTGTGACGAGATGCATATTTTTCACCATAAGAAATTGTAAATAGTTTTAAGGCTTAAGTTCAGTTTTTATGTTTCTTTAAAAACAAAAGAAAAACAATTTTGTTAAATGTGAAAGCTCTGTAATTTTAAAAATAAAAATAAGAAGTAGGAATTTTAGCTTAGAATTTAATTAATTATAAGTTGGCGATTTGGCGGGAAATAACAGCTGGTAATGACTCGTCTTGCACCTGGCTTTATGATTCCAGGAATTTCTAGAGGTCAACGTGGCCAAATAAGGTAATGTCCTAATCCAGGCATATCATTAATCCTTTGACATTACGTCAAAGTGCACACGCCTTGATAACACGTTTGAGATCTCATTTTCCATATTTGGAAATGTTTAATTTCCGCAATTGTCATTTGATGGATTTATGGTCATGTGTCTTGGCCTTGTGTCATAATGTTTATTTAATCTTGTGCAGGGGCAATAATCGCTTTCTTATCGCTGGCATCTTACCTCTGATCATCATCTCTGATTCAACCTTGACACCATGGAGACATACTTCGAACGACAGTAGCTTAGCCTGTGTTAAAATAGTTGATATAGCTTAGATAGGTGAATTCTGGATAGCCTAACTGAAATCGTCATAAGTGACCAAGCCAACGTCAGACAGATAAGTAAATCCCAAAGTGAATCTCAAAGGCGGGAACTTCGAACTTAGACATTACCTAGCAGAGTAATTCGAGTGGATAGTTTTAAAGAACTAGTAGTGACAGCAGTGTGTTAAAAATTGTGCACCAAGATATAGTTTTAGTGCATCGGAAAAAGGATCTGATGAAACTTAGTGTTTAGTTAGTGCAATACAATGCAATGATTAATTTCAACAACAGTATTTGAAGTACAAGAACTGTGATAGTGTGTAGGATAATTGAACAGCGGAATTCTCAGCAATGAAGTCATTGTAGAGCGAGTTGAGTCAAAATGAGATTAGCATAGTGTGTGTGAGGTGAAATCGAAGCTTTTGCATTCCTTAAGCCAGCAGCTCTCAGCTAGGAGTGTCGCCATTGTAATTTATTTCATTTGTGATTTAATTTCATGGAACAAGTGTTCTTCCAAGAAATGTGGTGTCAGGACGTCCCGCAGTTGTGATTATAGATTAAGTGAATACAATGTTAAGTTATTGTTGAGTCCGACCATGTATAATTTCCTTTCAATATACTTACCAGGTAGCATTGACGCTACACCCAGGATATCTGAGCTAGTTAACCGAGTATTTGTGATGACAGTGGAACGCCAGATTATGATGGGGAAATAGAAATTCATCGGCAGTAGTCTGGTTGGTGCCCAGTACAAAAAGGGGGTTCAGGAGTTTTCCCCTGACCCGTTACAAATTTCTGCGTTTGACAAGTTCTGTCACAATGTATATATATCAGATAAATGTTACACTGTCAGTTTGTTGTAAATTTATTTTAACTGTTTGGAAGCAAATTTTAAAATGTTAATTTCTACTAAATAATTTCTGTAAAGGGAGTGTAGTTTACAATTATTTATATAGTTAAGATGTCACTCAATGAAGATCTGAACTTATCATAGTTATATTTTTTTTTCTTCCTGCTAGTGTCACCAAACATTAGGACTGCTGCCATCTACTATTTCATTACAGCATTGTTTGTTTTGCTGACCTGCTTTGATACTTATTTTGCTCTACCACTATTAGTAAGTTAGAAAAATTTTTGGTGTTTTTGATTTTGACAATAAGAAATTTTTATAATTAGAACAAACTGTTATTGTAAATCAGATAATTGACATTGTTTCTGAAATCACAGGAAAGAATAATAATAGGCTTTTGTCTCCAAATAGCCTTTTACAAAATCCTTCATGTTATAACTGAGTTTAACAAGAAGCAAGTTAAAATTTTATTTTATTTCCTTACATTTATTATTTATTTTATATCCAACAAATTTCACAACAAATATGAAATGTGGACAAGCATTGTAAACAGGCCTATCCTAAACTATGCATATGTTTGAAACTATAGATACTTACAGAGTTTGAGAACATAGAAAATTCCTTAATTCCAGATAAAGGTCCTAGCTTTCACTATTAAGTAATTTAATAAATGATTAAATTAAAAATTAAATCATTTTGATTTAAAAATCTCCAGTTGCTGAATCTATTAAGTAGAAAAACCTATTTAGATTTTTGACGGGTAAAAAAAAAAAAAATTGTAGTTTAAGATGACGTCAGAGAAACAGGCTGAACCAAGACTTATTGTGACTTAATAGGAGATACCCTAAGAATTTCTTTAAATACCTTTATCTTTGGATCAGACAAATATTTGGTCATTAATTAAGACAAGATTTAATGAGATTCTAAGAAAATAGTTTAATTTTAGATGATGTAAATCTTAAATTCCTGTGAAATGTAAATATAAAAACAGAAGTGATGGAAAGAAACTAGGCAATAGATGGAAGGACTAGTGGTTATTTTAGCAACTAGGATCATTTGAAGAAACAAAATCGATGATGATACAAATGAAGTAGTTTTAGTTTTCTCTCACTTAAGAATCAAATGTTGATTAAAAATTGTAAAATAAATATAAATATATGCATATATACTATATGGCCATTCATCACTGGACACATCCCTGGAATGTAAGGGAGATTGTCTGTACATGTTATACCCCTATAAAAGGCCTTAAGTTGAAGTGTATAGCAGCTACAGCCGTCAGTTTGGAAGTACGATGCAAGCTTAATTATGATGAAAGGGAATCATTGGTGCCTACAGATTTGGTCATTCTATCCATGACGTTTCAGGAAAGTTCAAGATATCCTTTGCAACAGTGGGTGAAATGGAAACATGAGAGAGTTGTAACCCAGACGTTGTAAGCCAACCATTGACAAGCTGAACATTGCAAGATCGGGACTATTGAAGTCTCCAACATCTGTTGAGGTCCAACCGATGGCCAAAGACTTTCAATCGGCATCGGGAAGTGATGTAAGTGATCGTACTATCTGCCAGAAGTTGGTTGCAATTGGATTCCATGGTGGAGCTACAGCCCATAAGCCTAAGATCACTGCACAGATTGTTTTAAGTCATATATAGTGGCACAAAGCACATCACTATTGAACTCTAGAACAATGGAAAAGAGCAAGCTGTGGAGTGACTATCACACTACTAGTTGTGGCAAATGCCTGGCAAGTGTTACTTGCAAGACTGTACTGTTCCCACTGAAGTTTGGAAGAGTTGGAATCATGCTATGGTCCTGTTTTTGGTGGCATGGTCTTAGTCCATTGGTTTTTGTGCCTGGATCTATGAATGCCAAGGCCTATGAAGCAGTTTTGGACAATTCAGCACTACCCTCACTGTGGCAACAATTTGGAATTGTTGGAGTTGAAGCACCAGTTGAAAACCAGACCAAACCACCCACAAAACATCACAGAGCTGTTCAACATCTTTGAGGAGGAATGAAACCAAATTCCTGCAGAAACCTACCACAAATTGGTGCAAAATCTTTCTCGAAGGATAGAAGCTGTGATAGCAGGGTAGGGCTGTGATACGGCCCTACATCATCCTGACTCCACACCAGATTCTGATTAGTATATTCCTTAGGGATGTCTGGTGATTAATATCCATATAGTATAAGTTAAATATATATATATATTTCCGTCAATACCTTAGCAACACTTAGGCCCCTGGTTGAGGCCCGTCTTGCCTAAGAAAATGCCAGTGATTAAACGTGATTTTTTGTGTTTGTTTGGGTGAACGTTTACACTGTGTAACTATTTTTTTTTTAAAAGAGTAAAATTTGTTATATATATATTTAAAATGTCTTTATTTTTGAATAGCGTTTTTACAGGTATTATGATAAGCAATCAGAGAAACAAAAGAAGGCAGCACAATCAATCAACTCTGTTCCCAGGATACCATATTGGTATATTTTCAAAAAGGTAAAACTAAGCTTTTTAAATTTCATAAATTTAATTTATATTTGATAAGAACTGTTTTCTATGGAAATAATTTTCAAATATTAATATTAAAATAACTTTCCAAAATTTTAAGACTTGAAATTTTTTATAAATAGTTACAAAATTTTGAAGAATTACTTAGATTTAATTGGATCATTCAAATACGTAAAACCACCTTCTAAAATTGGAATTTCTAATTATGTTTGAAACCGATTTCATTTGTTATGTTAATTTAACTTTCAATTTATTTATTTTATTTAACTTTCAATTATTTCAGAGTTTCCCTCAACTTTGGAATGTATTTTACACTTTCTTCGTAACCTTGACTATTTTCCCAGCCGTCCATTCTGAAATACAAAGATATGATCCAAATTTTGTGATACCTGGTAAGCAAATACGGAGGGTTGATTCATGTTTATTCGGTCAATTTCAAGGGCACGCGCTACCATGCACGTGACGCAGCATTGTTGCATTTGAATCAGAGGTCAAAAGCCTGTAGTTGATTTTCTCTTGCCTGGAATTGTGTTGCATTCTAAATATGCTGCCCAAAATCCCAAATTGGTGGGAGGGGTACATAGTTGCCCTTTCCGATGCTAAATATGTCGCTTCAAAAATTGTGGACATGTGCAAACACCAAAATTTTCATGTTTGCAAATCCACCGGGTAATAGCAAAAAGTCTTATGAAGCCCATCATCCAAGAGCGGGGTAAGCCACAGGCCTGAAAACAATAACCACGACCGGCAGCAACTCCTGACGTTATTAAGAAAGTGAAGGCTATGAGTGTTGGAAAGAACCCTAGCACCCAAAGGATGGTTGCCCTGGCTGTAGAAGTTTCTTAGCCAACTGTTGCATGGATAATTAGGTATGATCTGCAATTAGAAAAGCATCATAAAGCTCATGTTCATCGCCTATTTCCTTGACACGTTGCTGAAAGGAAGACCAACAGCCGAAAGCTTTACAAAAACCACTTATCGGCAGGAAAATGGAAGTACGTCACTACTTTGGACGAGAATTGGATCTAACTTAATGATAGCATGAAGCGAAGGGCAATATTTTATCACCCTTTTGATGCCAAAGGACGATCCGAGTGGTACCACAAATGCAAGAAAACTTTTCGAGAGGATTCATGATTGTTGCGAGTGACAGCTACAGAGGAAAATTGCCGCTGAGGAAGGTACCAGCAAAGGTCAAGATTAATGCTGCCTTTTACTGAGAGCATGTCCTGGAACCCTTGTATCGTGACGATATTCCCTCATTGTACCGCAGCAACAAAAGGAAGTGTGGATTCATCAGGACAAGGCATCGAGCCACACAGCTAGAGCAACCCAGCTGTACATTGCCAATATGGTGACTGAAACCGGAATACGAGCAATCCCATAAAGTATGATTCCTTTAAAATGCCCTGATGCATCTCCAATGACTTTCGTGGATTCGGATTATTTAAACGGGCTCTGGGAACACGAAAGCAGTAAAGGGCTTTGGAGAGCTTGCAAAGAGTAGTGGAACAAGAGCCCCTTCATCTACCTCCAACGCAGCCTTCTTCAATGGAAACTGCGATGCAGAGCCATTGCCATAATGCAGGGGCATCCCTTTGAACACAACCGGTGGTAGAGAAAAGGGTTCTGCTAAGTCTATGACGTGATCAAAATTGACCTAATAAACGTGAATCAACCCTCCATAAATACCATATTTTTAATAATATACAATCAACTCATAATTTTGCCTAGTAGCTGTCAGTTTAGAGTTCTTTAAGTTATCATTCATGAAAGAAAAAAAAAATTCAAGCCAATTTTTACAGCCCTTTCAGAATATCTTATCAAATGTTGAATGCGCCAATTAACATCAGTTCAATTTTATATTGTGATAATGCTTAAAACTAGCTTGGGGCAATTCATCAAAAATAAATCTGCTTCCAGAATAAGATGAAAGAAATGACAAGTTTCAAAAGCCTACATTCATTCATTTTGTGGATAAAGTTATTTTGTTATTTGACTGAAGTAGAGAGTTGTAATATATACAAAAGCCCAAAATAAATTCACTTGCTATTGTAGATACCCGAGACATTGCAGGTTTAGGTTGGAAAAAGCCTCTATATTCATCAAAAATGAGTGGTGAACGAGGAGTAATTGAGTAGTTTTTTTTCATGAAAACTTCAATGATTCACAGATATATACATGAAAGGGCATGTAATTAACTACTTTCTTGCTAGATGGCTTACATTTTTACTGTTCCAAAATGGCGTGTGTGATAATGTGTGATAATTTCAATTCAGTTAGATTGAAATTTGAAGCATCATCCGATTAATTGTTGCAAAGGAAAGAACACCTGCTGAAATTTATCGTGAAATGTATTCAACATATGGAGTTGACTTCATGACATTTCCAAATGTATGCAACTGGTGTGCAGAGTTCACAATGGGATTCAAAAGTATATTCAATGAAGATCGATCAGACAGATCATGAACATCACATGCAGATTCCAACATCGATGTTGTGAATGGAATGATTAAAGAGGATGAATAGATAAAAATCAAAAAGATATCACAGGCTTTAGATATATCGTATGGAACCGTTTTTGCCATTATCCACAAATCCGTGTAAAACCATAAGGTGGCAGCTAGATATTCAGACAGCTAATGCCATTGCACATGGAGAACAAAATTGGTTTTAACCTTGAGCATGTGCCGTGTTACAATGTGAAGGAAACAGCTTCCTTGATCATATTGTTATAAAAGTTGAAACATGTCCATTTCTTTTCTCAACTGAAAGGAAATACCAATACTCTCCTTCACCAAAAAAAGGTTTAAAGCTGTACAATCTGCTGAAAAGTTGGTGGTTACTGTTTTTCTGGACAGCCTAGGTGCTTATCGGTTTCCTCTATATAGGACAAAGTGTCAATGCTGCAACTTATTGTGAAACATTGAATAGATTCAGAGTTATCGTTTGCCAGAAACGTCCAGGGAGGATGATGTCCGATATGTTGTTGCTGCAGCCATGACTAGCAAACTCTACTCCTGGCAATGGGAATTTCTCAATCATTCTGCCTAAGCCCTGACTTGGTGCCAAGTAATTACCATCAGTTCGGCCAGCATCCACTTCAAAAGTGATTATGTGTAGAAAGCCGTTCATCAATGGCTTTGCACCCATCAAAATGAACAACTTTAATTACTGTGGCATACATGGATTAGTTTCATGTTGGGACAAGTGCATCAATGGAAATTATGTAGAAAAGTAGTCAATTACATGCCCTTTTGTGTATATATTTTTATATATGTGAATCATTAAAGTTTTCATGAAAAAAATTTACCCAATTACTTTTTGATTGCTCCTCGTATAATCATTAACTTACATGCATGGATAGTTCCATATGGAATTTTCAAACTGCTTAAGAGAAAGAAATTGTAGGAGTTATGTTAAGATAAATGCAATATTTAAATAAATGTAAATTTTATTTTAGGTTATTTTTTTACTTCAGTTAAGTTATGGAATTTTACAATATAAAATACATTACCAAAATATTGTCTTCACCTCTCCCTTCCCTGGGTTTTTATGGTTACATCCTTTCCATTTAACTAACACTAATGCCAGTAAAGGAAAAGTATAGACTACGTTAAGCTTCTAAGTTTAAAAAAAAAAATTACATTTGAAAAACTGCTTGGTAGGGACTTGTGAAATTGATGCTTGATACACATACAAACTTTTGAATGTGTTTGTGATGAAGTAACTAAATTTTCGTGTTTGATTTAATGACGTACAAAAGAGGCCAAACTGCTTCAGGATCAAGTTGTTGAAAGGAAGAGAAACATACAAAGAAGAGAGAAAGCAATACACAAGTGCAAATCTGGATTCAAACTCCAATTCAAGCATCACCTCGACCTGTGCTTAATATTTTTAAATCGCTAATAATACTGATTGGTTTCTATAAAGGTTTACTTGTGAAAAGAAAACAATGCTATTTTTTATTATTATTATTATTATTATTATTATTATTTAATTGCAGTCATTAATATATATTATGAATTTCTTGACTTCTACAAAAAGCTGAAAATATATTTTGTCACTTTCAGATAAATACTACACTGCCATTACCTGCTTTTTGGTGTTCAACTTGTTTTCTATGATTGGAAATATATTTCCAATGTTTGTTAGAAGGGTGAGTGAAATTTTAGAACTTGAGCTTTATTGAATTGACAATGATTAGTTGCTGGGATTTTAGGAACTATCATAATTTTGATGTAGGTTTCCAGAAAGCTGTAATCATTACATTCTACATGGATAAAATTCTAATGATTGTCAATTTAGTAATGCTTTATAAAACTTATAAAAATGTTCTGTTAATATTAAGTGTATATATGCCAACACTAATATTTAACTATTCTTCTTAATTTCCTGCTTTCCTTTAAGTTTTGAAGGATGCTAAAGAAATATCAATTAAATGTATGAATTTAAAAATGTATTCTATTGACTTTCAGCCAGGACCAAGGTGGTTGTTCATCCCAGTGTTACTAAGGACTCTGCTTATTCCAGCTTTTGTTTTATGTAATTACAAGCCTGATGGACGTAAACGCATTCTACCTATTCTGATATACAATGACTGGGCTTTCTTTGGATTAGGTGTAACACTTGGTCTTACCAATGGCTATTTCTCCAGTCTTGGGATGATGTATACACCTAGGTAAGGAAACATTTAAAAATTCAAACTAGAAACTAGCTTGTATTAATTTATATTTATTTAAGGCTAACTCATAGATTTTATGGTAATTTGAGAATTTAATTAAATGAGCATACAGTAGAGTCCCGATTATCCGAGTTAATGTGGACCAAGACTAATTCGGATAACTGAAAAACTCCGAAAATTGTAAATAAAATAAATCGTCTAGGTTTAAATGTATATTTTAACAAATACAAAAGTTATATATATACACCACATACAATTCATATTGAAAGAGTTCTTTTACTTAAAAAAAGTCCTTAATTGTTTTTTTGTTTTACATTACTTTGGCATTTTTCTACAGCAATGTTTTGGCATTATTTTAAGGATAACCCAGGATTGTTGGTGTCGAAACCATTCCCCGATTCCAGGTAGGGGATCATATCACTAGACAAATGAAGATTAATTTGCGAAAAAAAAAATCCTAGCAATATTTGATAGCTTGGTTAAAGCGGAAACTCGGATAATTGGGGTTTTACTGCACTTAAATGTAATTTGAGCAAATTTGTTTAAATTTGAATCCTTTGAAATTCTTTCTGTAATCGTATTTTTTTTTTTTTTCTCTTTCAGGAGTGTAGAACCACAGTATGCTCCTATTGCTGGGATGATGGGAGCAGCAGCCCTTATATTAGGGATTGTTTGTGGTTTAAACTTCTCAATGGTAATTCCTATTTTTGTTGAAAATATTACATTCCCAGATCCAGAGTGGATGTGAATCTGTTCTGTCTTTACTACTCATATCAGTTTCATTGCTATCTACTCTTTTTGTTTTTTTATATAATGATTGATAATTTATTAAAGAAAAACTTTATTTACAATATCTTCCTGACTAAATATCGTTTTAGCTTTAAGCAACATATCATAGGCTCTGACAGATTGTAATAGACTGGAAGTATAAACATGGTAATTTTTGCACAACTTCTGTACAGTTGGTAGTACGATGTCACAAGGGAGAGTAAGGACTTCAATCCTAGAAGAGAAATCATTATTTTTTACATCCAAACACAATTGTTATCTTTGTATATAGGAAGTTGGTGGATTGAAGCTCAGCTCACCATGCAAGAGCAGCTATTTATTAGAACTATTTGAAGACTTTTCTAACTGTTTATTTGTAAATTTCTTAAATGCTTCCCTCCCAAATTACACACTGAAATTATTTAATTTTTGCAGAATCTCACTTCCTTGAAAAACCTTCATAACAGCAATAAATACTTTTTTTTTAGTAATATTGTAAAGATGTAAACTAATTTATAATATTTTTTTTTTGTAGCAATATTTGTCTTAATGGAATTTTGCAAATAATTCAATTTTAACATTTGGTTGTTTAGTATGGTGCACTTTGTTGACATACCTATTTCTATTTATACCCTCAATTGTGAACTAAATTATGCAGTAAGGGGGGGAGATCTATTTTTTTTTATAACTGCTTCTATTACTCAAGACTAATTTACTTCATGAATATTTTTTTTTCCTTATAATATAACCCACATATCTTTTGATATTTAGAAATCCTATTCTCTGCTCGTGTTATTAATGCCTTAAATGATTCAGTATAATAGAACTTGTAGATATTGTTATCAAATGAAGTCCAACCTGGAAAAATTGTTTAAATTTGATGTACTTAAAAATATTTATAACATGGAACTGTAAAGGTATGTTATCTCTGATAAAACTTGTTGAAAGTATTTCTTGTTCTAATAAGTAGAATTAATGGGACCAAAGTAGTAAAAGATTATATAACTATTAGCTTACAATATGAAACCACTTTTTACCAAAGGGGGAAGAAAAAAAAAATGGCAATTCCAAGTTTAAAAAACAATCTTTTTGTAAGAAATAGAATTTTTTCAATTGAAAAAGTGTAGACCTTCAACAAGTTTTGAAAATAATTTTTACTATATAATAAAAACTTCAAGTTTTTGTTTACTTTGTCTGAGAAATGATTTGTTACATAATTGACACAGAACTTCTCTTATAAAAATACTTTTATTATAACTTTGAACATGTAAGAAAACCACCACAGCTGTTATTACATTTTCTCAATGATGGTGCAAAAGACTAGATTATTATTAGTTTTACATCTTTGTGGAATCTATTTAAAATACACAATTAGAATTGTTTGTATATGATGTACATACTTAATAGAAAAAACATAACATCCATAGACTTCAGATCTTGACTGAAAATTTTTAAGGAAGGGAAGTAACTTATTAGCTGCAATATTCCTTTTACATCACTGAAGTTAGAAAAATAGATAAAATCAGTTTCTCTGTCATAAATAAGGAACAAGATTTTTTTATTTTATCTGCTCAACATTCATTCAAAGTGATCAGAATTAGGCCAACTTGCTCAAAAGCCCCTTACAACTATTTAATAATAAATATTCTTAGATCATAAAACATTGTGCTCAGAAATAGTCTTTGAATGTTGTTAGACGGTGAACCCTGAGGAATCTTAAGAACATTCAGTAAAAAATTTAATACTGTAGATATTCCATAAACCACTTTAATTAGGATGACAGACATTTCAGGGGGAAACAAATCGCTTATGAAAAACTGTCTTTGGTTTAATTAAAAACTGCTTTTTAATATATTAAAATAATTACATTTTTATTCAGCTAAAAATGTATTAATTTAAAAGATTTTGAGACAAACCTAGTAGATACAGCAGTCAAGCAATAATAAGTGGAACATCTTCAAAGTCTTTTGCAGTTTTGCTTTTGTTTTGAGGTATTGTCTCCTGAGCTTTATGTAACATTGTGGCTGTTTGGGGAGCAAAAATGGTGGACAGTGTCAGAACCAGGTGGCTTCCCAAATCAATAAACATCGAAGGGAAGAGCAAAGGTGTGGAGTATAGAGCATGCAGAATCATCAGAGGTCGAATGAACATATGCCAAGCAAGATTACTGTACAAAATAAAGTCAGTGGTTCTACAGTTAGGGATACAGTGAGGAGAACAGCGCAAGTCCTTACCTGAAACAGAAAAAAAAAAAAAAAATGAATAAATAAATAAATACATGTATATATAAAAAAGTCAAAACATATCTTAAACTTAGAATTACAGTAAAATGTGGTATGGTGACCTACTGTTCTAGATGCCAGCCATTTAATACTGAAAGCTAAATAAAAAATATTGCTCCTCAATTTATTGCTAATTTTGATTGATTGGTCAATAGAAAGATTGTGATTAAACTGAAGTAGCACTGTGGCAAGGATTAAAAATGTGATTGCTATTTCTCTTCAGTCTCGGCCCCTTAACAATATAATGTGCATCTAACAGAATACATCACTACAGTTATTATTCAAGGACCTTAAAATCAAGTAAATTGTTTACTTTTAAGGTAATTTCTAAAAGTGCTAATGCATCAATAACTGTTACTACTTTTTTTTTTTTTCCCTTGAATCCTATGACCAGTCCATCCTTTAATTCTGATTTACAATGGATGTTTATAAAAATTAAAGGCATTTAATAAAGAGCTTAGAAAAATCATTCTAAATAATAATAATAATACTAATAAAAAGAACAATGCTTATGGCATGATATTCAATAAAAGGAATTCCAATAATATTGATTTACAAAATTATCAAATTTGACTGAAAAATGTTTCCATATGTATGAAACATGTTTCCGGTTTTGATTGCTGATTTCAGATGTAACTTCAAAATTTCTGTTCATCAACAATTTAAAAGAAATTTGCTATAATCATAACTTTTATGACTACATTTGCAAATAAACATTTATAAAGCAATTGATCCTCCATATATCGTATCATTTAAAGATTACACCCATTGAAAGCCTTGGCGGCGACATTTATTGTTCTATGTTCCACCATTAATCCTAAAGGCTGCTTTAGACGTGCCATTTGAGTAGGCTGAATCGATGGCAATGTTAGGGTAGATTGCCAGTGAATAAAAAGCTTTAAAACTTATCTTATATGTTCCATATCGCCTTCCATCCTACGGGAAATTCACACTTGTCATCATAATTACGTTTTTATTTACGAAAAGTAGCATTGATTTATATAAAAATCATTTATTCAATGCATCGAATAGCAAAAGAATGTTTTTACTTAATTAAAATAGGAAGTATTTCTTTGTTTTCAGTTTGATATTTCTCGTTAAATCTCAACTAACCACAATATGTTTTCGAGATTCCTATCACTTGTTGACTGGAAAAAATTTTCAGGCCGAAATTCTGTAATGATTTTGGTTAATAATGTACCGTTTTCTGGAAGCAACCACAAAAAAATAAGGAAAAGATGACCTCCTTTCGTACATATCATTTTTGTAATCGAATAAATTTCGAATTTCGAATAAATAGATGCAAATCGATTGGACTTCAAAAGTTCTAAAATTTGCCACCAGGAGCGCTAGTATCAGATGGCTTCTTAGAGGTGGCATGCCATCTCTTTGAAATTAGAACACGTTCTAAAAGGGGCAATGTGCTTTCCATCTCATCGTGGCGCGATGATGGTGCACAGATTGCTTGTGAAATAGTACATGTAAAGCGGCCTTAACAATCACTCTGCATCGAAGTTTCTCTTGTAATATAGCTTTTAGCAGAGAAGAGTGGAATCTTGTTTCATTCCTCATGTGTGACTTTCCAAATGCCTGCAATAATAGTCTTGTACACATTTTAGAAGCCCAAAAAGACAGTACATGGGGCTGGCATCCAACAACTTGACTGGGATGTGGTAAAAGGGAATTAATTGAAGACTTTGCTGTATGGCTTGAGGCCTTGGCCTGATGGATGTAAACTATATTTGGTGAATCCTTGTCATGTATGCCACTATTCCTGGATCAATAGATAATTATTGAAATTGCATACTTGCAGTCCATTTACTTTACACTGTTTTAGTATCGTACAATAACTGAACTGAGAATGAAAAAGTGTTGTTATATTAAAAGCATTATCCTCTGCTTTCGCACGTGCCATTCTCCAGATGCATCATAAGGTTTGAGGTCACGTGCTTAGCATTTGTTATCATATATCACCCTCCAGTAGTCATACTAAATTTATTCAATGCTTTAAAAACTTTAGCTTGCAACTATTTTGAGGAACTTCCCTGATAATATTCTATCAGTAATCTGTAAGCATACTAGTACTTCTCTTCCCTTGGTAGCCTTTCTCCATATTGTATCCCGATGGAAACACTTCCCATATTCATCAGTGTCAACACTTGAGTCCAAATGTGAATGCAGGAGGTAAGTTTTAAGAGGCATTTTATATCCCTAGCTTCATAAAAGCTTTCCACGATTTCCTGATATTGTCTGAATTATGATTTCCCAAGAAACTGTTGCAGACATCTATGAATGCTATACAACAGGGCCGTATCAAACATCGGGGCAGTGCCCCGGGCCCTCCAAGCTAAGGGGGCCCCCGAACGAAGGGGGATTTTTTTTTTATGAAACCATAAACACTTGTTGCCCTGGGCAGAGCCGGTGTTAGGGGCTGGCGAACTTAGAAGAAAGAGGATAAAATAGGATTCTCCTTTTTTTTTTTGGTTGTCAAGGGCCCCGCAAAATTCATCTTGCTTGAGGCCCCGCACCCTCCTAGCGCCAGCTCTGCCCCGTTGCCCCCAATTCTCTAGCTATGGCACTGCTATACAAGTTACTCCACTTCAATCGAAATAGTGGGTCCTTTGAAAATACCCTTACTTGGGGCTTTGCTTTCTTCAAACAGGAAACAGCTTTCACAAAAATTTTAATTAGTCCAAGTTTATTATAAAAGAGATATAAAAATAAAAGTAAAATAAAAAATTTTATAGCATCTACTAATGTTTGTTAACAACATTTCTTTCTCCTGGCATTATTTTCAAATACTTAATCTTGTAGCATTTGTCCTTTGTCCCATTTGCACATGACAATAATATTTTGGATACCTCAACTGTATTGAAAGTTAGAGCAATGCTATTATATAATATTGTTATTGCTATAACTTTCAATACATCACACACACTTAGTTGTACTTGTATTGTACTCGTATTTTGTCTGGTATATTTTTCATATCTTAAGTTTCTTTCATATTTGCAGCATGGGATGGATGTTTTCTGCCACTGAAATGAAATGCTTTAAAACTGTGTTTAAATTAATCTACGAAAATTCGTCACTTGTTGGACTGGTAATCGTGTTCTAATTCTGCCATAAGTTAATTCTGCCACATAATACCAGTGCCGTAAACCAAATCGCCATCTGAATCTAAATATGGGCATGTATACAATATGTTTACATTCAAACATGAACGGGCGTTTCAATGTTTTATCATTCTATTAAATTTTTAAAGTATTATCCATTTAAATAAATGAATGATATGTGATTAAAAACCATTCAAGTACGATAGAAATAATTGCTAATAAATTAAAAACGCCTTTTTTTTCTAAATTTATTAAAATCTGAGAGCAATAGAACAATTTTGTTTTCAGAATCGTTGTCAGCTAGAAAAATAGCACTGTGTAACAGTGTAATCTTTCTTTTCAAACTCCAGATGGCAGCACGGCCGCTGGTCGTGTTTCCGTCAAGGAATATAGCCAATTCTTTGTTTACATGTGATGCACACGAAACGCACCACTTCACGATTATTAGCATATATTTGGGAACACTGGGACAAAGTCTCGGGGGTGGGGGGCAAAATGGGATCCCATTATTTCTTTTCATTGGGTAGTCTGATGCGTTGAACTTTAAAAAATAATAAATTTTAAGGCTTTGGAAGAATAGTTTAGCCTCAGATGCTAAGCCATGAACCCTAGCTACTCCACTTCAAATGATATCCAAAGTATAAAACATCACACTGATATTGGAAATACAGTGTAACTTGGATAATTCGAAATCGTGGTTAATTCGAAGATTTCTCTTAGTCCCTTGAATTTCTTATTAAATCAATGTTAAAAAATCGTGGATAATTCGAAGTTTAAAAAAAAAAAAAATCGAACCATAACGACTTTTCGGCGTTTCATCGTTAAGAAATTCGACACGTGACAACTGAAATCCCCTTCCCGCCACCGTTCGACAAGTGACGCTTCGGAGGCCATTTGAGCTTTCTGCTGTCAGTGTCGCCATGTCTTTCAGTAAACCACGCGTGTACAAGAATTTAACGTTCGCTGAAAAGGTCGCCGTCATTCGCGGGGTGGAAAAGGGTGTGAAGAAGAAACACCAAATCGCCAACGAGTACGGGATAGCGCCGAATTTCGTCGGTACATTGAAGGACAAACCAACGTAAGAGAAGCTGTTTTCCATTCACTAAACATGCTTGATGATTTTGCTAACCTTAAGCGAGTGAATTCTACAAAATAATCAGACATTGCACAATTTTTTGAAAAACTATAATTTTCTGTATTGAATGTAATATGTACTGTGGCTTAATAAATTTCTAAATAAATATTTATTTATTGACAGAATAATCTTTTTAAGCATTTAGTGGACCTGAAATTAAAGTTAAAAGATGTAACTTGTTTAATTCGAAGTCTTGGATAATTCGAAGTTTTGTAGTGGTCCCTTCAGCTTCGAATTATCCAAGTTGCACTGTACAACAAATTCCAGAATTTAAAATTAAAAAATTTCTTTAAATAATAATTTCATCCATTTATAATTTGAACTAAATTTTAGTATTTTATCCGAATCAACCTCTTGGAGGACACAAAAGCGAAATCATTTTAAATATTTTTATTAATTCTACAACAATCAAACACAAAATTACTTAATGTTTTTTTATCAACGTCATTTACATCTGTTTTTCTTTTTCGCTATATATTTACATAATTTGATTTCTAATTTCACTGCGTTTACTGAACATTTAATAAGTGTAGAAATAAATAACACGTTTTTCGATTACTGCGTTTACTGAACATTTAATAAGTGTAGAAATAAATAACACGTTTTTCGATTGCAAAACCTGTTTCCTTTATTTTCTTTTTAGTTTCGCAACTATAATTAATAGCTTTCATTTCAACGATCAATTGGCTTTGTTCTGTGGATGGATTTCCTTCGAAGTTATTGAAATTTATTTACAATAATATCAATGAATTACTCAGGCTTATCAATAAAAGCATCAACTGATAGCAATCGTTTCTAGTTCAAAGTCAAACAGCTGCAGATGTGCCTTTTGAACGCATCGGAATCGAATAATTGCTTGTGGAAAAACCATCCTAAAACCTACAGTTTATTTGGAACAATTTCCCCCGCTTGTTTTTGAAGTATCTTAAAATTTTTCCACCTTTTCATTTTCCCAATTTGAATTTATTGCTAATTTTATCTTGGGCTCCCAATTTCGGATGCTTGCTTTTTTTTATCTTTAAAAAAACAAATAACAATTTGGGTCTTAAAGAGATTAATAACTAATTAAAACTGTCATTTTCAACGCGCCTAAAGAAAAATTTAAATTTCTCCATTAGTACAAAGAAACTGCATCTCATTTCAACGTTTCCGCAAAATCTGTTTTAAAAAAAATTCCGTCCAACAATGGAATTTCGCAACAATTCTCACTCGCGTTGCCAGGCTGCAGGGGAATTGTTATATTTCACTATAATATATGTACTCAACTACGCGAATATCGGACTCTTTAAAAATGATTTCAATAGTGTATTGCATGTATGTTTTAGAATTTAAACTTTAATTTACTTTTCGTTTCAGGTTTTTAAAATTTAGTTTTTTAGCTTGCTTGTTGTAATTTGTTTTGTTTTTGTTTTTTGAATAAATACAATGTTTATTTCCGTTACTAATGCGAGCCTTCCGGAGCAAAGTGACGGGTAACCGTCTAGTTACAAAAAATGTATTATATGAACTAGCTATTGAATACCGTAATATAAAGAAAGTTTCACATCTAAGGTATCTAAATTAGATACAGCAACAAGGGAAAAAAAACATGAAGACACTAAATCTTACCTTCTATCCTAAACATTATAAGTAAATAAATAAAAATTAAAATCATTGCTGAAACACCCAATTACAATTTTATTCTAATTGATTCTAAAAATGAACTGTTGAACATCGCTCAGTTTTTCATTCTTTTTGAAGAGAAATAGGCGGGGGAAAAAGCAAAACAAAACATATGTTCGAATTTGAAACTTCTTCCATGAGAAAACAAGAACAGCAATAAAACAGATAGAATTCAATAGACAGAAGAACAGAAATTAATAAATTGTTATCTCATTATGTGTTTATTTGTAAGATGGTTATGATCTAGTAATTGTAAACGTTAAATTAAAACTGATAATCAGTAATTTCAATAAAAACGTATTTTTGTAGTTATGAGAAGTTGAGTGCAAGTATCTTATGTATCTGCTATGTATCAAATTGTATTTTTTTTTAAAAAAATCAAATATTTAAGTAAATCGACCATTAGTTTTTATTCTGTATCCACCAAATGAATACCATGATTCGTTTTTCATTTTCTATTTCGCTGCTGTCTTACGTCTTCCAGTGTAACTGACAAAAACAGAAGTAAAAACAATGAAGTTCAAGTCTCTAATTTTAATCTGTTTTATTGATTGTAAAATAATTGTTCAATTCCAAGAAATAATAATTTAAGTGTAAATTAAAATTCTTGCAATTAGCTAAAGTTAAGAATAAATCATTGTGAACAACGAATATTGACAAATAATTTAAAAAAATAAAAGAGAAGCCGAAATTGAGAATAGCACTGTCTAAAATCAGAGAAAACATTTCCTAAATCTTCATATCAAGTTAAATATAATACTTATAAAAATATGGATAGAATGGACTTCCTCAACATCTTATGAGGGCGTTAATTTATTTTAATAATGATTTTAAAAGTTGAAATATTAATAAAATTTTATTTCTTTGCATAGCTTAAGTTTTGCAAATAAATATACACGTGTGTGTGTGTATATGCATTAATATGCTTGATAGATAATGAACATAAAACAACTGTATTTAATATGAACAGATGTTTCTTTTCATGTTAATGAAGTATTATTTCACAATAGCCTTCTTAACTATTGTGATCTACTTTGTTCTTTTGTCATTCGTCAATGTCAAACTGACATTGTTTCTAACAAATATTTGTCATTTAAATTCCATTCCTTATCAATTCTAGCCAATGAGTAAACCAACCGAGCTGTAATCATTCACTTAAAATATTTTTCCTTCTAGGTATTCGTGAATCGGAAAACAAAGAATTGGTTTAAAAAAAAAAAAAAATCAATGTCGAAAAGAACTGGAAATAGAAAAAAAAAAATGTATTCAATATAAAGGATGAGCTGTCGTCTTTTTACTGTATACGAATACCAGAGGAAAATATTAAGTGCACTTAAAGTTATTTATATCTCAAAGTTGTAAACAATGTTAATAAAAAGCCTTCAGCTAAAATATTGGATAAGAAAAGACGATCAAGGATCAAGGGAATGAATTGATTCGTGATTCTAAATATAGCTTTCGTTTTTCTGCCACCAACGACAGTTGGGCCAGAGGTTCAGGCCTGATAGTTTTGTCTTCACTTTTCCTTGAAGGCTTTCATCCCTTTCCTGTTTGTCTTCTTCCTCCTCCACTGGTTTGCAACTGTTTACAAGGATGCTCCACTAAACCACCGTCCACATCGAGGCAAGCGACCCGAGTCCAATCTGGTGCTATGGGTTGGTCGAGTGGAGGTCACCTGTTGACCTCCACGTGCAAGGAGAGCCATTAGCAAACTTTGATTTATTGATAAAGTCAGTAATAAAGGTTATGAAGGAAGTGGAATACGGTACAATACAATGGGACAACAGGGTTTCAGAAGTAGGATGAAAGGTTAAGTTCGGAATCTCATGCACTCCGAACTTTTTGACGCACTTTTTTTTTTCTTCTTTATTTGTCTATGAAGTACTTGAAGGAAAGGGGAGGGGATCATATTTTCTGAAAATAGTCATTTTTGTGTTCTTATTTTTGAAAAGTACATCTGAACGTCATATTGAGTTTATCTAAAACTACCAAGAAGTCAGAATAGTCGTTTCTTGAATTCTGTTTATTATGTAAATTCGAAATTGAAATTACCAGAGACTGCCTTTCTTTTCAGACAGATTTTAGCGGTCTACAAATATACGTGGCTTCAAGGATGTCTGTTCAACGATCAAAATTGGAGAGATGGAGATGAGAGGAAGAAATCATATAAGTGTGCTTTATTTCCGATATTGGCTAAAATTTGTTTGTACTTTCATGAAATAAAAGAAAACTGATCAAGTATTCTTCTGTGATTAATCCTCTATCTTAAAAATCTAAAACTAGACTTTGTTGCCTTAATGTTCACCTAAGATATTCTTTAGCCCCAAGAAAGATTTCAAATGTTATTCGAAAATGACTGGGAATTCACGGTGACCCAAAAGACACTGTCCTATTGCTTCCAGGGAAGCAGCTATGAGAGAACAAAGCAAATATCCTATAACATAAATGGGAATTTATCTGCGGAGACTTAATTGTAAAGATACAATCAATTCTTACTGAAAAACCAACTAATCGTTTAACAGCCGAATCAGATTGCTTCAATCCTAACCCATTAAATCCAATTAATTTTGAACTTAAAAAAAATTATTGTCAATATAATTGAGTTGAATTCTTTAATACTATTAATTTATTTCATTCGGGAGGATTAAATATTAATAAAAAAAAAATTCTATGTTTTGTTGATAAAATTCAGTCGTGATAAAGTCTTTGGCTAAGAAACGTTGAAATAAATTTCTTTTGAAAGGACAGCCTCAATTGAAGGAAGCTAAGACCGGATACGAAAAGAGGAGGAAAACTTTTCAACAAAACCAACACAAAAACAAGGACCTACTATTTGCTTTTAATCATTTACACTCATGAAGGTCGAGGAGGCCTCTGGTCCCTCACGAAATCTCGTAATGTTTAGAGTAGAGTCTACTAGCTTTTTTTTGGTTGGATGGCTACATGAAAGGAACTTGGTCTTCCGAAATTTGGAAGACGACTTTGTTTATACAACTTTAACCGACTTTGTTGGTTCTCTATACCTCCCTAAAATATACTCTTATGTACATCCCCCGATTTAAGATACATTAAGTGACAGCGGATTAAAAATGCTATGAATTCTGTTCAATCAATTAGCGTTTAAGAACGACTCGTTTTTCGAATCTCCTCATTCTTTTCAAACAACATTTGATCATCATCAATAAGTTACGTATATCGGACACTTCGATAAGAGAAACACCCACACGCTGATATGGAAGGAAAGAAAAAGAAACACATTTCACAGAATTATCTAATGGTTTTTAATGCGATTTTGAATGATTTGTTTCTGGATAATTTTCTGTGCGTAAATCTAAGTGAGAACACGATTTTAATTCGAAATTCTACCACTTGAACCCTCTACCAAACTCATTAAATTTTCGAAATTGGAAAGAAAAGAACCGTCATCATAAACTTTATCTTTAAGTGAATGTTTATAGACATTTTTCAATAAGGAAATAAAAAAAAAATGGACGCCAGGAATATCAGAAGACAAAAGTTAATTACAAGGTTAGAAATGCAACAAATCTCCTTCTCTGCTGTAATAAGGATTCGAATCTTCGTTGTCCTCAGGAATCCCAATAAGGAAATACGAAATAATTGGAAGAAATTAATCGAGAAACTCTTCTTGGATTCAAATAAGGATTTTTCTAAAATAAATTCGATTCTATTAAATAATTGCCAGCATCTGATCATAAAGTAGTTTCTTCGTCGTTTCAGGATTTCGAAGATATTCCCTTTCTTGCAAGAAATAAAATCAGCTCAAAAACAGGTCTTTTAAAAATGGTAGAAAATCACATTATCTCCATTGGTTATATTTGGTTTATTTTTACTCCTGATTTAATAGCAACAATATAAAAATAAATCACTCAATTAATAGGCCCGAAACTGAAATGAAAAGAACACAACGTCATTTATGTCTCAGAAATTAAACTTTTTAATTAAATCACATCGTTTAAAATTCCTTCTAGAGCAGGGGGTTGCCAATGAAGCGATCTCGTGCGGCAAGACTCTTGGCAAGGCTTTTCAATGACACCCTAATTAAATCTGTAGCCCTCGTGGTTGCTGAGTTGATACTTGCCCACAGACAGACAGACAAACAGGGGATATAAGGCTTCACACCAGAAGCCTAAAACAACACAAATTCATGCCAAGAGCTTATCTAGTGACATCTTCGAAGACTATATGGAACCAACCCGTACACACACAAACAAGAAAAGAAAAATACCTGCTGCTTAACAAGGTTTAATCAAACGACCCTCAACCATATGGCACAAGTGGCAAATAAATTATAAACAAAAAGCCACAACAAAGCAAACGCTTATAAAGAAACAAAGTTTAATGTGCAGATGAGAATGTTGAAGAAAACCCATCATGCACCAATGAAAACAAGTGAACACAACAAACTCATGCGAAGAGTTTGTCAAATTTATTCTAAGTAAGCCTTTCCTCTTAAAATAACGAATTTTAAATAAGCCTTTCACATATTTCTATATTTTTCCTACTATATTGGTACTTTCCCACAAAGCATTGAAAAAAACAAGGCCTGGAGATAAGAGATGACAACTAACTACGTAGTTTGTTTTCAAGAAAACACCTCTAATTTCCAGTGGCCTAATGCCATTAGATTCCAGTTCGTTTCTCTTGAATTGTTTCGTAGTAATTACAACCTATTTTCAAATGAGATCAAATTTAGATTGAATCGAAATTATGCTTTTGAATTTGTAAATACAAAGGTGTCATCGACAGGAAATACTCCACATATCTGTGTGTTTGGATCCTTTTCTCTTTTGTTTCCTGCACCAAATCCTCATTTCACAACGGGATGCAACAAACCACAGACCTCGAAGCTCAATTTCTAATCTTCACCCAATATTCATGGATTGTGGAATTACAATATTCAAATGGAAGTATTGACACCGCAGGCAATTCGTCTAAGTTTCTCAAAAGCAAATTCATTGAATGTATATTTCTTTTATTTTTGCTGGTTGTACGAATTGAAGTAGAAAATATAAAGAAGGGCAGAGTATTAAATCAGAACTTAATTCCGAAATAATTCCGAGTTTTGTCGAACCCGAAGAGGATGCTGAATATATGACAGTTTAAGCACCAATATCACTTGGGAAATAGCCTTTTAAAAAAGTACTTAATGTTTTTATTCCTACGCAATTAAGAAAGCTGGAGCATATGCTTCAATTTTGAAAATATTATTTCAGTATTGTAAATAAAACGAAGCTTTTATATTAAGGAAAATAAATGAATATAATTTTGTGCTAAAGCATAAATTTAAGGGCGACCCATAATAATAATAAAAAAAAATATAATAATAATAATAATAATAATGAAAAAAAGGAAGTACAAAAACGTAAGAAAAAAAAATCTACGCGGACATTGAGAAAAAACAAAATAAGCAACAATAGGTATACGGATTTGAACCGACAACCTCCAGCACAACAACTTACCGATCAAGCTATAGCTGACAACTGAAATGAGATGGTTGCATTTCTAACATTTAAGCTAATAGCAGAAATCTAATGAAAGCCAAACCAAACTAGCATATGGGGGGGGGGGGGGCTGAAAATACCCCATTCCTACGGTGTTTGGGACTCTGAACACAATGGTGAAGTTCATTTGTCGATTCGACCTTCCGTTCGAGAGTTGTTAGAGGTATACAGACACGGACGGACAGCACAAACGCAATAGCTACCAATTTTGGTCGCTATCACAATAGCTCCCAAGTGGGTCGCTAAAATATACCTGATAACAAATGTTGACTTGAAACAAATCCATGTTTAATTACCATGGGAACATTCAAGATTGGGGGAGTGGGTTAATTGTAGTTGGATAGGAACGTGAATTATAATAATTCCAGGTCAAAAATGATAAGAACTTTTTTTGAACAAAAAAGTGATAATCATTTACTACTCTGTTAGTTAAATGCCTTGAAATATTTCTTAAATAAGCTATAGGATTTATCAAAAGTCGTAGGACCTTTTGTTTGTAATGGATAAAAAGATTTAGTAAAGATTAAAAATCACTTAAATCACTATATTAAAGAAGACATGATTATAATTCGTAGAGATTCTTGATATTGTTCAAATATTTATTAGTATTCTTAAATTATTAATAATAATAAGTTTATCCCATCTTATTGATTCAAAGAACTAACGAAATTATTTGAATTTTTACTCGCGCTGCCAAATTTTACCCATCTCAGTTAAAATGTTCATCGAACTTCAATTTTAATTATAATTCTAACAATGTTTGTGTTTGTAGGCTTTTGCTGAAATAGGAGTAAGGAACTTTTTCTTTTGTTTGTGGGTGAGAATCGTGGAACGGGAATCTTTGGTCTTCCTAAGGTGAATTCAAATTCAATTTACTTCGAATTGCTTATTAATAATGATGTTTTACAACTTTGCTACAGAGAAATTACTGAAACTTTGATAATAACTATTTAAAAAAAAAATAATTCAGAATTTAAAATGTACGCCACGATTTTGAATTGGAATATAAATAATCATAAAAAAATAAAATGCGAATTAGCTTTGCTTTGAAATTACTTTGAATACTAAGATAATTTTCTTTAAATAAAAGGAATTATAAAGGAACCGCAAAACTAGCAAATTTCTTGGAGACAACAGAAATATTCTCATAATGTAAATATTTCAGTTTTAAAGTAGGATGGATAAACAATTGAAGCGATTTAATCAAAATAAATAAAAAAATTTATTCAATTCAAGACCAAATCTATTCGCTTATTTTAATTTTCTTTTGTATAATTCCAAATAAATACTTCATCATATTCAAATGAATCGCATCTTTTGCAATGTTACAAATGAGGAAGGCAACAAACACTAATTTTAGTTACAGAATATTCTGCCTCAATTCAACTGTTTCTGGTGACCATTACTGTTATGTAAGAATACAGCAATAACTGACTGTTTCTGACATTAATCTAAAAATAAAAACAGCAGCTGACTTAATATCAACTTAATATCAAATAACTTGAGAACAAATCAATTTAGGGGATTCAGCAACGATGTTAGGCATCCGAAACATAAATTAGACATCCGAATAATAATGACGAGGTCTATTTTAATACAATTAAATTATAGAACACAAAAGATTCCCATTCGAGCTCCCATTTGAGCTACTTCACCGTTAACAATACACTTAAAAATAAAAGTGTAAACAACTTATGGTGGCGTTTTCGAAAACACTCCAATCTTTGCGATAAATTATTAGATTTTCAACATCTCAGTTTAATTATAATATTATCTAATTAAGGTTTTTATTTAAAACCATCTAAATAAAAAATAGACTTTACCTTGTATCGATTTGTGTGTGTGTGTGAGGTAAATAAATGTGTAATGTGTAAATGTGGTTTTGTATAATTCATTTTCTATTTTCCTAATTTATTCATTCCAACTCCTAGTTTCATCCTATGTTTCTTAGGATTATTTTTCAATTTATTACGTATGTTTGATAATTATCCAATAGATAGTCTTTTATACCTTAACTGAACAAGACTTTCAAAATGCTTTAATTTTTTTTTTTACTTAATCTCTTAATTTACTATTTTTTTTTTCTAAGTATTCTTTTAAATGAGATTTTTAGGAACTGTCTGTTACAAATCCTTATCACTGTAGCTGATATTCTTCATTTTAGTTCCTTTTTTAAAAAAATTGCGGACTTCGCTTATTCCGTAAAAAAATGATTTCATTGAATTAAATAATCTAGAAACGAAGCCTTCGACAAGATTTCTTTTTCAAAAGAGCACTATAACAGAAAATAAACAGTTTCGTAACAAGTCATGCAGCCATATTTTATTATCAAACACTCGTTCTGACAAGTGAGCATCACGTTATCATGTCAGCCTTCCGGGAGGGACATATTACACTGTACGGATGAAGCTACGTCCTGAGTGCAATATGTCCTTCTCGTCAGCTCTCTTCCTTTCTTTTCTCTCGTTGAATTTAATTACTTTTTTTTAAAGACAGGAACCGATATTCTTTGCAATGAAAATAAGGAAGTGTGGCTTGACTGAGACTCACTAACAGATTAACCAAAGGACAGCGAACCTCAACATCACAGGATTTCAATAGTTTGACCTTCATTCAAATGTCTCCGTTTCCATTCTTCCCACGCCTAATCTTAGAATAATTTCGCTTTATAAGAATCGAAATGGGAACCTTGAATTGTGTGGCATTGCTTTGTAGGTTACAATCTGCTAAACAGAGAGGGCGTTCCTTGACGATAATTTCAGTCTAATTCTATTGCGTAGATAATAATAACAGAGAGGATATAGCAATTGTCTGTAAGGTTTTATTACAAGAACAAATAAATTGACATCTATTCTCTTTTCTTTTTTAATGTTTCTAGTGATTAAGAAAGATTATTACACGGGTTTTCTTAGCAGTATTTTAAGAGACAAGGGCAACAACTGCTTAAGGGCAAGATTTTATAAAAAAAAAATTTAGAAAATGTGTTATTATATGTTTTAAGTAATTTTATCAAATAATAAGCCAACACAAATTAAAATTAAAAAACATTTAACACATTAAAATGCCATGTTTCGATTGAAACATGTCATTTCAATTTACAGACGCTCAATTTATTTATTAATTTTAGTTTAATAAGGATTTTTGTTTTTGATTTTACCAAATGTCCCCATTTTGTCTTGAAATCTTAGTTAAGACTCCAATCACAAGATGATTCTGAAGAAACGCAGAGAACTTAAGTAAAACTTAATGCAATATTACCATTAGACACCATGGTACAAGAACAGTTGGAAAAATGATAGACTAGAACAAGAAAGAAAGAAAAAAAAAATAGCTACGATTTAATACAAAAGTGTCTGATGTTTTGATCAAACAACTTACGATTTGTGTTCCTGAACTATTGTATTATTTTTGTCTTATGTTTAATCTGACAAGAAAGAGTAAGAAAAGATATTAGAAATGATCATAGATAAAACCAAGAAATGAAAAGAACTCTTTAAACTGAAGAATACCCGAAAGTACAAACCCCTCCACGGTATAGAATGTTCTGCCCGAACAGACAAATGATTTCAACGTAGATGTTTTCGTTTCTGTAATAAAGGTTACGTTTAACTAAAATAAATGGGATGGAAATGTTAATTTCCTTATATGACAAGTAAGGATAAACACATTTAAAGGATTCGCTGAGCTATTTTTGAAAATTTCTTATCGGCAACCCAAGAAAGACTGTTTCGAGGTTCCTACCTCTCGTCAGTTGGATTCGCCCAGTAATCATTGCTCAGTGGAATCCAAAGAAAGATAAACAAAAGACAAAATTAAACAAAACAACGACCCTTGAATTAAAAAAAACATCAAAAAACAAATTAAAAATAAAAAGGGCAATAAAAAATCATTTCCAAAAAATAGCTCAGGTGAATCCTTTAAATGTTTATCCTTACTTTTCTTGTTGTACATGAATTATGCACGCTAAATTTTGCCATTAATTTCCTTTTCTCTACCTTAATCCAAATGAAAAAGGAGGCTATAACCTGTTTAAATTACCTTTATCTCATTTCAAAATATTATTTCTATTTTTATTATTAATTTATATTACTACTTAAAAATAAATAGGCAACTATTGGAATATTGTCTCCACATTATAACTTCCGGTAGCTTGAAAATTACTATTTGTTTTTCCAAAACGTTGTTGTTCTAAAGAAAGCAGGTCGACATATTAACATAGATATATTCAACAATTCCATCATAGTTTTAAATATCAAATTTTCCTGTTGATCAGTGTTATTCCTTTCATTCTGTTTTAAAATATTGGAGCTCATAATTTAAAATCGTCTAAATGGCATAGTAAGCCTGAATTTCTAAATATCAACTCTTAAGATTTAAAAAACATACGCATTGTTAATTGTAAGATTTGTCATTTATTACGGGAGTGAAGAAGAAGCTTCATTAACACAGTATGCGATTTTTTTTTTTTTTTTTTCCAATTCTCGCAAATGAAAGTATCTCATATTTGTGGAACTTATAAATGTCAAAATTCTTATCCACTCACATCACATGAACTGAGAACGTACCTCATGACGTATCTCACCAATTGAGAATTGGCGCAATACAGTTTTTCTCGCGAAATGTCTTAATTTCTGACGATCAAGGATGAGATGTCCATTACATTTAAATAGGAAAAAACAAAACTAATGCCAATGGTAAAGTTATCTGAAATCCAAAAGGAATCTGAAATCCAACACCTGAACAGATGCTTGTTTCTTTTTTTTTTAATATGTATTGAAATAATTTCCAATTACCGTTGATTAAATGGCGCCCACAGTCGGATCTGACAGGTGCTATTAAATGGAATGGATATTTTATTGAGAACAGTTCAGTTTTATGTCTTTCAGTTTTAAAAGTGAACTAAGCCAACCCATTCACCAAATTCCTAATAAAACAAATTTACAGAGAAAAACATTGACAGAGATAAGAAAGTTTTCTTCTAAAAACCTTTTTTTCTTTCTTTACAGTTACTATTAAAATTGCCAAAAAGGTCTTAATTATTTAAAAACTTGTGTAATGAATACAGTAATAAAAAGCTTACTGTAAATTTTATCGCAGAAACTTATAGAGACTGCATCTACATTTCAACTTTTATTACCATCTCGCTTTTTTTATTTTTGTTTTGTGAATCAACATCTGAAAGAAGTCAAATTCAAACATCAACATTAATTACCACCAACAGGAATGAAATTGCTCGTTTGCTAGTGCAATATCTCGTTTGCTAGTGCAATTGTTTCGGGCATTTTTATTGTCATTATTATTGTTGTTATTATTATTATTAATTAAAAAGAAGAAATTGTTTAAAGTGTTTGTTTTAAATGCAAAAAAAAAAATCTTCATCTAAACTCATTCGAAATATTATTACCCATGCTTGTATTTGTAGTATTTCAGACTTAGTTAAATATATCCAATATATTCTTCGTCGTCTTATATAATCTGTAGATATTTATCGTTTTTAGTCATTAAAATATTGATTTGATATTCATCTAAATAATAATTTCAGGAATATTAATTGGTTTCCATTCCCAAGATAATCTTTTTTTTTTATGTTCACCAGTCTTATTAAGTGATTTTACAAAATTACTTCTGTGTTATAGATACTGAAAAGTTTAATATGTGTCTAAAGAAATCAAGTTTAATACAGATTTTATATTAATAAAATATTGATCTGTAGTAAATTAGAAATTTTTGATAATATTTTATTTATAATATCATACACTATGATATTTAAATATTGATATTACAGTATCAAAATACTCACTGTTCATAAAATATTGATCTGTAGTAAATTAGAAACTTTTTGATAATATTTTTATTAATATTTAAATATCGATATTATAGTATTAAAATATTCACTGTTAATAAAATAGTTATCTTTAGTAAATTATTAGAAATGTTTATCAATTTTTTTTATTTGTAATATGATATACTAATTGGGTTTTTTATTGTTTTAAAATTGTTACTATTTAAATTATCCCAAATTAGTTGTCCGAATATTTTTGAATATGTATATTAAGAACAAATGTTATGTTTAGTATATCAAATACCCTTAACCAACTAAATCTAGTTACGCTATTGTTGATATAATTTTCTTTAACATTTTTAAGTTTGTGGATATTTTTTAAGATAATATTATATATGAACTTTTCTTCTGTACTTAACTCTTATTTTCAGTTTGTTTTCTTCTGTTTGGTGCTTATAATTGATATATATGTTATCAAAAAAATTTGAGTTATTTATATTTTTTAATCTGATTCTTTGTTAAAAAACAAAAACATTCCAAACCATAATTCAAGACAGAATCTACGAGATTTATAATCAATAAGTTTTTGTTTAAATTGATACTTATTTCTTAAATAATAAAACATGAAAGTGAAAGAATGTCATATTTTTAGAACATAATTATAATGAATGCTCCAACTATAATCATCATCTATGTAAATCTGTAAGTATTTATGATTTCTATATAAATCAATGTATGGGCAATCACAATTATTCAAACTATTATTATTATTTCTATATGTAATATTAGAATAGCCTTGATTCCTCATATAAGCAAAATCTTGCTCAAAATTATCCAACAACGTCTTCGACCGTTCATTGAAGCAGAGCTGCCAGATTCTCAAGCTGGCTTCCGGCGTGGTCGTGGTACTCGCGACCATATTTCAAACCTTCGGTGGATTATGGAAAAATGTTATAAGTATCAGAAAAACATTTACATTTGTTTTATTGACTATCAAAAGGCGTTATACTGCGTTGAACATAACCAATTATGGAAGGCATTGCAACAACTAAACATTCCTATGCATCTAATAGAGATGATAAGATCTCTATATACTGATCAAAAAGCTACTATTAGAACACAATATGGAGACATGAGTGGTTTCATATTGATAGAGGTGTGCGACAGGGTTGCATTCTATCCCCGTTCCTCTTTAATCTGTACTCTGAAATGGTAATGAGGAAAGCAGACTTGGAAGAATCAGAGATCGGTGTGAGGATTGGTGGTAGAGTTATCAACAACCTTAGATACGCAGATGATACAACTTTGTTATCAGAAACTGAGGAAGGGTTGAGACAACTTGTAGGAAAGATCAAGAGAGAAAGTGAAAAGATGGGTCTTCTTCTTAATATCAAAAAGACAAAGATCATGACGACTGCTGAAACAAAGGATAATAAAATAACCATCGATGGAGAACAATTTGAATGCGTGAAAGATTTTTGTTTCCTTGGATCCAAGATTGACCAGAGTCAAGGCTGTTGTCCTGAAATTAAGCGTCGAATCGCATTGGGCCACAGAGCAATGTTGAGCATGAACACAGTGTGGAAAAGCAAGGACATCGGTTTTTCGACTAAACGCAGACTAATCAATGCCATAGTGTTTCCTTTTGCATTGTATGGTTGCGAAAGTTGGACAATGAAGAAAGCTGATTGGAGGAGAATAGATGGGTTCGAACTGTGGTGTTGGAGACGACTATTACGAATTCCATGGACAGAAAAAGTTACAAACAGGGAGGTTTTGAAACGCATAAAACCTGAAATTTCACTTAGCGGGAAGATAAATAGAATGCAGCTAAAATATTTTGGACATGTGTCACGATCTGATTCACTTGAGAATGCAATAATGCTGGGAATGATGAGTGGGAAAAGAAGACGTGGCCGACCGAGGATCACATGGATAGATACGATTAAAGCAATCACAGGCCTAAGTTTAGAGCAGCTAAGAAGGAAGGCACAAGATCGGAAAGAGTGGCGAGAGATGACCCATAGAATCGCCAAGAGTCGGATACGGCTAAATGGTTAAAGACAAGACAATATTAGAACAAGATTTTTTATGTAATTTAAACTATATATTTGAATTTAATTTCTTATTTTTAGTTTTGATCATCATAATCTTTGTTTTCTTTTGGTTTTATTCTGAAAGGCCCAATTTTAAATGTTGTTTAGATCTTGCTGAAGACTTGTAACGGCAAGATTTTGATCGTATTACTACTGAGAAGTATTACGTCATCTGCATAAATGTAAATACTACAATTTTTAACTGAATCACAAAAATAGAATGTGTAAACAATATGAAAAACAAAGGTCCCAAATTAGATCCTTGGGGAACGCCAAACTTAATATTGTAAGTTTTACTTATAAAATTATTAATTTTAATTTTTAAATAGTTTTTAATAAGATTATGTAATCACCTTTTATACCCTAATCTTTTAATTTTCCTAATAATAATTTACGGTTTATACTATCAAATTGTTCATTTATTTTCTTCATTTTTATTCCTTTACTATCTTTCTTTCTTTGTACCAAGCACTTGATGCACTTATTATGAATCTTTCTCAAATGAAAAACAATTAAGTTGGTAAAAGTGAATGTTAGAAAAATACGAACAGTATCTTGAAACAAAAACCACATGAGTTGTTTGGTACTTTTGTAATTTTGGGCATTGAGAGGATTTTATTTATGAAGCAGATGAGGGGGAGGAAAAGAGAACACCCTCAACTTTCTTGATCTTAACTTTCAGATGTGGTAGAGGGAGACGACTTCTTCATTTTCCAGAACTCTTATGTCTATGACTGGAATAAATCGCAACTATTATTAATTTTATACACGGGAAAAAATGAATATAAGCTATTACAATTTAAATTCATTATCTTTCTACTTAGTATTAAAGCCTTTCTTCAAGGATAAATCTTAAATTAACCTGAAAACTAAAAATGTAAAGGTAAGGAATTGAATATCCTTAACTTTTTTATTTGTTTATCAGAATTTCTTAGAAACTAATCATTTCTAATCTTGATAATGGAAACCTTAGAAAAAAAGAAAAGGTAAAGTTTCTAAATCCCCTAAGGGTGATTGAGAGATGTATATTCCATAAATAAAAAAATAAAAAAAGAGACAAAATATTTCGTGGGTTTTTATCTGATGTTTTTAGAAACAGCGATCGAAAAATTTCAGTAAACCCCGATTTATTTTTTATTTATAATGTTTAACTGTAACGAAATCGATCTATAGAGAATAATATGCTTTAAAAGAAAGGATGTTGTTGTTCAGTTTTGTCGATAAGCCTTGACCCCCCCAGTGAGGGCGGAGGAATCTGTTCACTAACTTCATACAATAAACGATTTTGCACATTTCATACAGCACTGGTCAGAATCCACATCTGTAATAAACCATCCCTAAATCACCTAATAATTATTCTTAATAATAATAATAATGATTGTAATTGATGTTTTTTAATAATCGTGCTAGTTTCCAACATTGGAGGAATTTACATTGTCTTATGAAAAACAATTATATGCATACAATTTTATGATAACATAATTTCCTTCAATCTCGGAAATTAACGATGACATCAAAAAAATGATGGATTACAATAAAAATCTAAAAATAGAAATTCGAGCTTCCAATTTTTTTCTCCTGAAAACCAAAACTATTGATAAACTTTAATCGTCATTAGGTAGAAATTTATTCACGATTATTTATTTATTTTATTTTTTGGGGGGATCTGAATGATAGAATTTAAAATGACAGAAATTTTTGTTGGTTCTTCCCTTTCTCTATTTCTTTTTCCTGAGCAGATGCTGGAATTGTTTGTGTATATTTGGGAATATTGGAGGAAATATTTCATATTTTATATTATATCAATTTCAAGACAGTAATAGGCAAAAGTTGTACGGATCTTATTTGTAAATTTGTAATTTGAAATAACCAATCCCAGTGCAACATTGGAACACGTCAGGCATGACGTCACGCCATGTTTAAACATGGCGTCTCTAATATTCGTCCCACTTCACTGATACGGAGCGCCATTACACAATTATTATCAGCGTATTGAGATTTTCTTTCCCACAGAAATGAAGTTTACAATGAAATGCATGAAGTTCATGCGTCAAAATTTATCAGAGTTTGTAAAACCTCGATTTTTACATAATTTCGGCTCAACAAAGTAGGGGACAATGATGAAACACGTGCCGTCATTGTTGTCCAGACAGGATTATTGGTATTGGCTGTTGGACATTCGTTATTGTTATTATTATTGTTGAAACTGGAAAATCAATTTTTTATTTTCTTTTATTTTAACAAAATTTGGCTTAGTCATTCAAATTATATGTGGCTGTTGTGGAAGTCATGGCTTTTAAAAAATGAGCTTAGAACCAGGGCCGTAGCTACCACCGGGGCAGCCGGGGCAGTGCCCCGGGGCCCCGAACGAAGGGGAATTTTTTTTTTTACGAAACCATAATCACTTGTTGCCTCGGGGCCCCCAATCCTCTTGCTACGGCACTGCTTAGAACATCTTTTTCAATCTTGTGTTTTTCAAAAATGTAGAATTTGTTTTACTTCCGTGAATATTTCACGGGTCGCAACTAGTAGTTTTCTATTCATCTCCATTTCAATGCAGCGAAAGATTTGGTAATAAAACTGAAAGTTAGAAATTTATTTAATTCACAGATGTTTTATAAAGTAAAAAAAAAAATGAATAATCTCTGGACCTACAAAAATAAAATTAAAATGAATGGTCATCAAACCTACTTTTCTGAAGAAAATCCTTATAATAAAAATCAGTGTATGTGTGTTTGTCATCCTAATAATGTTTGAAAAAAGTGAATAAAGGTGGAGCGGGGTAAGATCGTAAACGCCATGAATTTATTCTAATATAAATTAACTTACACTTAATATGAATTACATTATACTTATTATTAAATTATTAATTTTAATCTAGCTAAGAGATAGAAATATGTAATAGGTTATTATGAAGTGATCGACATAGATATCTATCATTAATTGGGGGAAACACCCTATTTATGTTCAAACATAAAGTGCAGTTACTTGTACAGTACGAATCTAAACTTGAGTTGTCCAACAAAGTGCCGTCATTTTTCAGTGAATGTTGTGTCTTGAGTGCTTATTTTTGGTAAGTATAAAGAACATTGCTTAAAGTTTACGTTAAATAATACAATCCTTTCGATTCTGTGAAAGCATTTCTCCGGCCTTGCCCCGAAAATATTAGTGTACGGGGCAAGTTCGGAGCATGCGGCGGCTAACACCGCAGTTGCCTTCACTCTGCACGTGCTCACGCTTTTTATTACTTTTTCTGGTTTCTTGCTCATGCTTAATTTAATAATATTTTTGTAATGTTTTTTTAGATCCAAAACCATTCAATCTTTATAAATGTGTACTTACTTACTTATTTACTAACTTTTTAACTAAGCAACTTATTTTAATGCGGTAAAAAGCATTTTATAAATGGCTTATGAATAATTCCGATTTTGCCCCATTACATAGGAAGATAGGTTTCAATACGTTTTAAAACAGCTGTTTACGAACTTGCCCAGTACATGGGGCAAGTTCAGAGTAGTTGTCATTTTTTATAATTTTCTATAAAAATTAAAATTTACAGTCTAAATTTGTGTTTTTATCAATACAAATTAAAGAATATTAATTCCACTCCGTGTTGGTATCAATATATGTTAAATATTTTTAAAAAAATTTTAACAAATAAATGGTTAAATTCAAACTTAACAAAAACCGGTGCGAACTTAACGTTGAATCTTGGTAAGAGACACTCTTTCTATTTCAGACATTTCTCTATTTCCAATCTCTTACTCTTCAAATTGATTAAAATTTACCACAAGAAAAAAACATTCGAATCAAAACAATGAACTTATTCTGACGTTCAAAGATTAATCTCATTCGATTTTCAAATTGCGCGTGCTTTGATTTGATTAACATTTAATTTATAATAATTTAATTTAATTCATTTTTTTTAGCAAATGGAAATGAAGTTAAATTACATTTAACTTATTATGTGGATATTAAAAATTTAGAAATACTTTAGAGATGCTTTTGGGGACGTCCATTAATTACGTGAGGTCAAAAGGGGGAGGGGGGGGTCAACGAAAATCTCACGTAAACTTTTTCATTCAGAGAAAATATATATTATAGCAAGATTTCAGTTTTTTTTTTGGTTGTTAAAATTTTTGAAATCTCACCAATGGGGAGGGGGGGGGGTCCAAATTTTTTAAAAAACGTCTCACGTAATTAATGGACGGCCCCTTTACCTTTGCATTGTTTTCATGATTATAAAATATAAATTAATGTTGAGGTTTTTGAAACTTTTGAATTGCGCTTTTAATATTTTCTACAAACTTCTTGTTTTAAAAGCAATGATTCTGCTGACAAGTGAGGATGGCTATGTGGGGTTAAAATAGGGGGAAACCATCCAGGTTTTATCTTTTTATTATTACAAATATATTTTAATTTTATCCTCATTGAGTGTCCTGAATCGATTTTTTTTTTTTTTTTTTTTTAATTCTTAAATATCGTTACTCGTTAAAAATTCTTTTTAAAAATCTAAGAAAAGAAGGTAAAAGGTGTTTCGTACGAAACAAAAATAAAACAAAAAAAATTAATTAAAACGGCAAAAGACTTTTCAAGCAATTTTCTCTTCCCAAAAACTATAAAAGAATAACAGTGGGTGAGATCAAATTATTTACAAGCGATACAGGCCTGCGCACTGCTGGCGCATGAATTTTCTCACTAATTTTTCATTGGTGAGTTTTTCATTGTTTATTTTTTTCTTAGAGGCACCACTGCGCTTCCGATGTATTAACTATAAAAGAAATTGGATTTTTATTTTAGAGAATTCGATAATATGGAAATTAAAGTCATTATCTGGCAGTTCTGTCACACGTGTTTTTCGAATAGAATAAGGTTGTCATTCGAAACTACGAGTATTGTTGAATGATTCGACCTGGATTCAGGACAAGTGCGCGGGTGAATTAGCCACATTCACTCATCCCTGACCAATGTCCTCTTTCCAATCATCTCTGACCGGTATCATCAATGATTCAGACAAAAAAAACAGGTAAAACAAATTATTCACTTCTAAATCAGATGAATTTATTTATTCATGACATAAAAAAAAAAAAATAATAACTTTTGAAATATTCATGAAACTAGATATGATAATTTCAATTTTTATATAATATATTTACTTAAAAAATTAAAACTAATGGAATAACGACGACGTACATTATTATATCATTGTGACAACAATGCCTATGTTCTCTCTTTAATACATTTTTAAACTAACCAACGAATGTCTTTTTTTTTTTTTTTTTAACTTATATCAGAAATTTTTCTTTTAAAACTTAAAATAATGTCAGTCCCTCAAAGCTAATCTAAAGAAAATAATTACAAAATAAATAGAAAAGGGAACTTGAAGTTTTTATAAAAATTCAACTGAGGGAACCAATTCGACACTTCAGAAATTAGAAAATCAAAAATACCCAATTACTTCAATGTTAATATTTAAGAAATGAGTAATAAACACATGTTGCATTTATGGAGAATTGATTCTTCAAATTTAATTGGGAATTTCATCAAGAATCAAATTCACCAAATCAATAATCTTAAGATATATTCTGATAACTGGCATTCCAATTATTGATGCTCTATTACAATATTACTTTTCTATAATTTACAGGAAATTATAGTTTTTATAATTGAAATTATAAGCTCTTAGCTTAAACCTTTCCTTTGCAATTCCGAATGCTTTCGTAACTTATATAATTCAAAAATTAAAAAAAAAAAAGTAAAATTAAAAAGTAGTAGAAGTTTAAAATAACGAAACGTGGGACTTTTTAGACAATTTTTTTTTAACATTCTTTCTCATTGTCATAAAAATTTTGTGAAAGCAAATTTTTCACGAAAAACAAAATTAATATCCACGTTTTATAAAAAGCAGAATAGAATGTAATATGTGGGAATTCAAGTTGATTCCCATTCTATGTATTCCTTTTAATTGTAATGAAGGCCATCCTAACTCAAAACATTTTAGCGTGAGTTTGTTATTTGTGCTGAACTCGCAGCTCCTCTGTCACGATAACATAATATTTTGCTAAATAACATTCAAGGTTCTTCATTGAACAAAGCCTAGTTCCTTCAGCTGTTTTGAAATACTAGGCCTACTCATGCGATCACAAAACTTCTGAATAGATTGAGAAGGGGATGTATTCTGGCGATTGTAATCTTCTGTGAACTAAATAACCACAATGAAAGATTCTTAACTCTTTCGATTCGAAATCACAGATAGGAGCACATTCAAAGCATCTGTTCTGCAGGGGAAATTGGTTCCTCAAAAGTTCGTAAAAATCTGACAGTGACATGAAGGAAAAAAAAACCCAAAACATCTATAACTGCCATTAGCTTATCAATCTGTCATCAACCTATCAAGAGCTCGTTTACCTTAACTCTATTAGAATCAACAAATAAGAAGCCCAGATACAAATACGATGTAATTAGCGTGTCTGTTTTCAATATTCGCGTAAGATCCAGAATAGTTGTCCAGAAAGACAGTGAACAGCTTTAACTTTCATGGCTTTTCAGTTTTTCTATGTAATTACTTTATGTCTCATTAAAGTATCCCGCTACAGGTCTATGCAGACCCTTGGGGTAGCGGGAGGTAAGGCTCCCGACTCTTCGTGACCAACGGGACTACGTTGGTGTCGGGTGGTCAGCCCGACGCCCGCCCGCCTTTAACTCCTGGGAAAGAAACCCGGTACCCATTCTACAGAGGGCTGGGTATGCCCTAAGACCCTTTGGAGGAGAATGGAGCGTGGAAAAATTCCCGCCCTCCGCCGAGGCCGGGAATAGAACCCGCCACCTCCAACTTTATGTCTCATGATAGAACTTTAAAGGATTTAACAGTATTTATTGTCTATGATCCTAAGCTAAGGATTCAGCTTTAGGAAAATTTATTCATTTATAGTCATCTATTGTGATATAAATCTGAAATTGTGATAATTTTGAGATATGAGATTATTTATCGGCAATACATTTGTAGAACCCTGCTCAGCAAAACTGAATTTATTTTCTATATTTATTCGCTGTGGTGAAAAACGAGACACGACATGTTTTCAAAACAAATCAACATGTAAACGCTATGTTGACAAAAAGTGAATCAGATACAAAGAATATGGAGGATATGGTCTTGATCTCGTGCAGAATAGTATATAAATACTGAAATTTAATATTAAAATATGAAAATTTAATATTTTCATTTTCTCATATAAACAACTTCACAGCTCTATTATTTATTAAATATTGTTATGTTGTTACACTTTTAGAGATTTGTGTTCGAATAAATAAACTGTCATTGAGAAAATCGAAATGCCATAATAAAACGGTCCCCAACATTGCAGCTCTCTTTGTTTTTACACAACCTAATAAAATAAACAAAAAACACTTTCAATTTTTTCTATACAATCGGTGTTTAGTTAACAATCCTGAAAACAGCTCAGTAAGGAAATTTAAATCAATTGTGACTTAAAATTCTCACCAGAAAAACTCCAACTGCAACCAAAATTAACACAGATAATTACCGCATTCACAAAGGTACATAATTTACCATTAAATGTTTACCTTCATCAGATAATTAGAGTTTGGGTAAAAGAATCACTTCAACAGATTTTGAAATCCTCTTGGATTATCAGACTCAAAACTGCCGAGACAGTCTTGCCAAAGATTACCTTTAATGGAAACGAACTGACATAAGCATTTTTTATAGGAAAAAAAAGAAGTGACAAATTCAGCTGCGAATTACCACCGTGTGGGTGGAGTAGTAGAAGTGACAACAGAAAATCTGTGCTCTACAAGGGCACGTCTCATCATCTCGGAGTTCACAATCGAAAATGAAAGTTCGATTCATCTCTTGGCAACATCCCTATCAAGAATGAGTTTCCGAGGTCTGAAGAAAACACGATTAACCCAGAAAATTAACAACCATCTGCTTAGTTTGAAGGAGATGGAAGATATTCGCTCGACTAAACAAGTATCATAAACTGATATGACCAGATCTCCTTCTACACTGGAATCTGTTCTGATTTATGAGAAACTATTGACGAAACGGAAACATACCAAACTTCATAAATCTGCAGCCGATTCTCACTGCAAGACACCATAGACGATACGAATAAATGTCAATAATAAATTCAATAAGCTTTTAAAGAGAGATCGCTAGATTGTATGTCAATATTGCAACAATTGCCTATTCCAACAAGAGTTTTCGTACTAAGTGAGCTTTCATTTAACGAGGGTTGTAGTAGATATATGTTCTGTAGTAACGTACTATCTGTAAACAATTACCTAATTGTGTCAGAATCTCTCACAAAATAATTTAACCAAGTAATTATGCTTTTCATTTCATTCAAATGTCAATCTCCTGTGAACTATGCAAGTATCTTTTGAATATTAACATCTTAAAACATAATTAAACCTAATTAGAATATCAGGAAGTGGAAACTAAGAAACAACTGATAATTTTAATGCTTTGAGAACTAAAACTAATAAGATTACAACACCGACAGTAGCTGACAAATAATGAAAATAATAAATCCAAAGAAAGACAAAAAATAATTTGAGACTAGACTTGCGAATTATCATTAACTCGATGAAAGTGATGCGACCATTTGTAGAAATATATCGTAAAAATTACTAGAAATCGTGTTTTAAATGTGCACTTTTTTTGTTCCTTGTGAAACGCTCATTAATAAAAACGATGTATTACCTATAGAAGATAGCAGGGACACAAATACTAGGTTGTTATATTTTCCCATCTGATGAAGCAGCATAGTTTTATTCTTAATATCGAATTTTTTACATTGGCTACCAATGTAATCACTCGCTTTAGACGTCGAAAATTTCAGACTACGGCTAAAAAGTCAGTGATGTTAAAAATTCAAACATATTACGAAATTTAACACCGAGACTGCGTCCTTGGTTGTAAAAGAAATGAACTATCATAGATGAACAACTTCTCAAGTGATTTCTAGAAATGAAAGAAAATGTCGTAGGACTACAAAGGCTAAATTAAGTTTTGTTTTTTTTTTTACATCACAAGGACATCTTCCCACCAACAAAATGGGATAATTACTGAAGTAAAAATATTTGAATTGATTATTTCAACTAGTGTTGAATGACATGATTTCTTAACCTTATCTTATATTTTTATGATTTAAATTGCTTCAGTTGTTTTTGTTAAATATTATACATTTTAAAAATTTCTTTAATTAAAATGAAATTTCGAATTTTTAAAATTTTAATTGAAATCTTATCTTCCTATTTGGGGAAATTCGGGAAACAAACAACAAGATATTGCCTGAATATGTAATGTTTAGGCTATTCCTTCTATACAGAAGGCTTTGCTTGTTACTGGGGAAACATTTCTGCTAATAATTGCTTAGCTAAGGTGTTTCATCTCGAACGATTTTCAAAGCATGTCAATCAACTTTAGAACACACTTTGGTCGGATAGAAGAGATCTCGGCCAGGTTCCTTTTTTATTATTTATTTTTTCCTCCCACTCAGCTGATCTGTTATTGGCGAAGGTCGGACTATGAAGTCTAATTGTTAATTAATTTGCGTTTTTTCGTTAAAGGGAGCGTTAATCTACTATTTGTTGAAATGGTTAATATACAAGATGTTTATAAGCAGTAGAAAGTGAAACGTAACCATCATTTCCACAATATTCAAACTTGACATTGGCTTATTTTCAAAATGACAGCGATATTTTATTGGTTAATGAAGATTTTGGCTTTCACATCCTTAACGAAATCTTTTTGTAAGGAAATAATGGAATAACAAAAAGAATTGCATTTCAGAGGTCAACTTACCTAACCACTACTCACACTATATTTTTTACTATTTGTATGTTTTTCAAAAAAACTCCCAAATACGCAGAACTACTGGATAAAATAAGGTAATTTATGCGGGCGCGCGCACACACACACACAAAGCGGATATTATATTAACTTCAAAGTTGCTATAAATTAAAAAAAAAAAATCCACTCGAGGACTATCAACTAGCTTCTTTTCACAAGTTGTCGCCCCCCCCCCGACCGTCTCTGCTTATCTTCGCTTACCGTCAACACACTTATTAATTTATTAACAATGTAACTAAAATGAAGAAAATTTTGAAAACGAAAATCTTTTTTTAAAAATATTTTCCAAGTTTTCTTTATTAAAAAAAAATAAGTATTATGTATTTAAATTTTCAAAATATCTTAAGACTATTAATAGATGGCAAACAACGCATAAATCCCATCACCTTTATAATTTATTTATTTATTTATTTTTTTAACAATCCTTATCTGGTTTAGTTCCTGGCAATTATATGTTCATTGTATCAGTTAAATAAATGGAATGCTCAAGAAAACTGAAAATGCAAAAATTTAATTTCAAATTATATCAAATCCCGGAAGTAATCAGTTGTAGTTACACCTTTTTAAACTTTTTTCCCTTCCAGTCATTTTTAAAGACTGTGCAGAGGACAAACCAGTTATTTTGTCTGATATTGCTTGATTATGAAATTGCCCCTCCTGTCTGCTTTTCACTCCTCGGGAGGCACAGAACATAGTTTTTTTGTGTGTTAAATGAAAAAAAAAAAAGCACCAAAAGATCTGATTGTGCTTGTGTATGATTCAGGCAGATCATTGCCGACTTCCAATCACAAATCGACCTTTAAAAACATAAACTATTGAAAAACTAATAATTACAGCAGATGAAAGCTCAAATAGATTTTGAAAATGAAATCTATTATTAAAGAAAGTTCAAGTAACTTGCATTTATTTCAAAAACAGATTATTTATTGGCGAAATGCCTTAACTGGGAGTCAATAAAAATAAATGGCGAAATAAAAATATATAAAAGTTCGGAAATATCAGAAACAAATTATATTTAATGAACGGGATGAGGACTTGGAGAAAAAATATTTCTCCAAGTCCTCAAAAAAAAAATATATTTTCTGACAATATATTAAAATACAGAATAACAAAATACGAAAACGCTTTAGAGTTTTGTTCATTTTTGTACAAAGATCAGTTGGACTGACGCCAACAAATCTTACAGATTCAAGACATTGGAAATTATGTCAATGGTAGTTAAATAATGCAGAAAAAAGCTGAATTTTTATATGTTATTCTTATTTTCTATTCATTATCTCTCCTTTCTAAATCTTTACTACTGTCTTAAGCCTCTCCTAACGATATCTTGAAATATCTGCTTGGAATGCTCAAGATTTTAAATTCCCGACACTTGAAGGATCTATTTACTATAAACCTACCATAATAAAAGAATTTACCAATAGAAATTTATACCAATTTATTAAGCAAAATTTATTAAAATAAAAGTTAATCCATAATTATTTACTCCACCATAACTTAATTAGCTAAGCTATAATTACTGTATATTATTAATTATTTATTAGAAAAAGTAATCTATAGCATTATTATTTATTATCTTTTCATTTTGTCATTACTGAGTATATTTTAATGCTTGATTCATTTATTTTTGCAAAAAGAAACCCGTGATCATAGACGATCGAAAATAACCAACAATTCAAATGTGATGTTACAGTCGAGGCATAGGTGATCGGCCAGGACATGTCCAATAAAGCCAGCATTGGTGACATGAAATGTAGAATTAAAGTGAGCAGATGCATATCAGCAGCGAATAATGTAAACACAAAATCAAAATTGTAAGATTTGTACTCTGTAATCGAAGAAAAATTAA
>JAFIDM010000001.1:69237102-69272595 GCA_023159025.1 Thereuonema tuberculata
AAAATCAAAATTGTAAGATTTGTACTCTGTAATCGAAGAAAAATTAAACTAAAACCTGCTTTTAGACGAATAAAGATGTTTTAAGTTAAAATGTCAAAATATTATATTTAGTTTCAATATAACTAAAAAAATTAGGCCGAAAAGAACGATCATTAAACGTTTATTAAAAAAATTAAAAAATGAATTACTTTAATATTGACAAAGAGTGTGACTAGTAATTTTAGCATTAGTTAATTCCTAACTAATAATAACCATGTCATTAGTTAACAATAATTGTCATTAAATGAAGGCCTATTGTGAAGGTTTAATATTATGTGCACATAATACATATTAATATTATATCTCCTCTATCTATTTCTTTTATATAATTTATTCGATTGTAATATTTTATAGTTACATTATTACTACAAGCACGTTCTATCGCGTGCGAAGTAGAACAGACAACCAACATACACGTAGAGAAAAAAACTGTTCTTCCGAGATTTCGAATTCAGAAACCTCTTCTTTTAAGTCCATGATAAATCACTAAAACAATTGGATCTCAAAAGAGTTGAAAGATCAAAAGCTATCATCAATACTAAACAACACTTCCGATATCGCAATAGGCCTAATTTCTAAGCTGTTACTTCAGTAGAATGTGATTGTTGGTTTTTAATTTCGTTATATAGTGTTTCATTGCACGAGGGGAAGAAAAAAATAATAATCTTAAATTTAATGATTGTAGAAGTGAATCAAGACTAGGCTTCATCAAATATTTATAAGTATCGTAAAGTTAATTTCAGAATTTAAGAAATATTCCGTAATAAAATAAAATAAAATGAATAGTTATAAATTAAAACAGCTTAAACTAGATTCTGGATACGAACTGTTTGCATGAGTACAAGGGAAACAAATTTCAAATTAGAAATATCAGATTCTAGCGATAGGATATTTTTGTAATTATGGTTTGGAGGTAATTTTTCTAAAGCTATTTTGTACATATTGAACAATAAACATTAAAAATAAAAAATTAAATATACAAAGGATTATTTTATGAAAACGATCTTACATTTAGTCGAATCGAATAGATTTTTCAAGATTATATAGCTAAGCTTTCATTCTAGTTTCTGAATACATCAATATACATTACATTGATGTTATACACATGCCTTTCACCTTAACTGTTATGAATTTAACAAATTCCAAAACTTATTTTGGTTCTTTTAGTAACTGAATATTTTGGGAACTGAATCTTATATTCTTATTCTATTCTATTTTCAAGGAATTTTTGCTTCTCTCTTCCACTCAATCAAGAAGTAGATTTATGTTTGGATATTCCCTGTAAATCTACAAATGTCTTTGTCTTGAAATGCATTTCTAAAAAAATATTAATTTACAGAGAATTGATGTTAAAAAATAAAAAGCTAAGAAATAAATAACGCATAGATTCAGAATAAAGAGAATATTAAAGTACAATAAAAGAACGAGAAAGGGACACAGTCCAACTTCACTTTTAGCAATAATGGACTTTCTTACAATACTATTACCACTAAATTCAAAGATTGACAGCAATTTTTCATATTAGTAGAAAATCTCTTTTAGGTTTTGTTAGTGATTGATTACAATAAGGAAATCATTTGAGCCTTTAGAGTCTGTAAATGTTTGTACTGCAATTTTTAGCAACAAACTAACTCAGAGTTCATTGTACTTGGGCTGTTTCCCTACGCTGCCATACGATGCAATTGTCTAACAGCTATAAAATTGGTAACAGTTATAAAGTTGTATCAATGACTTTTTCGAAACAAGGAACTAAAACCGTAAATTATCCACAAGTTCAAAAACTATTTACATAACTAATTGAAAATGTTTCTGTTTTTTTCAGTGGATTTCAAATTAGAGGCAAAGACAAAATTACAGACCAGTTTTTATTCTTCCATAACTGATTAATAACATTAATAAAATTATTGGAAATGTTTTTTCCTTGGTTGTAGAGATGATTGTTGTGAATTAGTAACATTTTTTTTTCCTCCTCCTTGATTTAGGGAAATGTCAATTAAAAAAGAAAGTTTCATCAAAGAAGCCGTGTCCTAATCAGCCAGACAGAACATTCATATTAAAAGTAGAAGGTCAAGGAATCCCCGCGGAAAAACCGATGCCAAAACAAACCCCATCAGGGAAGGAAAGTGCTACTAATTACACCGTGGTTCAACTGCAGTTCGCTTTTTATTTCGTTGACTGCCACGCTCTGGTTGCTGCAGTGGTATGTTTTTTCATTCTTCTTGTTTTAATGCTTCCACGGAGGGAAAGAAGACGGCGGGAAATACTGGATACGCAAATAAAGGTGAAGAACGAACAAAGGCAAATGTCATTAGCTTGCGTGGGCTGCCTTGTCAGATACAACCCATGTCAGCTGATTCAGATCAACACAAGTGAGGAAAGTTCCAATCTATAGTTAGAAACCACTCAGAGAAGAAAATGAATTCAACGATTAATTGTTATGTATTTAAATTATTTCAAGAATCTTTAGTATTTCGATATCAAAACGTTGAATATTTAATTATTAGCAATACGACATTTCTTAACAGGTCGAAAATTTAGTTTTAACAGAAAAAAAAATATGAAAATGAAAGTTTTTTTGAATAAATTTCTTTTCTTTTTTTTACTTTCTCCGTATTGTAATGAGAAGTACAGTAATAATGCAAACGATTTGCAAATATACAAATTTTTTTTCTTCTAATATTTCTAATCGAAGACTTATTATAAAATAGTACACTAGTCGTACAAAATATCCATGCTCCGATTATAATGTAAATTCACGTTGTTGCTGCCTACAACAAAGAAAAAATGGTGTGTGTGTGTGTGTGTGTATATGTGTATGTTAATTAAGAATTGTGAGCCCAATAACTCGAAAAATATTAACCGATCTACACAAAACTTCATATTGAAAAGTTTGGTGACGCTATCTGATTAGGTTTTGAAATCTATTGGCCCATTTAAGGGTAATAAAAAAAAACCAAATAAATGCACTGATCAGCATCAAACTTAGCATTTGAGTGTTAAATGTTGTTGGCCGGCACGTTTAAAGTTTCATGTTTGTTGCCCCTCTTTTTGAGATGCACTAAAAGGACCAAATACTGTACTCTTATGCAAATCAAAGAATAAGACACTAAATTGCACACATTACCCCTAATAGCTAATCATTATTATGTACATCTTATTAAGTTTTGACGTATATTTAAAAAGTGGCCAATAAAATGTGGCCAATACATAAATCCATTTTATGGGTCACTTTTAAATAAGGGCCAAAATGCGATGCCCTTAAGTATTTCAAAGAATAATGCTTTGATATACATCAAATTTCATATTTAAGAGTTTAATCTCACTGCCGAGATATCATTAAATTTTGGTTACGATTACTATTTACGAATATTTCTCCTTTTTAAGGCCCCAGAAGTATGGCTTTTGTAGCTGAACTAATAATACGGTTGTACACATTATTTTTTTATTTTACCTGTTTACAGTAGGCAGGGCCGTCGCGTGGTTTATTGGCGCCCGGGGCAAGATTTCGTCAGGCGCCCCCTGTATCTCCAATTCAACAACCAAAAAAAAAAAAAAACGGAATCTCCTGTTGCCGTTGCCGCGGCGCCCTGGGCAAGATTTCGTCAGGCGCCCCCTGAATCTCCAATTCAACAACCAAAAAAAAACGGAATCTCCTTTTGCCGTTGCCGCGGCGCCCAGGGCGATCGCCCCGGTCGCCCCGCCCACGCGACGGCCCTGACAGTAGGGGATGGATGATTAGAATTTAGCTTCTCTACAATATTGTTAATAGCTATTTCATTTAGGGTCAAATCTTTCTGATTGAATAAAACATTTTATGTTGAGAAACAATTTCCATTTTCTTAGCATGAGAAAGTCGTTCTATTGTTATTTCTAAATGCAGTTTATTCATGTCTTGTTGGTCTTGTGAGTCACAAGTTTTACCCAAGTGAAAATGCTGTTATATAATGCTGTAAGATTTTATCATTTCTAATGGCAGTGACTCGAGATAAGCCTAGTACAAATATTTAATATTTCATTTATAAGGATGTGATTTAAGTGAGAGTTTGACAAAGATTGGGAGATTTCACCTGGGTCCCATCTCGAGGTGAACTAACCTAGAAAAAATACCTAACCAATGACGGTGATCGGACCAGACTCCTCCAGTCTATGCAGAGACGCCTTGGAAAAATTTAACTATTTTGTTTCGATTAATTAATTTCCTTTTGATTATTTTTTTCGATTCAGAAAATAAAATTACTAAGAGAATGACCTCTTTAGTCAGGACCGACGACTTCAAAAGGAAATGTGTTTATTACGAGTGTGGTTTTGTTATCGGTTATTGAGCTTCTGTTGTTCGCATTTTGTATTATTCTGTTCTGCACTAATTCATTATTAATTTTGTATTTATTTCGGATTGATGACAGTAAATTAAAAAAAATCAACAGTTGTCAAACGGAAGAGTCCTTTATAAACATCTGTCAAAGAAACAATTGAGCATCTGGATGAAACCTACAAGGATGTATCATTCCGAGTGCACTTTATCTCTTCCCAGAAAATTCGCCCATCATCAGAATACGGAAGAGCGATTATCTATTTTCAAAAGCCTGTCAATTTTATTTCTTTTAAGTAATTACTATTCATAGGTCCTTAACCATCTAAATGTATATGAATAAAACATTTGCGATCAAATCATACAGTTATGGCGCGTTCGTCATAAACAGAGCTCTGACTTTAACCTAACATTAAAACCCACTTTAAAAACACTTTGATTCCAAGATGAGTAATTTTCGACAGAATCTGAACACCTTTCTTACAAATGGCTGAACATTACTTATCACAACTTCCAATGTGCCTTTTTATAAAAAAATAATAGAGGAATAAACACTTAATGAAGACAAATTAAAAAATAGTATTGGTTTTAGAGATTTTGTTTGTTTGTGTTTTTTTTTAGTTTTTTAGCAAACCAAACAAAAAAATGACGAAGAAAAAGCAAAATTGTGAAGGCATGATAAAAACTGTAATAATAATTAAAAGTCAAAAGTGTTTGTACTAAATAGATTTTTCACTTCTTAAGAATTTTGTACAAAAAAACAAAAACAAAAAAAAACTATATTTATGTTAATTTTTTTTTTTAATCAAACATTAATTTTTCCGCAGATTGTTTACCATTTCGCTCTTACATCAGAATCAATCAATCCAATTTTCTATTTACGCAAATAAAACTTGCAATTATCATTATCAATGAATTTTGTAATTTTCTAAAAATGTCAAAATTTATTTACATCTGTTATGGACTTAAACTTATTTTTCAGGAAGCGAAAAATAAACTGAATGCAACATTTTAGAAAGAAATGAATCAGTTTCCAAAGCTTAAACCACAATAGGCAGTTTATGAATGAATTTAAGAAGTTGAATTTATCTTCAATGAAGATGAGGTTAGTTCACAATCTCCCAACACTGATCAGAATGTTTTGTTTCCTAAATGCTATTGCATAAAATCGAAATACTAGTTTGCATTTTAATATCCAATCGGAACTGGAATGGATATTGTTTTTATTTTGTGCTGAATTTTATTAAAATATCTTCTTTTTTTTTCTATATTTCCAGCTAGTGGTATTTTGCATTTGCTTTTGTTTTTTTATCCTTTTATGATTTAGTTGGATTGAAGTCCTTAATTTGAAGATATTTTACTCAAGGCTTCCTCCTATTTCCCTACGGGGTCCAAGTAAGATGATCAACTCGTGTCTTCTCCATGACATTAAATGTATTGTTTTGAATTTGATATAAAACTGACGTCAGCACTTTATCATGAAAAGTTTCAAGGTGATGATGTAATGCGAGTGGAAGCCTTCCAAGCCCAAAAGAAGTTCAGGAAGTTTCTTCTGAACAATTGATGGTCTATTCCCATCCGATGGCTTTATAACTTATTCTTAGTTCTTGAGATGTCGTTTCCGGGAGGTGTTTTCTTTATTCCTTCACTGCAACATCAACGTAATTCCCTACTTAAAGGGCTTTTTTTTTTTTTAATCCCTGAACATTAACATTTTTTTAATTCTTTCGCAAATCACACAAACTAAATTTACAGCTTCATTATATGATTAGATCTTGCGACTCCACCCTCCCGGTTGGATAACCCTCGTCAATGGCAATTTATTTCTGTCTACGTTATGCAATTGAAGTTTAACAATTTATTAACAGACTAATGTGCAAGTGAAAATTAACGTTGGCTCTGATGTTAAAATAACAGTATTCCCCCTTATATTTAGATCCATCCCAACCTAATCTTGCTTAAGATTAATAAGTCCATAGCATGAAAGAATAGATGCAAGAAATGAACACGATCGAAAGGATTTTCAATAATATATAAATACGCAGAAAAATGAATGTCGTTGGCATTTGCCGAGGCATTACAATTAATGATACACAAAAAAAGCCCAATCACAATTCAGATTCTTTAAAATTTCATGTTGAAAGATACCTTAATATGGTTGATAGAATAATCTACAATCGCAGTAAGCGTAAAAGTAAATCTCAAGGGAAAAAAAAAATCTACAATGACCTCAACCTGAAAGAGCAGGATGACTGATTCAGATCAGCGATTCCAACTATACGAGAACTCCCCCACCCCTAATCACAAATGAAAGAGCACTTTTTGAAAGTTAATAAAATGTATAAAGCCTCGACATATTCAAAATTTCTGCGTTTCTAAGCAGTTTCATAAAAAATAATTTATTGGTTCGTTTCCAATATGATAGACGGATTCAAATGACAGTTTGACTGAATTATCTGAATGTTTCAACTCTTGGGATCTCTCTTATGACGTCACAAATCAGTACGAAGACCTTCAATGTGAGAGGAGGTCGAGGAAGCCCTGCACAGAATCACCCTCCCCCACTCTCGGTCAGTGACCCAATGATTAGAAGAAGATTGGTATCTTAATTATTTGGTTACTACAGTATTTCTAATGATTATTTCAATGATATAGTAAATAAAGTTTTTAGTTTTTATTACTATGAAATATCTTGTAATAGATTTTTCTATAGGGATATCAGAACTGAGGCGACAAGAGGCCAAATCGCTCCCTAATTTGAGCGGCGACGTTAGAAGGTGTCATTAGATCCTCTCAAAATAAATGATTTCATAGATAAAAGGGTAGTTTCGTGATTTTTGAATTCACAGAATCCACAGCACCCATAGCCGAATCTATTTGATTTAAAATTAAAAAAAAAAAAAAAGTTTTTTTTAAATTTTTTTCATTAGATTTGCTACTTCAATAGTTTTTTTTTTATTATTATTATTATTAAGTAATTTTATAACTGTTCTGGTACCCTGTTCTCTGATACCCTTAATACGTATATTTTACTTATATTTATAAAATCGGCACAATTTTTGTAAATATTTAGAGCAATTTCCTCTAACGTAAGAATTTGTACAAAATCATATTAGAGATGCTTTATTGGAAAACCAATTACAAACAGTGATCATTAAAAAAAAAAAAAAGGAGCATTGACAATCACACATTAGGTACTTTGACGAACACCAATGAACCAATGAGGATACCGATGTAAAGAATCCACTTCTTGTGCTGCTTCTTTTCGTTCAGTGGCATTTATTCATTCACAAATGGATAGTTCTACCCAGGTTTGTCAGATAGTTGGAGATGTTTATGGCCAAACTCACCTGAAAAATTGGTCAAAATTGACCAACTAGAAAACTGGTCCTTAAAATCTGCAGATTCATGAATTTTGCGAAATTCAGCCGTTCAACCCCCGCATATTCCACAAAAAAAAAAAAAAAGCGGAAAGTATAACTGTGGTCAAATCAGAAAACTCGTCTCCAAACATATTTGAGAAAGGCGTAATTGTTGTTCAATTTGGTCATAAAAAAGCAACCCCTTATCTTACGAGGACCGTTCTGTCACTTCCGTTACTGCTCTCTTTTGGTTCCTCTCGATTTAATAAATATTCTTCGAAACTAAGTCAAAAACAATTCAATGAAACACAAAAGTAACAAAATCCAAGAAATGATAAAAATGCACAAATAGAAATAAAATGCAACGGAAGTGAACAAAAACATGATTGAGAAACGAAGTGACCACATTTCACACTTCAATTTTCTTTTTTCCTAATTTCCACAAATGAAAACACGAAATAAATAATATATCTGAGTTACTATACTGAACAATCAAGACTTTCATACGTAAATCAAAAGGACTAAATTATAGAAATCATTAATGCTGTTAATATTTGTAATTTATTAAATTAATGATTTGTTTAGGACTTTGGTTTTTCATTTCATTGCTTTTCATCTGTACTGTTCGGTTTTGTTTACGAGAGCTTTCAACGCTTTTGCGCATGCGTTAGGTCTCCTTCGATTTCTTCAAAATAGGGGCGAGGAGAAACAAAGATGGGATGTTTACTTTTTATCAGTGTTAGTTTACTAGAATAAATACTATTGCAAAAATGCTCCACGTTATTTTTTTCTTAAAAGCGAAAATGTCCAAAAGAATTTCTTAGGAAAGTACCCATCTCAGCGTATCACCCCTCTGCGGAGTAAAATCGTCCGGCAGTGGTAGCTCTGCCTTTCCCAAACGCACAGTAGGTCTATTATTAACAAGTAAATATTGGATTTACATTAAGTGTAAATCGTTCCATTCCGTTGAAGAATTTCTCAAAGAAGAAATTGTTTCGATTTCATTATAATATATATATATATATATATATATATATATATATATATATATATTTTAAATAGCAACTGAATTTGCTATTTTCTAAAAATCAATGCAATGCATTAAAAAGATAAAAGGAAAATATCATTTGCAGTAATTGAACTAAACTATAATAGTTAACAAAAAAAACGAACATTCAAGAAGGAGACCTCACACATTAACTGATCCGATGGAAAAACGAAGAGAAGAAATGCATCGAAAATTCGTCATTTAGTTTGATGACATAATTAAAGGTTGAATTATTAATTAAATAAGAGATCGCCAATTAACAACGATAAGACTAAGTCGAATAATTCGAATTATTGGAATTTTTTTTTCTATTGTTCCTGAATAATTCAATATAAAAGTGTTTCTTATTCAGGAGTAATTTTATTATACATTACTGTTAATAAAGTTTTTGAATGAAGTTAAGTAACAAAAAGGGGTCTCATTTTGTGATATCCGTTTTATACAGTAGACGCCGCTTAATGTGATCACATCGGGCCGATCCGATTTTGATAACTATAACCGATTGATTACAATAAACGAAAAATATAAATTAAAAAAGGGCAGCATAAACTGTAGTAATGATGAGGAGAGGACGATTTCAGCAGAAACATTTACTTAGCATAATGAAATTATATGCATGAAATTAAAAAAGTGAAATTATAGACAAAAAATAGTACATACGCGTCAAGGAACAAAGAAATCATTAACTGTTGATTGCCTGATCTGCTTATGGAGTACGTCATTAATAAAACGTTCGTACTCATAATGTTTACGAAACCCATCAGCTTCAGCTTTTTTTTGCACTCCAGTCGCAAAATTCGAAGCGCATTCCTCATCTCAGCACTCGTTGGAGTCTTCTCTTCTTCGATAACATTTTCGGGTTCATCTTCATCAGAAATAGACGTCGATATTTCGTTCGTGTTCGATATAGCTTCACAAATGTCGTAATCTGTTAATACAGCCGAAGTTTCTAGGTTCTCGTCGATGTTCATCCAAGCTTCGAAATATTGAGCAGTCATGTCGGGTGGAGCACTGATAATTTTCTCCAATTCTTCCACAACTGCATAGGCATTTTCTTCTGATTGTAAGAATCCTCCATGACCAAGACGTTGGAATCGCTCATCGAAAATGAATCAAAATTTGATAACATTAAGCGATGTAACGATCACATTAAGCGATCATTTTTGCGTTAATTCGAATACGTCTGTCGGGACCAGAGGTTATTGATAATATTAAACGAATGACAACATTAACCGTGATTACATTAAGTGGAGTCTACTGTATAAGTTTAAGTCTATTCTCTCCCCTTGATTACAAATGTATTCATTTCATATTTTTCAGTGATTTAGCGAAAATATCCATTGGAACAGAATATGAATATATTTTGAAATTATATCGCAAATGAAATAATATTAAATCCACATTTTAATGACAAATAATATTCATTACTCAGGTGATAAAGTAGATTCAAGAACTGTTTAAAACCTACACAAACGCAACCGTACTTTTACTTAAATTTTTACTTAATTGAAGAAAACTTTTAAGTTGCAAATAAAAAGCTTCATCTTCATCTCATTGGTTTACTGTGTAAAATGTCTGTTAGTACTTAATCATCTGCTATCCTTGGAATTCTCTCATTTGTAAAAGTCAAGCTTAGACTTGACGAAACAAAGCAGATTTTAAAGTGTTTAATGTTTTTTATCTTATTTGTGTGTTGGCTTTTTGTTTGCAACTTAAATATTTTACACACGTTAGTTGAACTCTTAGGAATTATTTTTGACATTACTTTTTAGTAACTTCAACTTGCAGTCCGTCCCATGCTCTCCACTCTAACTTAGGGCATTCTTATTAAATTAAAAAAAAAAAATAGTAATTTTGTGTGAATCTGCAATTGGTTTTATCTAAATCTTCTTTCCTATCTACTATTTGAGAAAATTATTTGCTTAGCAACGCAGGACAACACCTGTAAACATCACAACAAACAGAATATATTTAAAAACCTCCTTCCAGAATCTTGGACAAATACATTCACTGAATACATTCAGAATATATTATCGTCATCCTACCCACAGGTCTCTGTCCAAGTTTGCCCACAACTGCTTTTAATCCTGGAGAGGGGGAGGGTACTACCAAGGACGACAAAATTAACTTCTGTCCACTCCAGAAAATAGGGAAGAAAGTGGGCAGTGATCATCTAGAGGGCTCAAATGAATCAAAGCAGTCAACTAATGACAGATTTTTAGAATCCAGTGTTAGTTCTTAACTAAGGAAACCAAAGAACTATTTAGTTAGAAGACTGGCTCGTTTAGAAAGGGTTATGACGACGTCCTAGGATACAAGGGAATTTGATGAAGGACGGTTGCTCGTCATCCTTCCATTAGGAAATCCACCATATTTTTAAAACATTTGAAGTACGGCATCCAAAAGGATGATTTTTTTTTTTTCCTTTTATCAAACAGAACATACGAGCTATATCATGTGTAATCTTTACATCTGCAGCACTTGAAATTCCCCACCATCTGATGGACATTGGAACAACGATTTAGAGGCCACGTAATAAAATTTTAAAAATCCATGACATCAGCCTTTTGACGAGACTGAAATATCCCCCGCTGGCATCATTGAAAACAACTTTATATCTCATCTTCCCCTTACCAAAAAGTCAGCAAAAAAATTCACAATATATATAATAAACATTTCAAAAGGCTATCTTAAATAAGGCCATCATTTAACTTCCTCAAACTACTTTCCAATAAACAACAAATATTTTTTTTAAAAATTGTCATCCAGCGAGATCGGAAGACAGATATATATATATATATATATATATATTTATTTTGACAATTTATCATTTTATTAATCCATTGTTTTGCAAAAGAATATTAAAGGGAAGCTTTTAAAATTCCCTTCTTATCTTCGTAGTGAAGGTATCCTGTTATAAATCTTTGTTTTGTTTCCATTGCTGCTACTTTAAGGTCTCCGTGTCAACCGCATATTTTAAGTGACGACACGCGGGGGTCGAAAACCTGTCAGGTTGACTTAATGGAACCTAATAAAACTCTACTACATTCAAGGGGTCGTTAGAAATTGCTACCAAGAGCACCACGAACAAATTTAGATACAAACAAAAATCGATTTATTGACTGTTTTTATTATTATTATTATTATTATTATTATTTCGTATGAAAAATCAGTTTTTTTTTAATTGCAGCATATTCAGATTTAAATTTAAAAAAATGCATTACAATTCTAATAATAATCATTTCACTGAAATTCAATTAACGACGAAGGATTATAAATATTTTCATTAAAAAAAAAGTAGCTTTTATCAATGTATTTAACTCTTGTAAAAATTTAGCTAAAAAAAATTATTTAAATAATTCGTGGCCTATAAAACTTAGAAGAATAATGAATTAAAATTGACAAAAGAGAAATAGTGTATCTGATAATTGCTATAAGCTTCAAACAGCTGCTTATCCCTTATAGATTAGAGATCTCATTTACATTAGCCGATTTACAATTTCTAGGAATTTCTGAATCGGGATTTTACTTAAATAATTTCTTCGAAGTATTATTTCCTTCACGTTTTGATGGATGAGGGGAGGGTCAAGTATCCTAATCATGTTTTAAACATCTATAAATAAACGTACCAATTAAGAAAATCGGTCAGACCATTTCAGCGTGATGCACAATCTAAGATGATGCATATTCTGTCAAAATATTCCTAAGGGAACTAAAGCCATTTCATGATTATAATATTTTGTAGAGAAATAAGGAAAAAAAAAAAATCAAAGCAACCCCGAAAATTTTTCATTTTCTACCAAGTAGTCTATATAGATACTGTATCTTAACACGTTTCTATGAACAAAATGTGAAATAAAATAAAATAAGTAAAATTTAAAAAGCAAAAACAAAATAAATTAAAAAATAAAAAGGAAGAAAAGGACCCCCCGTGTACCGGAATATTGCTATTGCATTGCCGTGACCATGATTCGAACCTAGGTTATAAATTGCAGACATAACACAATGTAAGCGATAACTCAGAATGCCTGTAAGGTGTTGGGAATATTCTTAAGTATTATCACGTTACCGGAACAGAAAGTGAACCCTGACCGGAACTACTACTACCCCCCCCCCCCATCTCAAATCACGAGTATGACTCATGTCTGTCCAACTTATAGTTTAGGCTACAGAAATGGCGACAGACAGGGAGGAACGTGAAAGCTTCCTTTTTCGCTTCCTGTAACACTTTCGTCTACAGGATTGGTAAAGATAAACTGAGTATATTAACAAATATCAAATTTATTTTTAAGGCTCGCTAAGTTTTTTGATCTTGAATCAATGTGGTTCAATAATAAATGTGGGAAATAATAGATTCTTGCTAAGAGTTTTCAGTTTTAAGCATTCCTTTAAAGAAAATAAGTAAATTACGTTTGGACCAAATTAACGTTATTTGAAAGACATTTTCGCCCTGACTATTTATAACTTGTCAATTTGTTGTAAAGTATTAAGAGGAACTATTCTGTCCATGTTTTTTATTTTCACAGCCCGTTTCCTTAGTTTATAAAAACCAATCAATAGAAATTTGCGTAGCAACATTAAGAACATTTATCTGTTGCATGAGAAAAGATCATTTTTATTTGGGAGAGATTTCCTAGTGCAGGTGTGCTAATAAAAACAATCTGCACTTGTCATTCGACTGTAACAGATGAATTTTATGACTGTCAGTAAAGTGTAGATTTAAATATTTGTTGAAGTACGGTTCCAGATGTGATTTTCGACTTCAAAAACAAATAATAATAGTTAAAATTTCAGTAGATTCAGTTAAGTACTTAAAGATTTCAGTTGTAACAAAATGGAAAGTAAATTATTAAAAAAAAAGGGGGAAGGGAGGGGGGGCCATTCCTGCTCAGGTTTGTAAACCTCCTCGTAACTCTAAAGCCTATTTTACATAAATGTATAAATATGTATCTTTGCAAAGTAATTTAAACTGTGAATTATTTCTATTAAATTTGACTAAGAATCCCTGAGTTTTAGTTAATTTGAATCAAAATCATACTTTTCAATTAAATCTGTTTTTAAGCTCCTTATTGTAAGAAAAATTTTTTCAAAATTAAAAAACAAACAAGACAATTGAAAGTTGTTTAAAGAGTTAGCCAATAATTACTTCAAACTCTTTGAAATACAGTGTGCACCTACTTATCCTTTCTTTATTTTCAAAACAAGTCATTTACCTTCAAGTTAGTGCTCTTTACATTGGATTGACTAATTATTGACTAATTGTTATTGGCTAAGACCTGCTCTTTATTTGACAAGCTAACTTATTCGAAAGAGCAGTCCTGAAACCTTGTTCAAAATAAAACTTAGAAAATATACTCTTATTTTTAAGCCTTATGTTTGTTTAGAAATACTCTCATACCATGAATCCCATGGAATAGTCCTACCTCCACAGTTCAAAACCTTTTTCTCAGATTGTAAAAATAAAAATTGTAAATTTAAATTAAGTAAAATTTCATGAAATATTCATTTTGTATCCTTATGTTTTATAATAGTTGTTTTTTCTTCAAAAAAAAACAAAAAAAAAAAACATATCTTTGTATTTTTTGATAAAAATCGAATTTTCTAACCTAATAAAAGAAATATTTATGCACCTTTAACAAATATCTTTATCATATTAAATAATAACTAAACAAGATCTAAAGACTCACCGTCCAATTAACAAAATCAATATCTCCCAATCAAAAATAAAACTTTCATGCCATCTGATCGGAAACAAGCTTTCCACCAATCTATAAATATTATTAACAAGATCTAATTTAACCAAATATATTCTAATTCAAAAAAGGTTAAGCTACATCAATACACATTTTTAACTATTAAAAACCGAATTAGAATAACTGGAAACGTATTAATATCTATTTAAAAGTGAAAATTTAATTTCAGGATAAAAAATTATCATGCCTTGAAATATATTACATTAAACTTTTTATATAACGCAGGAAGGTTATAAATTTGTCTAACGAAGATAAAATATTCTTTTTTTAGTGAATATCTTCCTTGAAATAATTCTTGATTCTGTTTTAATCATATATAAATAGAATCAATCGATAGAACTTTTAAAATTTATATCCACTATTATTATTCTGATTTATGAACCCTACAGAGGATAGCGAACCCAGGCAGCCTGTAATCAAAGGTGTTACTTTCATCCAATTCTCATTGACTTTTCCCACTCACACTGTAATTTCTGTGAACTTTTTAAAACTTTTTTTTGGCAAATTCACTGAATCCATTCATCAGTTTTTTCGTTTGAAATTTAAAAACTTCACTATCTTATTTTAGGAGGATTATTCATCAATGATCATAAAAACATTGTGTAAATACAAGTTCATACAGTTTGGTTCTGAAGGATCATCACTGAATCAACTCATTGCCTGAGGAATTTTCGCACTGCAGTGAGATCTACTCAAAATATATACATTTCCAGTAAATGATCTACTCCATTATATTTATATATAAATAATTTATTAAAAAAAATTGTTAGAATTCTATTTCAGTTTATCCAGTTGCGGAAATGACATATTGTGTTCCTGTGTCAAATGGCAAATATAAGATGAGGGGATGCAAGGTAGGACCAGTAACAACCAAAAAAGGTTGTTTTCAAAATTTCGGGTGCAATCAAACCAAAACACAAAAAGAAAAAAGATGTTCTATACACTTTGAGATGGGGGGGGGGGGGTCGTTACATGAACCATGTTTCGATACATCCAAAAGCCCGTGAGTGGCTCAAAGGAGAAATGAAATGAAAAAAAAAAAGTGTTTTTTCGCTCACAATTTCGTATGGCTACAACTTTCATGAACGAACAGATAAGAATTCGCACAGGATTTGGATTAAAAATTTGTAGAACAGACACAGATTGCCGAAAAGGTGGAAAAGCAATTTTAAGTTTCTGTAGAAATGGTTGAGATATTCTTTCTCATATTTATTTAGGTTTCTAACTTCTTGTTATCCGATTGAAACTTGTTAAGACCGTTTTAGGGCCGTATCTGAGATATTATTTGGGGGGGGGGGGTCCTAGATCCTCTTAATCAATCAAAAAACAAAAATAAAACAAGAAAGTAACAGATCCTATTCTATTTATTACGAGGGGTGTGGGGGAGGCAGGCCCCACCCCCTCTCCCTAAATATGTCTATGTCCTGTATTCTTTACATTCTCTAAACACCAATCAACATTCAGAATAGTGTGATTTCATTGCCATTCAAAGCAACATTTCACTTAATATATAAATATATCCAAAGCCAGGACAACAATTGACATATAATCCATCTTGTTAACGCATTTTTTCCTCATGATATTATATAATGCCATTCTCATATACTGATCTGACTCGCGTGTTTTAATGCGAAACAAACGAGAATTTCCAACTATTTGAGAGCAATTTATAGAAGAAAAAAAAACAAAAAACAATGAATAAAATGAATATTACATCAGATGTAACAATGCTGTTATTACCCAATTTTCCTAGGGGGTAGAGACCCATCAAATCAAACTTTTTTCCCCCTATACCTAAAATCTTTTAGAACCGCTTTATGAATCTCCTTGACATTTGGTATGCCTATTTAAGGACAAGAGGTAATCTAGCTTTTATATTGGATTTCCTTGTAGTCACTGTCCAGAAATCACGTTGTAAAACTGACAAAAGTTCGCATGAAACGCATTAGGAACGAAAACGTCGTCAAACAACGCCTATTAATCTTAGGAGCTACTTTAAACTTATTCCACGTGTTTTGATACGATTAAAAGAAAAGAAAAAAAATCGGATTCGAGCAACTTCAGCAATGAGGAATTAATTAGTTTTTTTAATTAAACAGAAAAGAGAAAACTTAAATATTCCACAGATTCAGTTTAAAATTAAACAAAGAATTGATTTATTTATTTATAGGTTTCACAACTTAAGAAAACAAACAAACAGGAACTGCCTTTTAAGATACGTAGACTTTGAAAAGCTTCTTCTATAAATATTCAAAAACTATATCCGTTAGTATTCACAATAGAAATGATTTCGATTTCATGGAAATGTATTATTGGTTAAATTCCCTTTGAAATTGTTCACCACGTAATTACAAGGGGAAATAGAATTTTTAAAACCAAAAACTTAAAGATTTAAAAGCTTTACATACATTTAAAACAACTTCAGATTTAAGGAACATTTATTACGCATAAATATATCTTGGCAATTCCGCACTTCGAATCAGAAATAGTTTTTTGAGTTCAAGCTTTCAAGAGAACCCATAAAATGAAGGAAATCCGCTAATTTATGAGCGCAAAGCTCGTTTCCTCAACTTACAAAATAGTACAAAATAAAATTCAAAGCTTTTTAAGACGAGTTAAAAACGACGGAGAATATATTCTATATATTAATCTCGGGATACGTAAATAATTCTAGTTCACATTTGAGTCACGTGACTTTTAAAAAAAATACATTAAATTTTAAATAGAATTAATGCATTTAAAAATTTTAGAATGAATTTTGAGATATGTTAAAACAAAAAAAACAAAACAAAAAAAACTATATGACTATTTAATTTATCACGTCTGAATTTGTATCAGTGTAAAAGACTACTTACTTGAGGTACAGACTTGGAAATGATTGTTTTGACAGCTTAAACTTGTTCTTTTCTTTCTGTCGTAAGCGAACAGATATAAAGTTGAATAAAGAATCACCGTACACAGGGGAATCACAAGGTAGGCGAACTGCCACAAATACTCCTGCAGGGAAACAGGATTAAGTTCTTGTTGACAGATCATAAACCCGATACGATAGACAACTAACGAAGCACCACCGTCTTGTACATTTGTATTTGTTGTCATCAGTCGTGTGATATCGTCCAAGAAATGGAAGACAGGAGTCTGGCACTGGGCGCGTGAGCTGGCTACGGAGATGAGGTCGTAGATGAGCTGCGGGATGATCCAGACTGCCAAGAGAAGCAGCAGTCCCTCGCGGCCAGTCAGCGCACGGAGTCCACACACCCTCACGCGCAGGGCATCGATGCAGCGGACGGCCAGCAGGGCGAGCAGCACCATGCCCAGAGCGTTGATATTGAAGTGTTGCAGCAGGCAGTAAGTCCTGGAGGACATGATCGTCCAGCGCCCATTGCAAAGGCCGTATACGATGAACGGCAGCCATCCGGTCAGATACATCACGTTGCCTAAAAAGATAGCTCCCGAGGTAAGCAGGTGAAGGCACATAGGGGACGGACATCGGCTCAGATTCACAAGGGCACGCACGTTGAACAGGCACACGAGAACCACCAAAACAGCCCGCGTAACGCCAGAGATCAGGACGGCAGAGCGCAGTAAGGCAGGCGGGAGATCGGTCTCTACCCCCGGCCACTCGGTGTTGGACGGCGTAAGTTCGTTTTCCATCGCTGTCAACAAAGCGGAGACGCTCAGCGTACACAAATCGATCGGATTGTAGAAGTCATTGGCTCAGCCGATATCAGACCTTGAAGAAATAAACAGTGCAACGAGCAGCAGAGAGATTCAAACAGTAAAAATATTCCTCAGAAAAAAGAAAAAAAAATATTGATAGAGCACGTGTGACTAGAGCAGTATTTCCGCGCACGCTTCCGCCTGTCCACTAGAAACGTTCTCACTTCGTCCTTGGAGAAGCGAAATGGAGAAGAACCATCTCACCTTGAGCCGTGGGCATAGCAGAACGAGGGTGACCGACTGCACGAGGCTTGTATGCGGTCGCGCGAGTTCTGCGGCGAATGAGGGTCGGTAGACACGCCGATGGTACGCAGTGCGTGAGAGGCTGTGGGCGGGCGCAGGTAGGGTGTTCCCATTCATCCTCGCTACAGGAAGTACCAACAACAAATAGCTTACGGGGGGAGATAATCAGTTCAATTTTTAAACAAATTCAGGGAAACAAACCCCTATTTAATAAAGGAATTAATTCTTCTGAAATAAAAATTAATAAATAGTAAATATTTTTTGGTACTACTTTAATATTAAACTATAATGGTGATATGAATCAACTCTAAAAATGTTGTTTAACTAGTTTGTTAATTAAAACATTTTTTTTTCTTTTTTAATTTTGCAGGTTTTTTTTTATACTGGATCAACAATGCTTAGTTTCAAACTATTTTCAAATAAACTTACCAAATTATTCAGATGAAAATGTACAGAAATCTAATAATTTTAGTTTCTTTATTTTTGTTTATTCCGAAACTTGTTATATTTACATAAGCTCATAACGTTGTAGTTATTACAATGTATTTCAATTTTAATTATTATTTTCACAATGGAAAAGCAGAAAAACCTTAGATTTTTTTTTTTTTAAGAACATTTCAAAGATAAATATGCCCACATGCTGAAAATTGGAATTAAATAAATCATGAAAGTAAAACAAAAAGTTAATTATTAAATTTTTTTTGTTTTGTTTGAATAACATATTTAAGCATTTGAAAGATACTCAAAATATGAAGCTTACGAAGATTTTAATTTGAGTAGGAGAAAAAAAAATAGGAAAAGAACAAATCAAAGAAAAAGTTTGTTAACAGATTAATGCCCGAGTGCACCAAACTTCAGTTAACTTTGATGACTGAAATTAGTGGGGGGTGTTGCTCCAGAAAAATTTTAGCCTTTGTTTTAAAATTGTGTGAAAGGAAACATGTATAAAAAGAAAATTTATTCAGAAACTTGATAAATGTCTTTTTATACATGTTTGTTTCCTTTCACACAATTTTAAAACAAAGGCTAAAATTTTTCTGAAGCACCCGCCCCATTAATTTTAGCTCCGTCCAAACTGCAGTCATCAAAGTTAACTGAAGTTTGGTGCACTTGGGCATCAGTCTATTAAAAGCAGGAAATAACTACCTAAAACTAGCGAAAGACCAGAATTCCTAATATTAATAAATAGTCAATACATTATTTCTTTCGCAGAATCTTAAGAGTTCAAACATGAATCATTGTTTTGGAACATATGAAGTTTAATGTAGTTTTGCAGCTGTGAATTGAAGTCCTTTGCAATGCATTGTATTCTTTTGTATGTTCTGTTGCTCAAATCGTTTAATTTCCAAATACAACCCATGACTTTACTTTCCTCCTATAAAGGCGTAAAAGTTTTCAAATGTGGAAAAAGTTCCTTCCGACTTCTGTACTGTAAATAAAATTCAAATTAAAACAGACCAAGAAAGGGGGAGGGGTTTCAGCAGGGTGCGAAAAAAAGGGTTAAAAATAGAAAAACAATTATTGGATTGTCAAGATTTAATAGAGCTATGGAAAGAGTTAAGAGAAAGAGATTTAATAGAGCTAAGACAGAAGGGGATATAGACAGTGAAAAAGGAAATTCCATAAGAAATCTGCTCCTAAATTTTAAGCAAGATATTTGTTGATTTTCTTTATTACCAATTTCTTAAGAAGCTGAGACATTTGTTCAACAAACGAAGATTAGCTTAATGGAATTTTCTTCAAACAGGCAAATTACAAGGGTTTCCGAATCCGAATTTTGTAAATTTAGGTTAATTTTGAGGTCCTTGAGGCATCTGGAGTGTAACGCTAATCTTATAATTTGTTTTCCATTGGGGATTCCCTTAGGCCGGCGTCACACGGGGCGACCTGGGGATTGTTTGTTAATGTACATCAAAATCATTGTATAGTGATATTAAACTATAAATTTCTGAGACGATTCAAGAAACTTTTTTTTATTTATTTATTTATTCTCTTTTAGATAAAATAATTCTTTATAATGCATACAATGTATTTCTCAGCTCTAAAATTAACTTTTACACTTTTAATTTGAATTTTATTTTACAGTACACATATAGGAAGGAATTTTTTCCGGATTTGAAAGCTTTTACGTCATTATAGGAGGAAAGTAAAGTCATTATAGGAGGAAAGTGGTTTATATTTGGAAATTAAACGATTTGAGCAACAGAACATATAAAAGAATACAATGCATTGCAAAGGACTTCAATTCACAGCTGCAAAACTACATTAAACTTCATATGTTCCAAAACAATGATTCATGTTTTAACTCTTAAGATTCTGCGAAAGAAATAATGTATTGACTATTTATTAATATTAGGACTTCTGGTCTTTCGCTAGTTTTAGGTAATTATTTCCTGATTTTAATCGATTTAATCTGTTAACAAACCCTTTCTTTGATATGTTCTTTCTCAATTTTTTTTTTTTTTCTCCTACTCAAATTAAAATCTTTGTAAACTTTATATTTTGAATATCTTTCAAATGCTTAAATGTGTTATTCAAAACAAAACAAAACAAAATTAATACTTAACTTTTTCTTTTACTTTCATGATTTATTTAATTCCAATTTTCAGCATGTGGGCATGTTTATCTTTGAAATGTTCTTAAAAAAACAAAAAACAAAAACCTAAGTTTTTTTTTTTTTGCTTTTCCATTGTGAAAAATAGTAATTAAAATTGAAATACATTCTAATAACTACAACATTGTGAGCTTATGTAAATATAACAACTTTCGGAATAAACAAAAAAAAAAGAAACTAAAATTATTAGATTTCTGTACATTTTCACCTGAATAATTTGGTAAGTTTATTTGAAAATAGTTTTACATTTGACTTTTACACTTCCTATTAAACAACACAGCGTCATCGAAAACTGTATTACATTTCATGACAATTGCTTTCCATACAGCTGTGGTGACTGTAATGTAAAAATAAAACCCATTTTTATCTCAGCGAAGCTTTATTTGTAAATTGAGAGTGTTAAATTTGAGATTAGAAGTATTCCACCCACTCCCTCTAAACCAGAGCTTCTCAACATGTGGGCCGTGAGGATGCATGTGGTGTACTGCGAGAAAATTCTAAGTGCATTTGTAATCAACATTTAACTAATCAAATGCTCGTATTTATAATAAAATCTAAATGTCCAGTAAACTGGCCAAATAGAAATTGAACCAAATTTTGTTTCGTTCTAACAATTAAGAATAATAATTAAATATTAATTCGCATTCTATTAAGGACATCTATTTCAGGGTTTCTTTAAATACTTACAAGAGACTGTTCTATTAATTTGTAAGTTATAGGTGTTTTTCAGAGGATTCTATTACAGCCATAAAAGCAATAAAAAGATTAGTAGGCCTCTGCCAGCCAAACCCTGCCTCCCCTAGCCAATCTGTATTAACAAACCCCTTATATATCTTGGGGTGACGATTGGTAATAATTTATCATGAACGAGACACATTGAATCAACGATTCAAACAGAAATCAAATGTACAAGATTGATGGCTAATATTCTTAGATGCTCTCGAAATACTTGGGGATTGCAGTATCAAGACTTTAAAATTATTTATGATGTCTGCTGGGAGCCTATTTGCTTTATGCTTTGAAGTTTGGCAAATTGCAGTTGAAAAATTAGAATACAGAAAAGCACTACTCAAAATACAAAGGCAAATTCTTTTAAGAATAATAAAAGCTTATAGAACTGTCTCCTATGAAGCTGCTCAAGTATTAAGTGGAGTTACGCCAATTGATTTAAAAAAAAAATCTTCAAGTTAAAGATATACAGAGAGCAAAGAAAGGGATTGTACCAGTTTCCTCTAAGCTTACTTGTATTAGAGTTACTGAGACACAACCACATCCCACCGGATTAATGTACCCTGCAGAAATTGCTATTTGAGTTTACAGAATCAGCCTAGAGGTATCAAATTGTATAATAATCACGTGCAAATTTTATTTGTTTGTGCTTTTATTTAAATATTGTATTATTTCATAAATAGCTATATATAACTGTTTTATTTTATACTTATGTAATACTAGCTGTGGTGCATGAGTCGTATTTTCTGCTTAAATAAAAGTTTGTAGTCATCAGCTGCGCAGCAAGTCAAGGGAACTGGACCTTTAGAAATAAGATTTGCAAATACAAATGTGCACCGTGAAGTAAAAAAGGTTGCCTCTGCCAGAATGTTCTTTCGGGGAGGATTCATTCCTAGAAAAAAGTGCCGTGTGGTGGTTGGCCATAGTAAGAATAGCACCATTCCCTGTCTCACCGTAGACGTCATAAGAGACAACGCTTTTACATTGATACGATTACTTCCTTTGATTTCAACTCGCAGAGATTTTTCTTTTGTTTAGAATTAGGGAGGGGCTTTAACCCCTCAAGCCCTCCTCGCTACGTGCCTGAGTCCTGCAAATTAGTAAATAGAAGTTTTCCAAATATTTATAGATTATCAAAGACATTATAAAAGAACCATATCTTTATCTTCATTATCATTTAAAATTCCAAACAAATACAAACTTCATCAACATGTCTTCAATAACAAATACAAACTTCATCAACATGTCTTCAATGAAGACATGTTGATGAAGTTTGTATTTGTTTGGAATTTTAAATGATAATGAAGATAAAGATATGGTTCTTTAATAAGCCTAACAGGACTTTGGAGAAAGGTAGAGTATTACTATATTAATATGAGTTTTTTACGTTCAGCAAGAACAATATTTGGTGAAAGAACATGGAGAATCATCAGACAACACAGAAAATGCGTGAAAAGATTGGCAAAATGGGAAACGCATCACGATTTCCTGGAATCGAGTAAGAACGCTATGTTATACCCCACACCGATTAATAGGATGAAAATACCTGTTATACAAGAAGATTTTAGCACAAAACAACTGATTTCAAACTTTAAATGGAACATTTTGTTAAACCAATTAAGATTAGTGAAGAAAAAAATCTTAAAGTTACAGTATGAAGAATTACAATATAATAGAGAAATAAAATCTTCTATTTCATGTGAAGATTATGAAGGCATAATGAAAAGTGACTGGTTAATATACAAAAAGAAAAAACAATTTTTGGAAGAAAAAAAGAAAGATAAATTCAAGAAAAGATTAATAGAAGAAGATAATTTTAGATATGAAAAATATTGTAGTAAATCTAATTATGTTGTAAATATTAGTAAAAGACATCTGCAGAAAAAAGATATTATAGCTTTAAACAAAGGGATGGACTTTAATATGAAAGGTAATTTTAATACAAATAAGGTTTTAACTGAAGTTGAGAAAAAAATGTTCCTCATAAAAAACAAGAAAGAAACATTTTTCCAGATTTATAATGACTTAGAAGATAAGGAAAATACAAAACCTAATATTTCTAAAAGAGATGTAAATAGCATTAAAAATTTGGTGAATGATGAAAGTATAAAAATTGCTAAATCAGACAAAGGGAATGTTTTAGTAATCATGGATAAGAAAGAATTTAATCAAAAAGCTATAGACATGTTAAATACAGAGAATTTATCAGAAGTAGAGGAAGATATAACTTTCCAGTTATATAAGAAAGTTAAGAAAGAAGTTCAGGATATGAGAAAGAAAAAAGCTATAAATTGGTATCAATATAAAGACATAATCAGAAACATGACGATAGTACCAACATTTGAGCCTAGAATCAAGGTACACAAAAAAGATTTTCCAGTCAGGCCGGTTATTAATTCCTACGGGTCTCCGTTACAAAACCTAGGAAAATACCTTAATTCAATACTAAATAACATGAAATTTGACAATCCTGAATTTATAATAAAGAACACACAAGGCATTATTGACACTATTAAGGAATATAGAAATAATAATAAAAATAAGAAAGTTAGATTGTATACTCTTGACATTGAAGCTATGTATACAAGCATCCCGATTAATGAAGCATTGAAAATAATTATTTCTAAATATGATGATGAGTTGGAAGCAAAATTCAAATTAGATAAAGAGTATTTTTTAAGTTTATTGAAGCTAATATATAAAAACAGCTATTTTAAATTTATTAACAAAATGTACATACAAAACAAAGGTTTCCCAATGGGCAGTCCCATTTCGGGAACAATATGTAATTTGTTTATGAATTGGGTTGAATTTAATTATATTTCGAAATGGACAGAGGCTAAATTTGTATATAAAAGATATGTGGATGATATATTATGATCATATGGGAAGGGACTAGGAGACAGTTTGTAAGGTTCTTAAATTATATAAATGAGTATCACAGAGACATAAAGTTCAAGATGGAGGAAGAAGTTGAAGGGAAAATAAACTTTATGGACATTACTATTAGGAATGAAAATTCAAATTTGACGTTTGAACATTTTAGAAAACCTTACCAAAGTGCACATGTTTTAAATTTTATGTCGAATCATCAAAATTCAACAAAGAAAGCCATTATAAAAGGATATCTAAGAAGAATAACGGATTACACTGAAGAAAAAAAGTTATGGAAAAACAAGATTAAAGATCTAAAAGATAAGCTCATCATGAATGAGTATCCAACAGAATTCATTGATTCAGTTATCAAAGAATTTTTCAAAGAAAGAAGATCTCACAAAAGTAATAAAGTCTCTAATAAAGACGAGTATAAGAAATGTATTACTTTACCAATTGGTTTGAATATCCACAAACATGTAAAATAAGCCTGTAAAGAAAACAGTATAAATTTAATTTATTATAAGGATAATGAATTATTCAAGAATACTAAGAAAAAAGATGAAAATTCTTTAAAAAACATGGGTGTAGTATACGCCTTGGTGTGTAGGGATTGTGGGGGTATTTACATAGGAAGTACAGGGAGGACGGTTAGGGAACGAGTGGATGAGCACGTCCGTGCCTACCGGAGCGGAACTAGGAAAATTTCAGATTGGGCGGATCATTGTCTGGATAATGATCACAATCCAGACCATGTAGTTCATCTAATTTATTACGTCACAGATGAATTTAAGAGATTCGCTTTGGAATCTTGCTTAATAAATTGTTGTATATGTATAAATAAAAACAAATCAATTAGAGTTAATAAGGTATCCTTAAATATATTTAGAAAATCATTAATAAAAAACAAAAGATTAAAAAGAATTTTAAAGATTAGTTAAAAGTTCACATGTTTATTCACAAATATTTATTTTAAAATTAATTGTTTATTTGTTTTCAGTTGTTTATGATTGTATTGTTTTCAGTTGTTTATGATTATATTTGATTTCAATTGTTTATGATTATATTTGATTTCAATTGTTTAATTTACAATGTAAGATCTCGCATATGAGAGTTTGTTATAATTTGTAATGTTAGGAATGAGAAAAAGGATTTTTCTCTTTCCTTTTATGTTTCATATTTTGTATTTTCCGTTATTTAAGTTTTAAACATATGGATCTTGAGAAAGTCCTTGAAAAATAGGACGAAATATTGAAGACATGTTGATGAAGTTTGTATTTGTTTGGAATTTTAAAAGACATTATAAATTTGTATTTACAAAATATAGATATCGAACGTATAGAAGAGAAAAAGATATCCCCAGTCAACAAATTCTTTTTATTAGGGATTAAATTCCAAGTAGCCGTGATTACCAACGACACATAAGGAACAAGCAAGTGAGTTCTTCGACTTCATTGTTTCCTTTTGGCTTGCGTTTGTAAGGATATCTTGCCGTTAGTTGCGTTGATAAGTTATTGACTTCTTTGTTGTTGGGAGGGAAGGCCAACAAAGAATTTCTCACATAATTAACTCCAACGGTGAACCGATTATTTGTAATCATCTTAGCGTGAACAGATAAGTGGACTCTTGTTTTAGGAAATGACTGAAAACGAAGGTCAAGATGGAAATAACGGAAAAATAAGAATAAGGAGGAATGTCTCTCCAAGTCGTTGGTTGTTATACTAGGATTGTTAAAATATTGGTTGACATTCAGAACTTGTATTTACTGCAGTCAGCTCAATTATTTATATTAATTCTAATTTCCAATAACAAATGAAAATTTATATTCGAAGTTTCGCAGTTTTCATTACAGAATCTAATTAAAAAAACAGAAACAAATGTCAATGTATTTCAGTCTTATACTATTTATAACTACTTTTATGATTCTGCAATCCTCGAATTTATTCTTTTTCTCCGAAGTAAATAAAAAAAAAATAAATAAAGTAAGTATTATAAAAATAACACTTATTTTCAGTAAAGCAGTTACAATTGAAATTCATAAATCCCCAAATTTCATATATGCATACAAGCACTCCCCCACTTCAAATTCAGGGCCAGATACCAAATATAATAATGGGCCCCTCCTTTCTCGCGTTATGCTTAAAATCGTAAGATTCTTAGCCAAAAATATCGCGAAAAAATCACACGATTTCATATTTCTTCCTTTTAAAGATGCCATACAGATATTAGCATTATTTTTAGAGTAAATTAATTTGACACCAACATCTCCCTTTTCCAGACCTAACCAAAAGTTGAGAAATAAAATTAAAAAAAAAAAAAAAAGCTTAGAAAAAAATCTTTCCACTCAAACATTTTAATGCAGAATAGCTCTACTCAGAAAAGTATTAATTATAAAAAAAGTCTAGAAGTGAGAGGCTAATCCATATAATTTTAATTTTCGGTGCTGAGGGCCCAACTGACACCTTTCCTTATGGGGGTCTTGTATGTATTTACAATTCATACAATTTGTCTTAACATTCTGGTTTTAAAATTTATGAGACCGTAGCATATTTTATAGAAGAAATTGAATCATCTTTTGCATTTTTTTTTATTCATATCATTTTCTTTATTTCCCTCCAAAGTAAACCAACTTTTTTTTGCTTTTTTTTAGACCTATAGATTTTCTGGATAGCTATTCCAAATTCATTGCAACATTCTTAAATAAAACATTTTTTTAAAAGCAACTCAATGATCCATTTGAATGTCTACACTCCAGGTTTAAACGTGGAAAAAAACATAAACAAAATTGTCAGCTGGAATAGTTTGCAAGGAATAATATTTGCGTTGAGTCAAATAAACCATTAAACAAAACTCTTTCGAATTTCGTCAGGGAAATATTTCTAGATTACAGCATAAACAAATTAAATATACTTATTCTTAGGCTTTGATTGACGTTCAAAGAAAAGTGCTTTCTAACCTTACAACTCAGCTGTAGAAGACGTCCAAATCCGATGGCTTTTCTTAATAACAGACTCGAAGATAGAGAATGAGTCGTCCTATAAAAATTTATAGAATATATTAATGAATAGCAAAACCTGCAGTAGATTAAGTCAATTAAAAAAAAATCAGTCGATTAAGCGATTGGAAACAAATTCTTATTTAAAATCACTGCAATAACAGCCCAGTTGTTTTTTAGGCTATTATTCGAGTTAATCAAGCAAATACATTAATAATTTATATTTTAATGTGTGGTTAACTAATTCCCATGATTACTATAATCTAATATTTAAAAAAGTCCTGTAAACTAAAACAGGAAAAAAATATTAAAAAAGGACGGGTTGGGCGATGACCCAAAGAACCGCACGGTCATCATGTATTTTATACACATTATTGTATCAAATTCACTTATTTTTATTTATTTAAAGACAATGAATTAATTCTTACAATTAGTAAACAGAAAATACTAATTAAATATCGTAATTAAGTTAGGATTAAATACTTCAACTTTTTAAGAAACTCTTTCAATGTAGAATTTTCATTATAAATTATAATTTTTTTCTCCTTGGAATTGACAACGGCCCTAAAAGCTGAATTTATTAAAGAAATTATTTGGATAATACATGAGTATTTAAAGAAATGTGGATTAAGAAAGAAAACATTATATTTTAATATTACTCATAATCGTCTTCCTTAGATATGTAACATCTAAATTTAGGGAAAGTTCGAGAGAAAATGTAGTTGTAGGCCTATGTAGCCATACTGAAGAGCTTCTCAAGCGGTGTGGCGTGATGATGCCTTTGGTATACCTTAAGAAACTTCTGATTGCATCTGTAATAAATGCTTAGCTTCGTACTCATTAGATCTCGATTAAGATCTAGGCAAATTTAAATATATTCTATAAAAATTTTAACGTGTGCACTTTATAATTAACAGGAAATGCCGACACACAAGTGTAGATAAAAAGGTTTTAACACATTAAAAAAGACAACACAACCTGTTTCGATTCGATTTGTCCCACTTTTCGATTCTTTCAATCCTTTTGTCCCACATCCTTTAAAACTAATAAAATAAAAATGGCCGTTTTACGAGCTTTCACTATTTCGAGCAATTAAGATCTTTTTAATAACGAGCTGCACAAAATATGCTCCATTTTCCAAACAAATAGACATCCTATTAATTTTATAAATCACCATATTTCTAAGACCATCCATTCTATATATAACAATGACAATCGAAAGGCCCAGATTTCATGTAGCTACTGTCCATTCCATTTCATCCTGCCATGTTCAGAGGTTTACAAAACTTGTTAAAGCCATTTAATATCCGTCTCACTGCCCCATCGGACAAAACTATTTATCGCTTCATCAATAAACAGTTTCTTCTACGAGTCAACACAATTCAAAAGGAGTGATTTATTCCATCCCATATTCAGACAATACCCGGTGCCTGTCATTATATTGGAGAGACCCGACAAAAACTCTCTCAATGGGTTGCCCAGCACAAATATGCCCTAAAGATTAATAATTTTAATTATCTCACGGCTCTATATGCAAAAACCCATAAACATTCCATTAATTTTTCTTCTCCCAAGGTCATATGACACGAGCAGGACCATTTCTTAAGAAAATGTAAGGAATCACTCTTCCAATCGATTATGTTGTAACGACTGTCTTTCTGTTCAAACCATAGCCCAATATGGTTTCCAAAATAACAAATCTTCTAGTAAACATTAATTAAAGAGAAAAAAGAAAGAGAGGAAAAAAAGAGAATTTTTTTTTCCCCAAAATTTGGTTGACTACGATAACGGGACTAGCCATTACCACCGGTTTCACTACGACACATTATTGAAGTACGACATCGCTGACAATCCGCGTGATGATACTCCCATGATTCACTTCGGCGGTACGCCCACTCCCACACCCTATTGGTTCTTAGTGGGGTTCATTTTCCATATTTCGTGTGTCTTTGATTCTCTTATGTATATAGGCATAGCATTTTAAACTTTTTTCTTCACTAGTCAAAGATTCGTGTCATCGAATCGAAACCAGTTGTGTTGTCTTTTTTAATGTGTGAAACCTTTTTATGTACACTTGTGTTTCCTGTTAAATATATTCTGTTCCTTCTAACAATGAAAATTTGTAAAATACTAATTCGCAACCAAATCAACTTAAATATATTTCAGGGTATTTGTAAATTTTTAACTTTTATTAATATAAAAATCATGCTGATTTTTTTTTCTAAGGATTCTATTAAACTTAGGAAAAACAACGAAAAGTTTCCTGCTGTGGGATTCTAGGAACAACGTTTGGTGTGTAATTATATAAGTGCGCAAAAAAGGTTGAGAACCACTGCCGTACACCACAGTGCTGAGAAATTGACAACAGTTAGACGTACTGAACATAATGCATCGTGTAATCAGTGTAAATAAACAGAAGAATTAATAACCGCTCTAACAAAAAACTATTGTAACTATGCTAAGAACATTTCGAACATTTTTTTTTTTACAGCTAACTAATTTCCTCTGATTAGTTTAAGCTTGATAAAAATCAGGTAACCCTAAATCACTGAATAGCTTGAAAATTGCTCATCATAATATGCTGGGAATTTGAGATGTTAATTACTCTTTCTTTGAAGAATACGCTTTAACGCCTGCAGATGGAGTTTGTAGATAGCATCATACAACCATATGGTGTAGGATATTATTCGAAGTAAAAATAAAAGTAATTGAATAATAGTAATTTAAAATAAGTAATAATCATTGAAAATATTTAAGTTATATTGTTAAGGAAAAAGAGTAAATTATTCCAGATGATAAAAATACAAAAAATAAAAAAAAACTATGTTCAATCAAAAATAAAAATCAGTTGTCTATTCTGAACTGTTAACAAAAGTAGGTAAAAAAGAATTCCTATGTTTAGTTTGTGGTGAGAGCTCTGTATTTATATTGTAAATGCTATTACTTGAAGTGAGCATTACACTGGTCTCTACGTGTAAGATGTATACAAAGACATCATTGAAGAATCACAATGTTAAATGTATGGAATTAAATTAGGTGAAAAAACAACACATTGTTAATAACAAACTAAGTTTATCCAATATATTGTCATATTTTTAAAACTTGTGTAAATTAAGGTACATAACCACAATAAGCAGAATTGAAGAATGTCTCCACACTCGTCCTTTATTTTAAAAGTGTTTATATCATTCCCCAATTTTATCTTATTTCTATCGTCACTCGAAATAAATCTACCATTTATACATAACCGACCACATTTCTGAATTCTATTGATAATTCCTTAGGCCTTCAAAGTACTGTCTGTGCACTGTTTTTTTTTTTTCCTTTTTGAGGTTTAATTTTTTTGTTTGTTTTTTAATGTACTTTTAAGTTACAACTTCAACTCATATGATTATCAAAACTTTTCTTTTCTTTCGTATCCTTTAGATTCTCAACAGCTGCTAATAAATGGACAATCTAACCTGGGTTCAACGTAACTTCAAAATGTCTTCAATTGTCAACAAGATTGGTTGAAAAGCAACAAATACAAAGTTCCGTAATTTTTGAGCCACTAAAAAAAGCATATGTCATTTTGAAAAGAAGTCATGCAAGCAGAAGTGAGAAGGTTTTCGAATGTTTTATACATATATTATAATTTTTTTTATTAGTCTTTAATTTCTTATAACCTGAAGCTTATGTATTTACAATAAGATCTAAAAGAATTCAGGGAATCATTCAAGCCTGAATCTAATTATGGAATTAACTCGTTGTCCTTTTTTTTATTATTATTACTATCGAAATTCGAGGTCAAAAACTCTTGACGCGGGAAGAAAACAAGTTCCATAAAGCGTTTCTTTCCATTTTGTTTTCAATTTCAATGTTACTGATAGGATTTCGCTTATTTTTCGGAATATTTGAAGAACTTAAATTTTATCACGGGAACAGGCATAAAACCAAAACGATCCGCATTTTAAAGAAACGAGACAATTCTTATTTGAACTTTGTTAAAATGTATTTTTAAAAACTTTTTTTTAATCCACTGTAAAGTTTATTTCCTTTATTTAATCCCTTACTGTTTCCTCCACAAATACTCCATCAGTTTCAGAGACTCTCTTGTTCTCTCTTGTTACTATGTAGCAAGGCCATAGTTAAGTAAGGCTACAACAATATTTTATAGTTAGCCTATCTTTAAATGCATATTATAAAACAATCACCAGTAATTAGAACAATTGTAATCTCATCACAGCAGCTCCAATATCACCTGCGAAATCTCAGTGTAGGTTCTATCCAATATCATGTCCCATTCCTCCTTCAGAACCAACCTGTATAATTTTTGTCTTTTCCATTGAATTCAAACTTTGTATTAAATTAAATCTTAAAATTTCAATAAATTATGAATGAATTTTAGATTAATTTACTGAAATCTGATTTGACTAATTTGACCATAAGAAATACAACAAACTTACTTGATAATTAAAGGTAATTTAAATTCTAATATAGTTAATAATTTCTTTTGTGAGTGTAAAAAAATTTTTCATTTTAAAAAAAATGTAACCACACACTAAAAAGGATGATTAAAAATTCATAAAAATTAAAGTACTTTGCCTTCTGTGGAGCCTTTCGTGTTCCTATGCGGAAACTCCTGTTCAACAACTTGAAGAGTGTTGAAGAGGAGTTTCCGCTTAGGAACTCGAAAGGCTCCACGGGATGTAAAATAATTTAATTTTTATAATATTTTAATCATCTTTTTAGTATGTGGTTATATTTTTTTTAAATAATTTAATTTCTCAATAACTGACCCGAGTGCAATCAAGTGATTGAAATAAATCAGGAGTTTTGAATCTAGGATTCTTCAACTAGAATTACGGAGATTAATTATTTGATTATCCATTTTACTTTTGAAGTGGATTAAAAATTTTCTTTTTATTTGAATCAATTTCCTATCAAAAATGTAATTATTCTTTTTTTATGGTTTACTGAGAAACCCTTTCATAACATTCAGAAATTACTATCTATGTTTTTGTTTTAATCTTTTAAGAATGAAGATGTAAGAATTATATTCCACAAAGCCTATAGAGAACATTAAATAGTTCTCTTTAGAACATATTATTGAACCCTAGATAAAAAGAGAGTTTATCTAACTAACAGTTTTCAGTTTTCAGTTCAATTTTAGGCTGGTTCCATTACAGCAAAAAGCTTTTTAAATTAAAAAAAAAAAATAAGAAAATCGTGATAATAGAAACTCTCCCGAAAACTGGTAACATTTTTTTGAGAGTTGTTTAAGGGCTGCTCACTATGTGCCCTCTATTTCAAGTTCATGGTTGATCTCTGCGTACAAAATCCGTTTTCGACCTGTACTGGAGTGAACTACACATGGCTGCTGCTTTGACGTACCAATGTCCCTGACCTCACTCACGTACCAAGTAACGGCAAGCAAGGAAGAGTGAGCTCACACGCCTCCAACATCACCTCAAAGAATCCACTTTTCGTTAAAAATAAAAAGATTGTAGGTCGACGAGAAAAAAAAAAAAAAAAAAAGCTTTTTTTTTTTGGTTCCGTTTTTATTCCTAAGTAGGAAACTTGCAAGTTCATTGAATGACAGCAGAAAATAAAGAGAAATCTTTTCTCTTTTTTTTGTTTTTTTACAATGTCATAAAAAAAGGAAAGGAAAAAAAAAAATATGCGCTCACGCAACAAAATCACAATGCCTTTAGAACAATAAAATAGGAATTATTCGCGAAAGTAACTAGAAACTAGTTTACACAGTGTGATGACCGAATAAACGACTCCAGATAGACGAAGCTCAAACTTTCCGATCAAACCTTTACATTTTAAATTGTTCGTCCAGTTTGTTAATATCTTCGAAATATATCTTATTGATAAGCGCTCAACTCTTTGAGAAGCTAAATAGGCGAAAATAAATTTCAAACACTTGTTTCCATAACTTGGTATCTTTTGCAATTGCAAGAATTAATATTCTATTGTTAGCAAATAAAGTTAAACAATGAGAATAGAATAATAAAAAAAAAATGCTTCCTGTATTAACTTTAAAGCTTCAGGAGTGAACTCGAGAGACGAATTATTTTCCACTGTGCATCTTTAGATGCTTTCTTCATCCTAGGTTAAATAAACAGTTGGTTCTGACAGTGGTGCAGTGACCGGAATCTCAAAGTCAGGGAACAAAGGCGGCCATTTTCACGTCACTTGTCTTTTGTCATTCTGACCGTTACTGTCTATCAAAGAAAGCAGTTGAGGATGTTTGATGAACCGTGTTGATAAACAAAGATTGGTTCCTGGTTGGAAGTCCATCTTAAATAAATCTTTATTTCAACTAAATAATTAGTTAGCTGTAAATGAAATTAAAAGAATATTTTCCTAATTAACGAAGTATTAACATAAAATAGGAAAAAATTTGAAAATTACATAATTCGTAACCTCCGAGGTGTATTCGTAAGAGCTGCGGTATCCAGCAGTTAAACATTTTTCAAGATACGTTTTGTGGAGAAACGGGAGTTGGGGGGGGGGGGGGCGAAGCCAACCACCACCAAATAATGGAGAAGGACTTTCAACCAGGAATGTCAATAACCATTCAATTACAATCTATTTTTTAATTTTAATTTCATTGCTTCTAGATTTCGATACGCTAATATCTACGATATTTTGAGGCGTCAAATATACAACTAATTCATTTTTTATTCTAAAAAATATCGTAAGTAATTTGATAAAATGTGATAATGATTTCAAAGGTGTTTTTTGAAAATATCTATAAATTAGTTAAATAAAAAGAGAAAGTTAAGAATATATTCCATAAAAGCAGACAAGTATGATTTGTATTAAAGACAAATGAATACTATGAAACAAAAAAAAAAGTACTGCATAAAAAGTACTACATTCACTTTCAAAAAAATGAATTTCGTTTTTTTAATTTGTAAATATATTCTTTATTAAGCGAACTGACACAGCGGGTCTTCTTACGACCTAAGTTATTATTATTTTTTTATTTTTTTTTTTTTTTTAGCTAGTTGAGTGACTCAACATATTAATAAGATGTTTACCTTTCAAGATTTTTTTAGTTGACAGTGACAACTACTTTAGTCAAAAATAAACCTTAAGAACAAGAGTTACTGTTTACCTAGTTGATCGAATTTCGTTTATGAATTTGCCAGCAGAAGTAAAACAAACTTATCCTCCGACTGAACTTGGTTCCCAGTATTGTTCTTCATTACTGTGCCTTTAAAAACAAAAACTTACGAAGATAGCAGTACTTTCAGTCACTTCAGTATTTCAATTACAAAAAAAAAAAAAAACCCCAAGAACCTCATTCCACCCGATGTAAGAGATCTCCAGTCTACATCGAAGTCAAGAGATCAATGTAAACAAATGGAAAAAAAAATAAAGATATCATCACAAGCAAGAACAATGCAACCAATCGTCCGTTTTTCTTGACACAGAAAGTTAAGAGATGGTAGAGAAGCGTGAAAAATAGGCACAGCACGAGTTGGCTGTCAATGGAAATATCAGGCATTTAAAACCAACCCATTCAATTGGGTTAAATCATTCAAAATATAAAGGAAAAAAACCCAAAAATAATAAAAGCATTTTTATAATAGAAGTGTTTTGACAATTTTATCAATATTTTAAAGCTTCTTATTTATATTTTATTATACAAAAAACTTCATATAATAAAATTAGAAATGTAAAATCTGTTATTTTAATATGTAAAATACTTAGGCCTAATTTTCATTCACTGAGTTGGCCTTCTTTGTTTTACTGACTAAATCCAGGGCCGGATCTAGTTACCGCCAGTCTCCGCATTGCGGGGGGAGGG
>JAFIDM010000001.1:69272605-69291631 GCA_023159025.1 Thereuonema tuberculata
GTCGGGCAGTGGGTCTGGCTGACGAGTCCCTAAAAAGGACAAAACGGCCGTCCCAGACTCTCACCAATAAAAGCTCAGATATTTTTTTTATTTCTGTCTCATTCTTTTCAAAAAACAAATAGTAATTTAATATTCTAACATTCCTACAATCAAATAGATATCTAATTTTATTAAGAAATAAGTTGTCAACCATCCCATAGAAAATGATCATCTACTCGTATAATTTCTACTAAAGCTTTAGTAAAATTGATTAGCTTCTTTCTGAAGCTTTTATTTCCCCTCTCCCCAATGATTTAAAATGAATTATTTATTATGTAAACTTTTTCTATTAGGGATTCGATATTACTGATGCACCTGGAACTACAAAGTAAATAAATCCACCACATATTAAAATTTAGTGTTTGTTTAACTTATCTTAAAAGTTCTGCAAACCGATATTTTAATTAAACATTAAATTGAAAGGAAGAGGATACATTATTAGGCAAATCGCAATATATGAATTTTTCTAATAGTTCGAAACTGTAATTCTTAAAATTAACGAGCCTCATTTGGGGAATTTGGAATGAAGAAACAATGTAGAAATATTGGTAAAGCAAAAGTAATGTAGGGGTTTTTCTAGGATTGCTAGAACTTATTATGAAACTTATTATGAAAAGAACACTTTTCCAAAAACAGTTCTTATAAAAAGAGAACAGATAAAATTAAATATAATTGTAAGTAGGTTTATCAAAACTTTTCTATACACCCATTTAATGCTGTAGAAATTATTAAACAAAAATCTGAGAAAGAAAAAAGCGTTGAATTGTATTAATTATAATTAATATTTTAAAGCCATTTTTCAAATAAGACGTAAAAGTTACATTAATATTAAGCAAACAAAATCATAACACATTAATTTTTTTAACGTCAATATCATGTGTCTCAGTTTTTGAATCCATAACATCTGACAATACTTTGATTAACTTCTTAATTTTTATACCTAAAAATATAATTACATGTATGCTACAGTTAATATTGATTTAATAGCCAAATTTAATGTGCTTTAAAAGTACAGGGTGGCCCGAAAGTCACGAGACCATTTGAAAATGAAATAACGTTTTTATTTCTTCTTAATTCACCTTCATTCTTATATAAACAGAAAACGCACTTCTTGAAATAAATGTTATTTAGTTTTGAAAAGTATATCCTGTAAATAACCACCATTTTGCTCTTCAAACTGACGCGCTCTTTCTAGGGAGTGAACCATTACCTGTTGTAATGTTTCTTGGCTTATTTTTTGCAATTTCTTCACGGATGTTGGCCTTCAGTTGCTGAATGGTTTTAGGATTGTCTTGGTATACTCTATCTTTCAAATACCCCCATAGAAAGAAGTCTGGAGCAGTTTAGACAGGTGAGCGTGACGGCTACTTGATTTCAGAGTTTCGCGAAAGTATCCTTCTTCCAAAAATTTGTCTTAAGAGTTCCATTGTCGGGCGAGGAGTATGGGCAGTAGCACCATCTTGCTGCCACCATTCCTCTGGTGTGTCCAAATAAGGTCCAATAACTCTTTCCGCACATATATCACACCAAAGTGTTACTTTTATGGGGTGCAGACTACGTTGGTGAACTATTCTTGGATTTTCTGTACCCCAAAATCGCATATTTTATTTATTAAAAATCCGTTTAGATAGAAGTGGGCCTCATCGCCCAAATAAGGTTATGTATTAACTCAGCTTCTTGCCTTGCCAATTCTTGGGTCTGGATAGCATACACTAATCGTGTCCGATAATCTGCTGATTTTAGTGCCTGCACCAGATGTATCTTATACCGATATCTACGCATCTATTATGGATAGACATGCACTATCCCTTGAATCCGCTGGAGTGAGGTTCGAGACATATGCAGCTGCTGGGACCGTCTTCGAGTTGACATTGACGGATCTTCTTCAGTGGCGTACACGCTGAATTTGTATTCTGACCTCCCGGAACGTGACCTCCCAGCACTTGGTAAATCACTCACAGACCCCGGCTTTGAAACCGCCGGACTAGGTTATTATAGTTTGTTTACATGGTGGTTTTTCTAACTCCAAAATGACGAGTGTAAGCTCTTTGCGTTAGCACAATTGATCGTTGATTTTCGAAATGAAATTCGATTACTTTCACACGTTGTTCAGTCGTGAATTTCTCCATAATTAATATCTAAGGTTTATGCTTTAATGATCTAAAAGTAAAAAATAACCAAAAAAAATAATTAATTTTGGAAAGTTATTCGAATTTTAAATGGTCTAGTGACTTGTTGGGCAACCCTGTATAACAAGAAGAGAAAAAGCATAAAAATGCACACAATTAAAGATTCACTGAGCTATTTTTGGATTTTTCGTACCGGGAACCCAAGATAGACTGTTTCGAGATTCCAATCTCTCATCAGTTGGATTCGCCCAGTACACAATAGCTCAGTGGATCTAAAAGAAACATAAACAAAGGACAAATACAGAAAACAATGACCCTAAAGTTAAAAAAAAATCAAACTATAAATTAAGAACAAAAAGGGCAATAAGTTAATCCCCGCTAGCTCAAGGATTAAAAACTTAATATTGATTTTACAGTGTTGATGCGATTCCTTTTTCTTAGACAGTGTCAAAAGCAAAGCGGCCCAATAATATGCACAATTTTATAAACAAAAGTAGAGTGAACCTAATCAGCATTTACAATGAACCTAATGGACGCTTACAGCAAAATGGGATCAAAATGGTCGCTTCCGATAAAGAGGAAAACGGCGATAGATGTCCCCCCAATATCGAACTTTCTGAATACATTGGTGGTGGTCACGTTTTTGCCAAACGGTTGCTGAGATATGATAAAAGAAAAACGTATTGAAGCTCCGACTTTTGACCCCCCCCCCCCAACTTCTGGTCAGGGAATGGTCCTAGAGGTCTGATTTTTTTTTGGACGTGGTCACTTACTTTTTGATGCTGAACACAATAGTGAAGGTTTCATTCTAATATCTCTATCAAGATATACTCTGGCCATTACAGAGTGTGACATCCAGCAAGCATTAAAGCAAAAACGGTCCCCTATGTGTTACAGACAAGCTGTAACTTAGGGGCCGCCAAAAATGTGTCGTTAAAATTTAGAAAAAAACATACTCTGTACTTTTTCCAAAGTGCCTTCAAAAAGATCAATTTCAATTGTGATAAAAAGAAGAAAAATGACGAAATAATTTCACTTTAAAATACATTGTGTTTTAAAGGAGAAAACTTCCTCAAATGTGTTGAATTAAGATGTAATTAATGGAAAAAAATAAAGGGTTTATTTATCCTCAGAAACAATAGCCTAATTCATCCAAAAAAAAAAAATTACGTTTTAAAAATATCTTGATTGAGTAAAAGTTCTGCTCACACACATAACTAAGGGAAAAAAAAATTTAATAAAAATATTAAAAATAAAACAAGTTAGTGATAGCGATTAGTAAACCAATCACAATCCTTCGCAACGGCTTTAATACATGAATGAAGAAAAATTATTCAAAAGTTAATATAAAACGCCTACTTATAAATAAGCGGAGTGAATAATCGTCATTCTTAACTCAAACCTTGTTAATAGACTAAATTCCTAATAATGATTTAAAAAAAAATGTAAGTAGCTCCCATCTATATTGCGTAAAATACAGAAAAATCACTATTTATATGGAATAATCGTCATTCTTAGCTCAAACCTTGTTAACTGAATTCAATAACTTTTGACTAATTTTCTTCATTCGCGTATCAGAAGCCGTTGCGAAGCATTGTGATTGGTTTACTAATCAATATCGCTACCTTGGAGCCCGACCACACAAACTCTACGGCTCTGAACTTCTCTTGGACTCTTGAACTCTTGAACTACCTTTTCAATGACACTAATCAAGTCTCTAGCCCTCGTGGTTGCCGAGTTGATACTTGTCCACAGACTGACAGACAGTCAAACCGGGGATATAAGGCTTCACGGTATCAGAAGTCTAAAATCACAATCGATTTTGTTTGGACTTAGCCAAAGTTAGCCAGTATGGAAGTAGAAAGAAGAGGGCAATCCATTTCTTCCTATCTCCCTACTGCAAATATGGATATATCTCATTTACATCTGAATGTTATTGGTTTGGAACTGTCTTCGCCTATAAAGACTGGAGCTTGTATTATTTTCTTCACCAGATGATGCTTGGCTAAGTCCAAATGAAATCGATTGTGGTTTTGTTTTTTTAATGTTTATTAATTAATTTTTCCCTCTTTTGTGTGTGGGCAGAACTTTTACTCAATCAAATTATACATACACACGTTAAACTTTTATTCAAGATATAAAATATGTTATTTAGTTTCTTTTATTTGTAACTTTATTTTTGTAACGTAAGTAAATATCTCAATGAACGAAAAAAATGACAGCTTAAATAAAAAATTTGGTAAAATAATTAATTAAACAAAAAAAATAAAAACTTTTTGCTGTATCATTTAAAATATAGGGATGCAAAATAATCAGCGTGGATTATTTGATTAAATACAAGTGTTATTGAATAAACAAAATTTCAGATTCCCAACCTAATTAAAAAAAAAAGTAATTTGAACAAACTTGAACTCCTACTAATTTGAAAAACTAACTTGTTAGTGCGCCGTGAAGCAAAAAAAATTCAGAAAACTGCTCTGTAGTATATTTAAATTAAAACGAAAAATTCTTCTAAATAAAATAAACTAAATCCATACAGTGATTTTATAATACAATCAATCAATTTTTATGACGTGATATGGCAATTACAACAGTTTTTTTAGAATTTTTTTTTTTGGTTGTTAAAAAGTAACGGTACTGTAACTCATCCCTGCTCTAAGGTGTCACCACTACTCATTTGTTTCTATATAATAAGCACTTTTCAAGTAACCGAAGATTCCAGACTGAAACTATCTCCATTCAGATAACGTCAATGTTTATTATTGGCCTCGGAATCGTAAATTTAAAGTTTAATTACATAGCCTTGTGTCGTGTAATATTAGATGATCCGTCGAGTATTTCACTTCCTCCTTGTGGCCTTTGAAAATCTTACCAGGATCTTCAAACTCAGAATCACGTCATTTTTGATACTTCAGAAATTTCGTTTCATTATCTTCAAGCTTCTTCAATAACTGTGTCATTTATCACTGCATTTAGTAAATAACTTTTATAAAAGTATGAAACAGCTCAAAAACGCATAAATAAAAGAAAAATTGGTTCCCGCATCCGGGAATCTGGGAGAGCTGTTTCAGCCTTATTAGGCTTCATCAGCCAGATTTACCCTTGAGCCATCGCTCAGAGTGCGTGATCAAGTTCAAGTGGTACTCTAAACAAAAACATACAGATTGCAGAAATCACAGTAATCACTTTCTTTTAACTTTAAAACCTGTATAAAAGGGTAATAAGCTTTATTATTTAGCATTTATAAGGCTTTAATTGTTTATGAAGTTTGAAATAATAGAAGTAGCAGTGTTTAATCAAGCGCTGTATATTGTGAAAGCGAAACTCATTTTAACACGCAACTAGAAGGGCTTGGGGAAAAGGATTTAACACAATTAGCTTCACTTGAATTTCGAAGAAGCGAAAGTGGGATAAGACCAACACAATTCGTCTACTGATGATCTACTAAAATAAATTGCTCTTTTGATTAAAATGCAAGCTGTTGTTATTTAAATTAAATCTGACTTGAAAATTGAGCTTACCATCGAAATAAATATACACGGAGGAGGAGCGGTTTACATATATTACAGTACCAGCTGTAAATGCAAGTAGTTGAAAAGAAAACCTACATAAAAACACTGATGGAATAAAGACACTGATGGAGTCTCAAAATAAAACTTAAGTCAAGCAATAGACAGTGAATAAAAGAACAAAAGCTAAAGGAGCTGAAGAGTAAGAAAATAAGATCAAACTTAGAAACGAAACAGTAAACCTCTATCATCAGATACATCGAAAAACAGGATTAAAAGGACTTAAAAAAATAAAAGAATGACAAACCAAGATAGCAAACAGTGAAAGACCACAAAACTAATTTAACTATCAACTTATATAATTGGCCAAGTTCGTCTGTCTGTCTGTAACTCGATATAATTAAGCTATTAAGATAGATCCAAGGTTGTCAATGGTACCATTGAATCAAGGGTACTCAAATTGGATGAAATATTAGTTCATTTTGTCATTCCATGTTGTTTCCATGAAATTTTAACTGAAATTCTAACAAAACATACGTTCAAAACCAAATAATTTTGTTACCACTGCATCGATTTTAATGAAATTTGGCATACTTGCTCAGTTGTTTACGCTGATTTTGAAACTCAAAACCATTTTTCCCGTAGAAGCTTCGTTCACAAGTTAGCGCAGTATTTAGATTATACAAAGGTGAGTTTTAAATGCCTTTCGGCGTTATGAGTCAAAAATAATAATTATTCTTATTTATTTATTTATTTATTTATTTATTTATTTATTTAATTATTTATTCTTTAGATAAATTAAACTTTAGATATGGTTGGTATTTCGTTTTTCTTTTTGGGTGGAAAATGATCCTTTAGATTAAACTGGTGTACAGGTAAGAAGTACACCTAAATATGTCTGATAAACATTAAAAAAAAAAAAAAAGTTTCTAATCAATATATAATATAACAATTGGCTAAGTTCGTCTGTCTGTCTATCTGTAACTTGATATAATTAAGCTATTAAGATAGATCCAACGGTTCTCAATGGTACCATTGAATCAAGGGTACTCAAAATGGATGAAAATATGTTGTTTACATGAAAATTTATTCTTGGGAACTGACCTCGACAACTGAAATTTTAACAAAACATACGTTCAAAACCAAATAATTTTGTTACCACTGCATCCATTTTAATAAAATTTGGTATACTTACTCAGTTGTTTACGCTGATTTCAAAACTCAAAACCATTTTTGCCGTAGAAGCTTCGTTCACAAGCACAATATTTAGATTACATTTACTTTATATTTGATAGTTGACAATAAAATGATTTTTCAGATTTTTTTATGCCTGTCAGCCGACAGGCTTTGCTGCTAGTTTAAAATAAATCATGAACAGAAATATAAAAACCACCTCAAAATAAACTATATAGTAAAATTAAAATGAAGGCATTGCAAAACAGTTTAAAGTTATCTTCTTTCTTAAAACTATCCTTTATTGCTCATCTCCTTTCTCAAATTGTCGCCGTCGGTAGTTTCTGTCATTCGCTATAGTCTCATGGCTTTTTGTATTTTACCATCCAACCTGTTTAATACTGAGTTTTCTTATCCAAAAACAATTGTAGCTGGATAATACTTACAGAAAGAACTTTTAATCATCGTTAAGACGAAAGAATTCGCATAGGTGTAAAGTTATATTGGTGACAACTTGTCGATTGCCTATGAGAATAAGCAAACAAGGCTAACCCAAGTCTTGATTTCTCATTTGAAATTATAGTTTTTATTTCGGAACAGATGGTTAGTTTATTTTTGTTTAACATTGAATATTTGGAGGTTTCTTAAAAAATCTGTAATAAAGGGTTAATGGAGCTTTTATCATATATATGACCTAAAAATTTTTGTATTTATATTCTATTTCCTTTTATTCTGTTATTTCTAACTATCTATATCCTTCTTCTATTTTTTCAATTATCCAATGAATAAGTTAAAAATTAAACTCATTTTGAAAATAAACAGGTAATATTCTAAATTCCTATATTCAATATCCTATGCCTAGCGGTGTCACCCGCGTTAAATTCGGCCCTTCTCGGTAATGTTTGGTTCTCGTCGTGCAGCCAAGCCGCACCGTCGCCGCACCCGTTCATTAACGTTTATGTTTACTGCTCCGCTCCTATTTGTCGTAGCGTAATGTTATACAGCCTTTAACCTTCCTCAATAAACGGGCTTTCTAACGCAAAAAGAATTTTTCAAATCGGACCGGTAGTTCCTGAGATAGCGCGTTCAAACACACAAACTCTTGAGCTTTATAATTAGTAGTATATGATATGATTGAAGATGGATTAATTTTACGGGACTGTCTCAGTTTTTGAGGTTGTGTCCCGTTGTCGTGATAAATTTAATGCGGGACGAATAACTATCCCGTATTTTAATGCAATTTTAAGATAACTACTTATCCTATTTTCTTAGTTTTTATTTTCAACCGTTGAGGACGTGAGTAACTGTGAAGAGATAGACGTATTTTCACTTGAACCATGGAACTATTCTGAAGTGCAAAATTGAATCTTTCGTCGAGCGCTTCTGCACTGTTCATAAAGTTGTGAATACGTTTCCACCAGTGACTATTATACTCACGTTTAGACTTTAAATCTAGGCGCAAGAACGTCTTATTCATGTAACTGCTATAAGATTCCGCTTCCAGAGTTGGTTCTTTTGTTTACTACATTAAAACTGTCCCATATTTTTATTTTCTGGTATCTTACGATAAAATAACAATTATGGTCAAGTTGCCCCAGGAAAAATTAAACAATGAAATGTAAAACAGATAAATAATTTCAAATATAACTAAAAACATCAACAGTAACAAAAAGGATAAGATGGCAAATGAATGAAAAGGTTGAAAAATTACTCAAGCATAGACAAACATAAGGATTTATTTTTTGCATATAAATCCTTTTGTAACCTACATATTAGCCCAGTCAAATTAGACTTTTGGTTTCCATTAATTCGTAAAAACCTGGAAATGATTTCATTTCACTTGGGACATCCCAAATAAGAGTAATATGAGTTTGCGACGGTTTCTGAGGTGAGCTAAATTTTTAGGAGCCAAAAAACCGCGAAAATTTGGCACTTTTTGCAGGTTTTGCCTTATAACATCTAATGACTGCATCGTACAGACAATGTTACTCTTACCAAAATTAAAGAGCATCAAATTCTGAGTCGAATGACCTCCTGAAACATTAAATTTGGTTCATTGGTTTGGTCATAATCAGTAGTCAAAGATGAGCAAATTTTGCTGTATCGGCTGAAACGTGCGTTACACTCACTTTCAAACGCCTGTGATCCGAAAAGGGCTAATCCAAATAAAAAATGTAAGATAAGAAAGTTCTAGAACATCAAATTCTGCGTTCAGGGAGCACCTAATTTTAAAATTTGCCCATTATTATGCAAAGATACACGCAAAAACCCAAAAATAGGTGTAGTGCTCATTTTCCGCAATTCGTCCAGGGAATCGAATTTCTATGTTCAATGTGGTTCTCTACGTTTTAGAGAAACCTCCCCCCGGGATCATACCCCTCGCACCTTCTGAGTCTGTCATCGGTGGACTTTGGCTGGCGGATGAGTCCTGAAAAGGACGTCCCAGTCTCTTCCCGGTGACGAATTCCTGTTCTTAGCGTTGTGCCTTCGTTTGTTACCCATTTCTTTAAATTTTCAGGCACATTAAATCTCTTTCACATTTTAAACGCACGGCTGAGTTATGTTGTAAATGTCGTTATTAAATTCCTGTTGTGCCTAGCGGATTCAGGACAAGGAAAAGTTGAACTTTTGAAGTTTGTTAATTGTTGGTTAGGATTTCTTCGGCGGGAGGTCCCGCTCTTGGGAGCGAGACCCGGGATCATAAACTCTCGCATCGTCTGAATCTGGCAGCGGTGGATTTTGGCTACCAATGACGGGACTCTGGCTAGATGGATTGCAGGTATGTCAATAGCTGTTGACGTTTCGCAACAAATTGAGGAATTCTGTGGTGTTCCTTTCACCTCAACGGATCAGCAAGTTGATACCACAAACTCTAGAATGTAAAGAGACCACATCGATGTTCAGAAATTCTGTGACTGGTTTAATTCTCATGATCCATTCCCTCTCGGAGATACCATCCTGTGTTTAAGTACTGGTATGTTGGGTGATGAAAACATCAATTGCCATAAAGCTCATGACATTGGAAAACAACAATGACAAACATTAGAGGCAGTAACTTTAAGGAACTCAAGTTGCTGAGGAAAAACCGAGTAATGCCGCTGAGAGCTGTGAACTGTTCTGTCAAGATCAATGACACACTGGTCCCCGTCGATCCTGATCCATTTTTCGAAGGATTCCTTTCCAGATGAAATCACAAGAACAGCTTGAGTCTTATTTTGGATTTGAATTAGCTCCATATCCATTATCGCTATTTGATGACGGTGGAATGCGTAAAATACGGAAATCAACCTTATATAACCTGTTCACTCCAGTCAATTCTTTGGAACTAACGAATGCTGACTTTGAAATTGATGGAGATTTCCTCTTACACAGAGTTGTGTGGCAAACAAACGAGCAGTTTTCGTCTATCCTTGACAAGTATGTGCAGTACATAAAGAATCACTACGGTTCCAAGTGTACCATTGTATTTGATGGCTACTCAGAGAATGCAACAGAAAAAAGCATCAAATCAGCTGAACGCACCCGAAGAGCACGTAGTGTCGTCGTCAATGTCAGTTTGTTTGATGACACAATGACAGTGACAATACCGAAAGAGAGGTTTCTATCAAACGAACTGAATAAAAAACGTCTTATATCACTGCTTACAGAAAAACTGACAACTGAAGATTTTCATGCCAAGCATGCCACTGAGGCCGCAGATCTCTTGATTATCAGAACAGCATTTGATATATCAAAAAAAGGGTGGAAATGTATTCATTGTTGAGGAGGACATAGATCTAATGGTCCTGCTGACTGCGCATCAGCAGCAGAATCCACCCAATATTCCTGCTAAAAAGGGAAACAGGACACATCCATCTACAGTTCAAATAATTGTCAGCTCTCAAATAATTGAGGCAAAAAAACATTTATTATTCCTACACGCCTTCAGTGGCTGCGACAGTACTTCCGCTTTTTTCAGGCAGGGCAAAACAAAATTTGTCACCATCTTCCAGAAGACCACCAGCCTTCAAAGAACTGTTTCGGTTTTCAACACTCCCAAACCTACGCCTGATCAGGTTGCTGAGGCAGGAGCCAAATTTATAGTCCACTTATATACGGGTGACAGCAAAGCCTCCATTAACCAAACTCGTTTGCATCTCTTCCAGAAGGCACTCGCTAAGAATAATTTCAAATTGGCAAAGTTGGAGGCAGCTGCTTGACAACACTCTCTGAGGGTATACCTTCAAGTGCAAGTGTGGAGGAACAACTTCCTTATTCCGCAGGAGTGGGGCTGGAAGACCATCGCAAACGTTCTCGTACCAAATGCCACAGAGTTACCACCGGAGTCACCAGAACTACTGAACAACATTCCATGTTCTTGCAAAAAAGGATGCCAAAGAGCTTGCTCTTGTAGAAAAGCTGGAATGAAATGTTCGGTGATATGTGCGAACTGCAAAGGTCACACTTGCACTAATTGAGGTTGATATTTTACTGCTGGAAACAGCTTCACATGACGAAGATGTGGACCTTATTGAGGAGGATGCATACCACAACCTTCTGGAAGATGAAGAGTTAGAGGACAATGATGAGCACATTTCTGGACCATCTTCTGCCAAGCGGCAGAAATGTTATTAAATACATGATACATTCGTTTTCTATTGAATTCGCCAAATTCCTTTATCATTGAATTACACATCTGTATCACGTATTGCTTTTCAGTAATTATTTGCTATATTAAATAAATCATTTTTGGTGATATGGCTTTCTTGTTTCTGAACCCTTTACTATTAATTTTAAGACCATTACGTATTTTCATTTGTCTCACAAGAACGCTCTTTTCATAACCATTTGAACTTCCAGTTTTAAAATCATTAAGTACTTATCTATATTCAATAGGTAGGTACAGATACAGCAGGTATAATAGTTTATTCCCTGCTGTAAATTGCGGACAAGAGCGCTACGCCTATTTTTGATTTTTTGCATGCATCTTTGCGTAGGAATGAGCAAATTTTAAAATTAGATGCTCCCTGATCGCAGAATTTGATGTTCCAGAACTTTCTTATCTTACATTTTTTATTTATATAGCCGTTTTCGGATCACAGGCGTTTGAAAGTGAGTGTAACGCAAGTTTCAGCCGAAACGGCAAAATTTGCTCATCTTTGACTACTGATTATGACCAAACCAATGAACTAAATTTAATGTTTCAGGAGGTCATTCGACTCAGAATTTGATGCTCTTTAATTTTGGTAAGAGTAATATTTGTCTGTACGATGCAACCATTAGATGTTATAAGGCAAAAACTGCAAAAAGTTCCAAATTTTCGCGATTTTTTGGCTCCCAAAATTTAAGCTCACCTCAGAAACCGTCGCAAACTCATATTAATCTTATTTGGGATGCCCCAAGTGAAATGAAATCATTTCCAGCTTTTTACGAATTAATGGAAGGCATGGCCTTTTTTGGGGCTAATTTGACTGGGCTATATGGATATATTTTGAAATACAGTAGACTTCCGATTATCCGCTTTGCGGATTATCCGCGGCCCTCTCCGGTTTCTATTTTTTTTTTACTGTACTATAAATTACGGAATTAACAAAAAAATTTTAAAACTAGAATAAGGTAAACAATAAAAGAGGCAGATTTAGCGACGTACAAGTTAGGGTTTTCGTGTTTCGACACGAAAACATAAAGACAATTAACCGATTTTTTTTTCTTAAAAAGTAAGAAATTAAAGTAAATTAAAATAAAATAATTATTTATAATGAATGTACTGCCACTTTAATGTAAATAAAACATGTTAAAAGCATTTTTGTGTTGATTTTCGTTCTATTTCGGATTATCCGCGGAATTCGTTTATCCGCGATTGCCGCGCCACCCAACTCCACGGATAAGCGGGAGTCTACTGTACTTGATTTTTATTAAATACAAGCTTTAAAATTTGTAACCAAATAGTCTCATTCCTAATTATAAATATTTTAATTTGAGACATTTAAATAATACATTTTCTTGATACATGAGGTTTTAATGAACTACCCTATGAACACAAAAACGATATTCGTGTCGTAAAATCGGGAGGGAGTGCTACATTTAGAAGAAAGGGGGGGGGGTAAACATCCTCACTGATGATGGAAAGAGAAAGTTCAAAATTGTGATATCCTTTATCGGCGGTTATTACTTTTTTTTTTTAAACTTAAAATCACAAATTATCGAAAAATATACGGCAGGGATTTCAGATGTAGATCACAACCGAACGTATTCTTTGAGGGGTGAATTTATTCCACGGCCGAAGTAGAAAACTAAAGGATTGAAAGTTTTAGAACTGACGTTACGTTCTGTAGATGATTTTTAGTTTACCGGCACCTGACACAATAGGAAAACAAGACAAATTTCACTATTATTCCATTCACTAAGGTTTAGCGCTAATTTTTTTTATATAGTCTACAACTGTCATCATATTATTGAATTCATCCCGTGCAATTGTTTTCCTAAGCTTCAAATTGACCTTCACCTATATTTCTTTTCAAATATTAATTATAGAATCAATCCTTTCATTTCTTTCAAAATTTTCTTGCAGTTTTCGTTGGTATTCGTAGCAATGGAGTCTCGTCACGTGCTCTGATAACAGCAGGTGGCACAAAATATCTCATGTCTCTTGAATTTGCCGCCAGGCGGCTCATTCTGATCAGCAAACTGGTTGACTCTTTCAATCTATATTACTAAAATCTTTTATTTCTCTGTCTGTCTGTGTGTCCGGCGCAATTTTCTGTACGAATGGAAAATAGAAATAATTTTTACAATGAAATTTCCGCGACGGGAATTGAACCTGCAACCTTCTGATCCATAGTCGGATGTGTTATCCATTAGACCATAGGGACTACAACTCTTTTCATATTGTTTTTTGACTTAAATCTCCGCAATTGTTGTGTTGTTGTTGTGCCCCAATGTTAGTGCAACAATGGAAAACGGTTTTTCATTTTTTATTGTCACGAGTAAGTCGACAAATTCAAAATGAGCATTATTGAACTTCAAAATAATGCGTTAACTGCTTTCTTTGGAATCGAGTTTTGTTAGATTATCTTAAATTTTATTTTCTTATTATTATTACTTTAATAAGGTACAATTTAATTATTAAATGTATTTTTGTAAAAACTAAACTTATTGATTCACGTGTTTTTGAAATTTGTTTAAGCTTCCAACTATTTTGTTTTGTTGTACTTATTCCAATTTTATTATGCTTGAAAAAGAGATGGCTTCAAAAGAGTCTTCAAAACTTCAAAATGTTGCTTTAACCCCTTTCATTGGAATCGATTGTTCTTGGATTATCTCATATAAACCATCGTCTTATCATCGATAATCAATTAGTATCGAAATGGACAACGAGAGAAAGGATGAGATCTTTTCAAAGAACTGTTAATAATGTCGTAATCTCGGCCATTCTTGACTACAGGTAAAATTTGTCTGAAGTCTCCGCCAAAGAGGAAAATTTGTCTAGATTCACAAGTCATCAGAATTTGGTTATCTTCACTCGAAAGAATAGTCACAATCAATTCGTCGCCAGGAGTATCGTATGTAAGCTATGATCTTCATTTAACATCTATATCAACCAACGTCCATGTAAATAAATCTCTTCTTCAAATATCTATAACGAACAATCTGTACACGGGAGATGGCCTAGTTTTATCTAAAAGCGCTTCCTATGCTCTGTTTTTAACAACTTCATCCGGAGTTACTGAGTGCGCTTTCCAATTAAATCTACTTTTTTTTTTTTTGTAAAGTAAAATCATAAAATTCTTTTGATATGTTTTGAATATCATCTTCGAATCTTTCTGGCTCCAAAATAAGATATTAAATAATAATAACTTTAATAAGTTATTATTAAAAAAGTGTTCATTTCAAGAGACCAATTACATATTCTGCGAATTTATCAAGTAAAATTATTTTATTAATAGCCTTGTAATATTTTGAGGGATTAGCTTCAAAATTTTTATTGTAATAAGGTTTTTATTAGTCTAACTGATGTTTATAATCCGCAATTTCTTAAGATGGTTATATACAGTAGTTATAATTTATATTATTATTTACTTTTATATTAAGGAAGAAGCCGGAGAAGCCACTTGAAAATATCCACAGGGCAATACAAAAATAAATAGATAATAGAAACAGAGACTGTTATAAATAACAAAAGTCTTTGGAAAGCTACCGAATCCCTTCCTGGTGACAGTCGAAAAAATAAGACAATTAGGAAACTTTCAACAAGGTAAAATGTAAGCAAGATCGCAGTTTAGTTGCTTTCCATCCATCCATAGTAATTCTGTCCGAAGACAGGTCAACATTCCTACGGAATTCAAGAATTCCCATAGAAGCACCTGGGGAAAGAAACTGAGGTGGGTTCCTGTGGCCTTCCTCAGGCAGCTATTAAGGAATGGCTTCAGATCGAAGAGAAAGTGAAGAAGAGGCTAACAAACACAGGAAAGGAAATGGAAACAATAAGCCACGCCCGGGATTCGAACCCAGATTCCGACACAACTCCAACACGGCAGATCGCCGCCCAGACCGATCGGCCATGCCGGAAGGCTTAGTTGCTTTAGGATACGTTAACTTTTAATCTTGAAGGACTACGTATTATGGCGATTTTATCTTCTTTTCTATATTTTTAGGTTTTTTTTTTTAATTTAATAATCTAAACATACTTCAGTTTCAACATCAACTATCTTTCAAATTTTCCAATCAGAAGAACGAACATAGAATTCATTTCTAAGATGAAAGTTAAAACTTTGTTTCTTCGAATAACAACAGTAGTTTTTACAAAACATTAGAACAATCCTATAGCGTTCTACCACAGCTATGCTATCATAAGAATATAAACAACTTGGATAGGTCACGTATCTCAGGGTGCAAAGTGGAAGCATCAGAACTGTTTCTCACATCTTTTTGTCGCCGAGCTGGCGTGGTCGTGCGGTCTCGGCGGCGGCCAGCCGTGGCGTCCAATGCGCCAGTTCCTGGGTTCGAATCCCGGCAGTGGCATGGGTGTTTCACTTTCCTTTCTTCTGTGTTGTCCTCTTTCTTCTTCTGTTGTTGTTTCTCTTCATAGGAGGCAGAAGTCCGATTTTCACCTTAGGGTGCCTCCAGGATAATTATATTCCAACGAAAATAAGGCAATAAATATCCCCATCATAGAGTGTCTATGACCAGTGATCCGAAGATGGATCCGGGGACACGACAACAACATCTTTTTGTCCCGTCGGTATTTGAGATTTTTTAAGTTATTAAAAGTTATTTGATAATTTTTTTTTATTAAATTTATAAACATAATATAAAAATTTTATAATTTAAAATAATGAAAGAAAAAAATTATAATTTTTTTTTTAAAGAAACAATTCATTAATCGTTTTGCAATGTGTTTTTATAGGGGCAATTCTATGATATTTTGTGATATTTTGTTAGGTATGGGTCGCTTGTGTCGCTATGACATTGGTCTCTCACCTCCGGGGTTCGGTTCTCATGTGGGTTTCGTTGATGGAGAATGATCCGCGCTGGTTCTCCCGTTTCCCATATTCTGCTTTTGCTGGAAATGACGCTTCAAGAGGATTAGCCACATTTTCAGTTGATGCTATCAAAAATGAATATGATGATTTATCCGATTTAAATACCATGCAAATGGAAAGTGTAAGGGAATGGGAAATGCAGTTCCAAGAAAAATACGATTATGTGGGTCGGCTGTTAAAACCCGGTGAAGAATCAAGTGAATATTCTGATGAAGATGATACGAGTCAAAACGGCAAGAAAACTGGATGTGGAAATGGGAATAAGACAGGAGATGAAAGTGAGAATAAAACGGAAGATGAAAAAGAAATGGTAGATACACCTCTGGAGACGAAAAAAGATGATTGATTAGGAGAAAATATAATTACCAGTGGGACATGTTTGAAGCTTGAAAATAATATATAAAGTATTTTGAATAAACATCGGATTCCAGTTGATGAAGTGAAAAATGAAAAACTAGACAATCAAAGAGTTAGGGAAAATAATAAAAAGGCTATTAATTTTTTTTCAAGACATGGAATGATGTCTCTGAAAACAATGTCAGCCTACTAAATGATCTTCCACCATTCCTTCTAAGTCTTTCTCTCCATCTATAAGTTAGTACAATAAACCTACGGTCGAAGTGCTTGGTAAGTTGGTTTCCCTGTCCCCCACATAAACTGTTAGGTATACAAACTAAAGGCAAAATGGTCTACTAATAAAATGTCTCGTCAAAGAGTGTGGATTTCTGGAGTCCTATGTAGAATCTTTTGTCGCTGAATTTACTTTCCGTTTGTTGAGAGGAAAGACGTCGATCTCTAATAGTATGGCAAATAGAATTGTTCCATCTCCAATGGAATTTTACTCTAAAAAAATTAAAATAACTTATTTCCATATTACCTAAAAATTGTCACGTTTTTATTAGTAGTCTTCATTAAAATTCACTCATCTTTTAAAGATTCATTTGTTCATTATATTTCTGACTTTAAAGGTATGAGTAGAAATATCTTCATTGTATTCATTCTCTAAATGGTGAATGTTTTTATTATCGGTAATGGGGGCCGTTAACTTTATAGTGTCCATTTGCTGACTGATGGTTTACCCCTGAACTAATACTTCCAAATGGCCTTTAAATAATTTGTCACTTTCTGAAACATTCTTTCCTTGGATTTTTTAGCTCTTACTCTTAAGAGGAAGTTGGTGGAATGTTCTAGGAAGTTGGTGGAATGTTCTACTCTCTTCCGCTCAGCTGATCACAGCCTCTTAACTTTAGAATTTCCCGCTTTCTGATACCGGGGAAACTTGCCATCAAACACCAAGTAACCCGACTTTTCTCGACTCTTCTGTTATTTACATCATATATTAAACAGACGGTAGAAATTCTCGAGCAACAGTTTCTCAAGTGATGATGTCAGCAGCAGCAGTGAAAACCGAAACATTCTTTCTGGAACATATTATTATAGTTTGTTGCTCAATGGAAAAAAATTAACAAAAGGATTTACTGTTACTTTTTAAGTTTTTACATTGATAGGTATCAAAGAAAATTTATTAATTAAAATAATATTGTATACACTATAATACCAAATGCTTTAATGAGCAAATAAAAAAATAAACAATAAGAAAAAATAATATAAAAACAAAATTAAAAGAAATAACGAGTTTTGTTAAATCGAACAAAAGACTTAAGCAACAAAAAAATTATTAATCAAAAAATTTGTATTAAATAGATATTAAATGAAATCATGAATGGTACTGAGTAAATAAATAAATACTCATTTAAAAAAAAAATACAGAAGAAATTTCGAGGCGTAAGTACATTATTATTGTAAATGAATATAAAAAATAAATAAATAAAATAAATACATAAATAAAAAGGACGGAGAATTTAATAGAATTTAACATTTCATTTTTACGAACATGAATTTAATAATAAAAAAGAATTTTAATATAATAAGTTTTAACGTGTGCGTTAGTGGAATGAAATTAGACGCCGACACACAAATGTAGTTTAAAAAACATTTAACACATTAAAAAGTACAAAGTACCGGTTTCGCTCTTTTTACGGAGCTTTCTCAACTGAATTAGAAATTGAAAAACATGTTCTTAAATACAAAATTGGCTACAACAAATTAACATAAGATGATATTGGACCAATGAGAGATGTCGTCGGCGTGAATGCGCAGGCCACCCGGAAAGGATCTGTTTCTGCCCGGATTAAGCTCCATTCATGACGTCAATATCGTCGTCACTTGTTTTTCCTCCAGATTATTCTAAACAAAACAAAAGAAAAAAAAAAAAAAAATAAAGGGAAAAAAAAAAAAAATTTTTTAAGTAAAATAAGTATTAAGAAAGGTATTTATGATACTGAAAGTAGTATCTAACGGAGGGGGGATTAAATTGATTTATTGATTCTATAATCAGCTATGGCCTGAACGGAAATATTGTCATTGTAACAATTTGGGGAGGTGAGGATAAAAATTGACTCCTTACATTTCCTGATGAATTCATTGGACTCTTTACATAATATTGACGGTTTGTTGAAGTTAATGGAGTGGTTATACTGTTTAGAATGAACAGCGGTGGCATAATTAAAGTCGTCATTTTTGATGGCGTAGATATGCTGGTACATTCGTTTACTGAGCTTTTGTTTCGTCTCGCCAACATAAAAACAAGTATTA
>JAFIDM010000001.1:69291641-69306695 GCA_023159025.1 Thereuonema tuberculata
GAATGACATTGGGCAGTAGGAGGAATAATTAAGTGTAATACCTTGATAAATACCTTGAATTTCCAGTCAACATTTCTTGAAGCGAAAAGGAGTCCTCTACGAAAACTTGAATATTGCTCAGCAATGTCTATCGACGATTTCCTTAGTATAGTAATAATCCATTTTCATATTTTAATCTTTCAAAAGTTTAAAAACCTTTCCTAAATTAGCATTTCCTTACATCTTAACATTTTTTTTTTAATATTTTTATCCAAATTAAGCCTTACCATGGTTTAAGATGCCGAAAGATGTCCATAGTTCTTTACCAAAAGCACTGGACTTTACAATTTAATCCCATTTTTATTTTTAACAGAAAATTACTGAATGCACGTTATAGTTTATCAATTTTAGAATCACTTTATTAAAATAACAGCAGTGATCAATTATACCAGAGTACCAGAGTAATCTTACAACAGTTGAATTGACCTGAGACTGAAGCACCATTGAGATGGTACGAGCTGTTTATTGTCTTTTTTATCATTGGATTTTTTTAATACCATTAAATTTGGAATTGCTCAAGAAATTTTCTTTAAATGAAACAGCAACAAAAAATATTTAATTCACATTTTTTTTTTTCATTGATTTCCTGGAAATAACGTGGGTAAACAAATGATCATACATTCAGATTCAATCTCAAGTAAAATTTTAATCTTAAAAATCACTTCAAATACAAGGACCAGGTAAAAGAAAAATCTCAAACAATTTTAAAAGCTCTTAAATTCCAACTGAGATGCAAATGAACAAATCCAATTATTCTAAAGAAAAAAAAATTACTTTCTAATGTTGATACAGAACACAACGAAACTTTGTGGTTAGCTTTTTTTTTTTTTTTTTTCGATATTCAATTGGAATTGCATCACACCCTCCCCAACATTTGGGGAAAAAAACACACACAAAAATCAGCCTGAAACAGTTGCACCTTCACTCTTTGGTTTCTTGATTTTCTCCCAAATGTGTTTCTTGAAACCAGTGGAAAGAGATGTGGGGCACAGGAACGAAGTCTTACGGTGATCTTCTAAGTCAGATTCGTCGGCATTGAGATCCAGTTTAAAGGAATCTGCTATCGTGTCATGGCTGTCATCCAATGGAGGAGCATCACAACCTCTGTCCTTAGATGAGACCAGGGAGTTGTGGGACACGTGCATGAACGAAAGCAACTCACATCTAAAACAAAACAAAAAATAAGCACAATTAAATAGTAAAGAAGATAAAAGAAAATGAACATGATCAAATCCCAGAAGACCAGACACATGTGAGTAAAAAGTACACTTTGGGAATCGTGTAAGAACTAGCATTTCTCTTTTGTTCTTATGGATGAATAATAATAAAAAAAAGCAACTTATTCATAGGTTGACAGCTTCTTAGAACATCACCTTAATCTGCATATGAAAATTCCTTCAACTCCCCTCAATACTCGCTTTACTTATGACTCTTAACACCAAATAGTCTATAGTAATGGAGCGAACCTCCAACGCTCCAAGATCTAAATAAAAAAGGAACTCTACAGAATATGTTTTTATTGAACTTAAAATCACTTTCATTAACGAAGACTGATTGATTAAGTAGCCAAATTATCATACGTTTGTAAAGAAGATATCTATTACCATACATTGTAAAAATATGAAATAAAAATTAAGTAACCAAAATGCAAAGATAATAAAAAAAATCTTTTCAATAGATATAATTAAGCAGATAAAAAAAAATAATGATACAGTCGGACCTCTATTCAACGAACTTCTATATTGCGAATTTCTCTATTTTGCGAACTTTTCTTTGGAACCAAGAACATTTTGCTAATTTCTTCGTAAAATAACCTCCAAATAGCGAAGTGCATTTTCTATTTAACGAACTTTTTCGTGGTATCTATTTTTTTTTCTCCTTGAAATGTTTTTATTATCAATATTCCCTTAGAGGAAATGAAAGAAATGTGGATACAGCTGAGAGAAAAAGAAGAAATTAACGATGATGTGCTGATTGATGATTATCTTTCACTTGATTTTGAAGTTGAGACCTCGGAAACACTAACTGAATCGGATATTTTAGATAGTGTGAAAATAAAAACAATACAGCTACGAATTGCGATGAAGATGAAGAGGATGAAAATGGAAATGATCATGATGCAGAAATCAAAAAACCTTCGTATCATTTGAAACAATCCGACGCGGATTACAATTTGAAGAAAATACGCCTGAAGGGGTTTTGGTATTATAAGCAAAAACACTTTTTCAAAAAAAAAACCCTCAAAGAGACAAAATTAAAAGACTTTATTTGTAAAATGTAAGTATGCATGTGGTAATGTATGCGTTATGTCATTAAAATTATTACTTTTTTTAATAATATTTATTATTAATGTATTTTAAATCTGTTTAATGTAGTTTAAAGTAATTTTAAAAAGTGAATCTCTATTTAACGAATTTTCCATATAACGAACTTTTTATCGGGTTTTAGCGACTTCGTTAAATAGAGGTCCGACTGCATTTAGTAATGTTTAAGATAAAAAATTAACGTATATAGTTACAATAATAATAACAGCTAACTAAATACCTTTATTTTTTTATCGGCTTAATTACATCTATTGAAAAGATTTTTTTTTATTATTGTTGCATTTTAGTTATTTAATTTTCACGACAAGTTTAGCGAAAATTTGAAAATTACTGTACGTACACATTAAAACTACAGTAAATCTTTGACCCTTATTAAATCGAATATGAATGCTATTGATTATGATGTAGTCATGGACCAATGATACATTTTTTTCTTTTCTTTTTTTTTTCCGACTACAAAGCGAGAAATGAATAAATTACAAAAAAAAGCTAGATACAAGAATCGACCAGATCACCTGTTGGTTCACTGCCAGGCGATCTGCAATAAAGCTCACTGCAATGCAAAACTTAGGAACTACACTATTTCTGAAGGTTACACCCCCAATCAAATGAAACACTAGCATGACTGTGGACGTTCAGTAGACATCTGATGAACACGCAAGTTTTCGAATCGATAAGACAGGGTAGCACAGAAACGGATAAAAGCAGCAGTTCAGCAGGTAAATGCGAACGGTTAAATACGAGTGTTACAGATGTTCGATTGACTTCATACTGTGCTACAGAAAACGACATGACCAGTAGACAACGCCTGGATGACTTCACCGGGGATAGCAAAATTGGCAAGCTCAAAGTGTGAAGGGTGAAGTGTGACAGAAGAGTTCGATACTGCCCATACTATCGTATTATGGGCGTGGTTGGCTTCAGAGCAACATAAAAATCTGTTCGAAGGATGGTTGGTGGTCGTCCACGCAAAACAACGCCCAGTGATGACCGCTGTATACTTCTACAGGCCAAGGGAGAACCACACCAGACAGTAGGAACCATTGCAAATCAACTACACACGAGCACAGGGCATCGTGGTTTACTATGACCAGAAGACTATACACGTGCAGAGCTCCGGATAATGGAAGGAAATACTGTAACTGGTGCGCTATTAAATTGAGGTACTCCTTCTTCCCCATGTGCGTCTGTTCCGAGGTGCCATCGGCTCAGAGTTCCTGTTAATAGACGATAACGATAGATCCCATCGTACTGCAGCTGTTGGAAAGTGAAGACATTGTTTGAATGTACTAGCCCGCAAGTTCCCCCGATCTAAATCCCATCCAACACATATGGGACCTTCTCAGGAAACGCCTTACGTACATCCACGAACATCTGAAACTGTTCAACTGAATACGGCGCTCGAAGAGGAATGGGCGATGTCATCCCAAGAATATATCAACCATCTCATTCTAAGTGGACAGGCGGTGCAAAACAAGCATCGCTGTTGGGGGTAGTCGTAACCCTTAGTGAGGACCATCTTTGTTCCATCTTTGGCAGCGTATATGATTACAGCCATGCTCTGTAACCATTTCTGCATAAAGTCTCTGTCTCGTTTTGTATCCGTTGATGCGACAGTATTGTTTCTTTCATCATTTCGTGCCTCAAGAGGACGATCCTGCAAAGCTAAAGGTGAAAACTTAAATGGTCTTTTTAAGTTTTGCACTCCAGTGTATAAAAGGTTCGTAAGTAATACTTCTACCGTTCTTTGATTCAAGTAGTTTTAAATTATTATGTCATCAATAGGTAAAAATAAGCTAAGGAGCATTTTTAAAATATCCAACAAGTCAGATTTAATATACAAGATTCATTATTTGTTTTACACTGCAGCATGCATTCAAATTAAATTTAATTACTTAAAATATATTCCTGTCATTTCCATTAATAGCACTTAATAAAAATTGACGTTTAATTCGTCAAACAGTAATCAAGTTTCTGTAGGGAAATATTTCTACGTAACAACAGACGCAGTCACTAAATACTGATTATTATATAGACAAATACTCACCCATCACTTCCTTGTTTTTTGTGAGTTTTAAGAGGTAGCTTTCTTGACATGCTGGCAAACGCAGACCGGGATTGTTCAACATCTAGAACTTCAGCCAAGATTTCAGCCAGAGAAGGATTTGAAGTTTCTGTTACTACTAACTCTGAGAGACCTTCCATCGCATCCTAAGAACAAACCATGCAAATCATCAAATTCTAAAAGGTATCAGTTAAATAAACGAGAAAGAAATAGTCATAGAATCGTAAAATTACATCTGAAGGATCGCATAACAATAGAAGACGTCACGGCATCGTTTAAGAGAAATTAATAATTAAACAGTTTCATTCAATAAAAGATACAGCATACACAACTACTTACACCAAATGGACAGAAATATAGGGTTTATTCTTTCTTAGTCCAGTTCCATTGTAATCTGTCCTCGAATAAAACTGAGAACACAGTGTGCGTAAAAATTTACAACTAGAAGTATCAAAAGTATCTTAGGTTTACAATGTGTATCCTACGAGTAAAAAGTTAGAACAAAAAAAAACTTAACTAAAATTTTAAATTGGTATGTCGTATGTCTAAGATTTCTAAAGGCGAAACACATTTCAATGATTCTGTAAGGTCACCTCATTGGATATCGTCCAGTGGCTCTCGCACTTCAAGGAATCTAATGAGAATCGAAACTAATATTTTCTGGGATTAAAAATCTACGCCAATTCACTCTTCGAATGAGTGACGTCACACACGAAATGTTTAAAACCTCCGTTTCATCAACTCTTTATTTACTTAATACTGCAAGAAACAGAAACACGCAACAAATACAAAGATCTTGAATTACGGGAGAGTTGAATCAGTTAAGATGGAACAAATTGAAATGTTTGGGCAGCGCTGGGAAAACCCTTTCTCCACCATCTATTGTGTTCAATGTGACGTCCCTTGTTCCAAACACAAGCTACAATTTCCATTATAAAAGACAACGGTTTAATTGCTTTTGAGGAATTGCATCCCAAGCCTGTACACAGACTCTCTAAAGGCGTTCCACTATTGTAGGTCGACAGTCTGCGATGCTCCATTTCCTAATTCACAGGCACAGTGATCTATTGGTGAGGCACTGAGGGACTTAACAGGAACCGAGCTGAAGACTTAGTTTGTTCCAGTGCCCTACTGATGTTTGCGAAGTGTGGCTTCGTCCTTTTGGATATGGACCTCCCCGATGTTCATAAGTGTCTGGGGAAGTCTTCATTCTATATGCCATCATCACTTATCTTTGGAAATATGCTGCATTCACCTTCACTTTTCCGGGAACCTTTTGCAACTTTAACTTGTCACGTGAACAGTTACCAACCACAACCATGAAACCCTTTGAAAACTTTTCTTTACACTCGGACAAAGTCAGAACGTCCTTTATCTGCTTTGGAGCGATAACACAGTGCCGAGGTTTGTTGTGTACCCTTTAGATACACCCACTTTCCATTTCCATTTTTCACCTGCAAGATAACGTCCATAGTTTTCGGGCGTTTGTGAATCGTTCAGTCATACACTGCTCTGTCAGTCTGTGCTTTGTGCCACCTTTCCATTTGCAGGCTTTCTCGAATGATCTCGGATAGATCCCTGTGACGTCCCAGCTTCATAGCCATAGCACGTTGCGTGGGTTTTTTTTTCCCTTGAGAGCCATTTTCTTCACACGTCGTACACTGGATAAGGAGAGGTCTGGCTGCGAACGATTGTTTCAGCCTGGGCTGGGAACCGTCAGCGATCGCCGACCCACCGACCTAGCCAGACCGCCCCTGCTTCCTACGCCAATATTTCGACGACATGTAATTATCCCTGTGCCTTATGATGACGGAAGATGAGAATTCACCTTATTGAAGTCAATAAATGTAGCCTTCCCAATAATTCAATTTCACCGCCATATAATTACCATATAACTATTGACTGTTTACTTCCATTCGACCACGTGATGCTCGTGCTGTGCCAAACGTTCAATTCAATTTGTGTCATCTTAACTAAGGAAAGGAAACTAAAAGAAAAAAATGAATAGAAGATAGAAATAAAGGAAATTTAGGACGGCCAAGATCCTATTCCGATTTTAAAAAACTTGAGATTATTAATTTCTTAAGACTATATTGCCATTCCTACAAACTTTTTATTCGTAGAAATATTTGTTGCTTCCGCAGACGATGAATGAGGTTTTACAAATTCTTAATTTCTTTCTCTCTCAAACTAAGGATTCGATACCAATGTATGTATCGTAATATCATTTAATTAACAGTTTGTTCTAAGTTACTGATTGACTTATTTGCATGAGAAATGAAGATATTTTGTCGACGAATTATAAATAAATGTTTCAAAACGTTTTTCAATCACCATTGAAACATTGCCAAAGCACATCAACCTCAACTTATAGATCAAAAAAACTATCTTGTCATCAAAAAAAAAAAAAAAAAAATGGAGTAAGGACGATTTTGTTAAGATCGGAATTAGGATATCCATACGGGGAGCCAAATTAGTTACGATAATTAACGTGGTCATGAATAATCGCGGATAAACAAACGATGAAGCAGCGTTAAGTAAGTTAAGAAATCGATACAAAAAGAAACTACGAATATTAGTTTTGAAGTTACGTTTTAGAATGATTTTGGTCGCATATGACGTCATAATTCGTAAGCCCTATTTTAAATTTGATCCCAAGCTTTACATCCGGCTGATCACTTTTAAAATTAAAAAATAATAATAATAATAATAATTAGGTAGTTGGCGAAATGTTTAATTTGAATAATATCATGTAAATAATATCTTCTAGAAATTGAAATAGACTTACATGAGGCTATGTTGTTGAACCAGTTTACCCTTTTAATAAAGTGGTACTTTTAATTTCAATGCCATTAATAATATTAATAAGAATATTCTATTAGAGAGAATAAAATGAAGTTGCTGTTCTTCGACTAGTTATATACGTGTAAGAAAAAAAGGTGCCAATATTCTCTCTTGACTACTTTAACGACTTTCAAGACTTGCCTCAATTCAAGACCTTTCAAGCAGCGAGGTAAGAATAATCCCACCCTCACTTGCATCATCCGATTAAGCTAAAAGTACCTTATCAATGTATTAATTAGAAGTAAAAAAAGCAAACTGAAGTTTTTCTGAATTTTATATATATTGTTTATTACTATAGAATGCATCTCCAGTAAAATCAATTCACTTCATGCCGTGATTTCTCGAAATGATCTGCCTGGCCCTACTTTTTCTTTTTTTAAGGAAATCAAAGGAATTTATTGCAATTCGGAATTATTTTTAAGTCGTGGAATCCTTCTTACCTTGAGAGTTTCATTGGAAGTCATTCGTGTGCAAATGTGCTTCAACTGAGACTTCTGGAAGATGATATATTCCTCAATGATGAGCAATTCGGTCTGCGAGGACTTTCGGATCAACCACACTTTCGCTGTCTGTTTGGAAGATGGCGTTTTCGAACTGTTCAGACTGGTCTGATAACCTTGAGTGTTTAATTTTCTGTTTTTAGTCTGAAGGTTTCCCATTTTTCTCCAATGCAAAAATCATTCTATGATCCCCAAAAAAATATCGAAATGCCAAATTAGAACAAGGCCTTTACTTAGATCAACCACAAACTACATTTACTTAGAACAGTCTTAATAATAAAAATTCAAATAATGTCGTCATATCCGGCTCTGTTATTCCAGAAAGTCAAAGAAATCGAAAACACGAGCTTCAAGCTGTGACTTCCATTGTTTAAATAAAACGCCTGCGCGTGCATTTCTATTATTTGCGCGTGAAATAACAATCAAACTGCTTAAGGCTTCACATAGATTAATACTGCTGCTAAAATTACGATCGCTACGGAAAGATTTTCAATATTTTTTTTAATGTTTTTCAGTCCCATTAGGTATGCTTAGTAACTGCATACCTGTGATATGTGACCGAGAGTTTAATATATATGTCAATAAGTTAATTCAATTAATTATCATTCTTTAATGTAATTAACCCATCCACCACATCAGATATTAATTTCTGTTTTATTTCTTTAAATGTTATATTATCTTTTTGAATTATATCTACTTGACTAAAAATTTTGTACTTTACATAATTATTTAATCTGTATCCGAAGTTATTTCAGATTTTATCAATTTTAAAAATTTTGTTCCAATTATATCTTGTTTTTAACTCTTCGTCTTTATAAGTTTATAAAATCACTCAAACACTAGGTTAAAGACTTTTAAAACTGTCTTTAATTTGTTAAAAATAAATAAATAACTAAATATATCAAATAATAAATTATATTGCTAACAAAAAATTAAACTATAAAATATATATATGATTTAACATATTTAAAAAAAATACCATTTAACCACCTCTTAATCCAACAAACGCTAAATGACATAGTTAATGTTTTCTACAGTGAATAAAATTTGCAATATTCAAAGATACTACTAATAATAATCATTAAATTATTCTACATTAAACGACCTATTGAAATATTTTCTTATCTGTTTCATATTGAAACGTTTCCAGTTTAGAATTCAAGAAACGAAATAAAACAATATGTTAAGCGGCAGAAATGTGAAACCCTCCAATAATTAAACTAAAAAAAAAAAATATTGGAGGTTCCACATTTCTGGCGTTTAACATTACAATCACCTCCGTACTGAGACCTTGTTATTTTATTCTCATCTGATGAACGCTAATGAGCGTAGAATAGATATCCTGAAATGTCATCTAGTAAAATACTGGGTCTCAACCTTTTAATGTAAAACAATATGTTCTTCAGTATGTTTTAAACTCTTAAAACAAAACTGAAATTAGGATACAAATTTCAAAATTTGACCGCAAAAAGTCCTTAAATTGAAGTTTCTAATGGAGTTTGACGGCATATTTTTTTATGTCAATTTATTTATTTACGAGAAAGATTTTATCGTACCCAAAGAAACAAAAAATAACAACCAAACGAGGCACATACGAAACCAAACAGATTTCGCACCCCGAGTTACCAACGCCGGGAGTCTGGGATGGCTCTTTCGTCCTCCTCGTCAGCCAGTCAAACCGCTTTCGGGAGCGAAAGTGAGATCCTTCATCTTTCGCACTTTATGAGCTTATCATCGAGGGGATCATATGGCTGACGAGTCCTGAAGAGGGCGAAACGGACGTCCCGCTGATGATAATGCAGTGTACGAAATTTTTTGGTTCTTATATGCCTCCTTCGGATGTTATTTTATTTATTTACATTTTAGAAAAATAATAAATTTACAAAATTTATTGAAGTATAGCAGTAAGATGGATATAGTATAATGGATATCTGGTCTGCTAGCAACTACTGACGTAGATGTGGGAGAAGAAGAGCGATAATTTTGCTATCTCTATTCGGGCAGATTAGGATTAGCAGATCGTAAAGTTGGAATTGTAAAGATAACTTGCTAACTTGGAAACAATTATCGGCTGCAAATGACATAACGATGAACCAAGAGTATTTTTCATTTCCTTTAATCTGAATGACTAAAAATTCACTCAACAATTCTGTCTCAGTCATTCAAAAGCCCAGTCAGGGATTAAATTGAATTATTCAAAATTTTAGCGTTATTTTATTCTTAATTATTATATTCCAATAATTTTATTCTTAATTATTATCAATTTTAAAATTATAAAAATTGATTAAACGTCTAAAATTACATAAAAAAAAAAAATACTTTTCAGTTGCCATTTCTCGGAATAGCGTTGGTTTTCAACAGTTTGAGAACTACCCCGCTTGAACTATTATAATTATCTCTTCTAAAATTAATATCCGGTGACGATGATGCATTTTATAATATGCGCCATATTTGTATTCACTACAATTACTTAATACAAACATGCTTTCTATAGTGTTGAATGTCAAGTATAATTCCTGTGACTTTCATCTGATCATCTTGGTCTTTAAGTACCTGAATAGAAGGCAATGAGATTGAGAGAATTGAAAAGAATACAAAGAAGCAAAAAAAAACAGAACGTTCATCACATACATGAACTATAATTATTCAACTTGGCTAATTTTTTGTAGTCAATTGGAATCTATGTCTTTTATACACTGTGACAAAAAAAAAAAAATCGATCAATATGAAGTGTCCAATTTGAATGAAACTCCATATTAACTACTCCCACCCCCCTTCCCCATTTGAAATGCAAATGATAGAAGTTTAGTTGTCAAGAAACATCCCTATTATCCCCATGGCCCAATGAAAGTGCCCATTCTGTGGTCAATAAAAGGTGCTTCTCAGAAACTTGCTAGACACATTTTGCTTTCACATTCAAAATGTTGCATTCAGATCAGTTTGTCATCAGTAACACCTCGACAATGTGCTTGAAGATCCTATGAGCAACTGCAGGTCTTCATGGGAGGCTGCATTGTGAGAGTAGTCATGCAGACAAATTGTTTGTCATCTGGGTCACAGTGATGCTTCTGTGGGAAGGTGCTTATATGAGAGCATTCATTTACTTCGCCAAGGCTCGGATCAGCCGAACAGTACCATTGCTCTAGATATTGATTTGTTGTGAGGTAATATGGCAGAAAGATATGGCATTATATTTTGGTAATTGGTATCTATCCATACAATTGTTAGATTAATTGAAAATATTTGGCCTCTTTTCCATCGCCCCTTATAAGATCTACTTCTAACAACACGGCATTGGAGGCTTCATCTACAGTGATGCCATCGCCAAGAGACATGGTCTGCTCTCAAATGGTCTTGTATTGTGATTTAAGTCTCACTTCTGCTTTGCAGAATCTGATCTGATCATCACATCTGCATATGGAAGAGGACTGGGCAGAGTGCAAGTTCCCGCAATATTATTGAAGCTGGGGTTAGGGTGTGGGGATTCATTCCTTATGACAGCAGATTCCCTCTTGTAATGATATGAGATAATTATATGTAATTAAATGGCCTTCTTTAAACAACAAGAAAAAAAATTGTTATAAAGGCCAATCAGTAAATAATGTAAATGGGTGACTAAAAATAGTCGTACTATATAATTAATAATATTTTGTAAACTTGATTTCAGGTGGCCTATCACACTAGAGTGTGATGGAAATTCTCTAAACAATTTGTAAACATTTGAATGGTAGAAATATTTGATAAGAATTAAAATGTCAATAAAGTTGTCAAGAACAAAAAATTAACTTCTACGTTTTCTAGAGGTAAATAATAACTTATAAATAAATAAGATGATTGTTCACAATTATTTAAATAATTGCATTTAATTTTATTTTTTTCCTTATAAATGAGCTCATTTCTTTTCCTGCATTCAGTGGGATTGTTGCTGATATCCACTTCTTCCCATTTCACGTTTTCTCTATTTTTATCTCTTAAAGAACTGTTTCTTGTTTTTGATATTTTATCTTCATATTCTTGAACTCTGTCATTATCAATTTAATCTATTTTCTTAATTAATTCTGCATCGATTACAACAAATCATTGAGTAGCCTTATCCAACTGATTAAGGCACTAATTAATTATTATTACAGATTTTTGAAAATTACTAGTATGTCTTATGTTCTGTTCCAACTTGGCGATAACTGGCAGTTTTAAAATATAAAGGTGTGTAGAACAATTGTAAAGATATTCTGAAACATTTGTGACTGTAGGTGCTTTTATGTTCCTCTAATATCTGGATTTTCTTTAATTAAAAAAAAAAAAATTAAAGTAGTAATAACAGGCCTTTACTAACCAATGCCCTTGGGGAGGAATCGAAACCTAGAGGCTAACCAGACGTCATTAGTAACAATGGTATATCAACAGCAACAATAACAATAATAATGTTATATATTGAAGAATGGATAAGCAGTCATGTTTTCTTGGCTATTTTTCCCAAAAATTACTTTTATCAAAAAAAAAAAATTTATATTAATAACTTACATTTCAAAGTCCAAACAGCAGATTAAGATTTATTCTCTGGAATAAGTTTTATTTCAGAGACTTTTGTACACCAAATTTGCATAAAATTTTCTCCACACTGGGTGCTGAATGTGATGGGGTAATGGTGATCTTCAAAGCTTCTGTGACACAATTTAGCCGTGCCGGCTTGGTCGTGCGGTCTCAGGCGGCGGTCTGCCGTGTGGTTGGTACCTGGGTTCAAATCCCAGTCGAGAGCATGGATGTTTCAAATTTCCTTTCCTGTGTTTGTCAGCCTCTTCTTCACTTTCTCTTCGGTCTCACGTCATTCTGTAATGGCGTCCTGGAGAAGGCAACGGGAAACCACTCCAGTATCTGTTCCCTAGATTATCTACAGCGTCTTCTAGGGGTTCGCCCTTCGGGGATCACTAGGGTTCTGTAGACTGCGTACCTTCGAATAAGAAGTTCGCACGTCATGATGATAATGACACAATTTAGTCATTAGATTGCTAGATATAAAAATTATAGTAATGAAGATTTAACAGCAAACAAACTTTTTAGGATTTAAGAACTTACATCTTCTGAAGAATATTAAACACTAAAGAAAAATGGAAGAAGCATCATCATAAGACATTCTTATAATACAATCATGACTTTCAAACATGTAAAAACAAGATCCAAGTCTGGTAAATTTCTTGCAGAATCTGGTAATAATTAAAAAAGTAAAATCCTTAATACTCATCAAAAAGTTTCTCACAAAATAATAAGAAAAAAGTAATAATAATATGGATCAGGAAAATCTATACACATTCAGACAGAAATTGAAAATAGGCAACAATAAAAAAATAACTAATCAAATGATAGTAAAAAATAATATCTCACTTGACAGTGTTCATATTTCCCAATGTTAGCGATGGATAGTTGTGTTTCTAAGGCAGTCATTCAAGAACATCTGAAAAGTAAATCCAAAAACAAAACATTATCCATGGAGATTTTCTTGTTTCCAATGATTCCACATCTTCTCAAGAATAGAAAAAAATATAAATGGAGCAGACACAAAAATGGCTTTGTGTAGTTATTCTAACAGTTCCCGGTCTTCTACATCTAAGCATTTTCAAGTCTATCACAGTTACTTTGACTGATGTACAAGACCTCATTCCTTTATCTTATTGGTTCTCTTAATTCTTAAAATAATTCTTTCAATTATTCAAGTTTCCAATTCTTATCAATCGATTTTTAATAAAGGTGGTTTTTTTTTAATTCTCTTTAGTTTTTTGCAAATTGCCTATTAACTTACAACACAATTCAACTATTATTATTATAAGTCTAGGATCTTTGATCCAGAATTGTGAAATTTGGGCTTTGTTTTCTAATTTGGATCATCATCAAAAACAAAACAAAAAATATCCCTAAAATAATTTAAATTTACAAAAAAGAAAGAAAACAATGAAAATCCTTTTTACAATTCATCTAAGGCTTGTAAGACTTATGATTTTCACAGATTGTTGAAATTAAAAAAAAAGAAATTGGACCCAACATAGATTACCCATTCTTACTATAAAATGAATTGAAAACCAGATGAAATGGATATTAATAAAAAGTTATAGTTAAACTGAGTGTAACTTATTTGTCGCTGGATAACTTTTGGAAACCACAGGTCGAGGAAATATACAAATAAGGAAGCAAAAATGCAATAGAAGTAGATTTGGGTTTGCTAGAGAATTTAAGCCATCATAAAAACAGCTTCAACTTGTGTAAATGATGCTACTTCTTTCTGTCTTTTCTTAATTTTAATGACATTTAATAATAATTAGCAGAAAGAGTGGGGCATCTCCAGAAATTAAAAAAGGGACAATCAATACATAATAAAAATAACGTAAGAAATTAAAGTGCCAGCAATCCGCTGGCCACAATTGAATTTTCTCTGCCCATTGAAGAACAAAAATGACTAATTATTCCTCTTGACTTCCATATTGAGACCCTGTTTACTGGTGACTACTTCCAATTGATAACCACCAATGAGTGAGAAACAGATGTCCTGGAATATCACTTACTTATCTCGGCCATTGTTTATTTTAATAATAATTTTCAATGTATTTATTATGGTGACAGGGTGCAAAAGGAAGTTGCTAAGACTATAAAGCCAATGTTTCATGTACTTACGCCTGAAAGATAGAAAACATCTGGAAGTATTTTTAGTTTGAAATATCAGGAACTTAAAAAATTATATAGAATTTTCTAGACAGAAGATAAACAAATATTGTGTTAACGTTTATTTTTTCAAGATAACAAAGACTGAAAATAAAGTATTCACATATTTATAGGCAACATAAATAGAATGTTAATTTGAAACAAAACTAATAAAAATTTTATTATAGAAATGAAATGTTAGTCGAAAAACAGGATATCTGGTTACTTGAGAATATAATTTACCAGCAGCTATTTCTCACATTAAGAAAAAATTATTCTGCCATTTTGAAAGACAATGCAAGCTACATTAGCCATCTTAAAACTGTACAATACTGAAAATGAAAATCATATGACTTGCTTATTTTTTTTTTTTTTAAAAAATCTGTAAACCTCATTACATGCTGTTTTCTGTGAACTGAAAATTACTGATGTTCTACAATGGTAAATTGTTTGAATCTTTCACTGTTAAGACAGTAAGACAAGGTTGTCTTCTGTCCTCAATACTATTTCATTTAATTATAGATGATATTATGCAGGGCCGCCCAGAGACTAGTGGTGGCCTCGGGGCAACATTTGAATTTGTGGCCCCCCCCCC
>JAFIDM010000001.1:69306795-69321148 GCA_023159025.1 Thereuonema tuberculata
AAAAAAAAAAAAAAAAAAAAGGGTCAATCCTTTTATCAACCAAAAAAAAAAGGTCAATCCTATTTTATCAACCAAAAAAAAAAAAAAATAAAGGTCAATCAATACGGCGGGGCCGCTCGGGCCTCATGAGGCCCCTCTTTTTGTGGGGCCCCGGGGCAATCTGCCCCTTTTGCCCCCCCCTCTGGGCGGCCCTGATATTATGAAGAATACAATAATTAATAAAAAAGAGACATCCAATGGGGGGGGGGAACGATAATTTTTGGAATTTGTCAACGATGTAAGTCTATTTTTGCAAAAATTTCAAGATATAAAAGAAATTACTACAATTTAAGCATGAAGCGCATAAAGCCCATAAAGTGGTTTAAAAATAAAATCTGTAAAAACCAAAGAAATGCAGATTAATTCCAAGATCAAGGAGAAATTAATCATAGGCAAACAACCAATTGAGATGGTACAGTAATTCTCATATTTGGGAAGCAATGTAGATAATGGAGGTGGTTCAGAGACAAATGTCAAAAACAGAATAAAAAAGGCAAATGGAGCCTTTGTACAACTCTACCCCTTCTGGAAAGGTTCAATAATATTTTAGAATACAAAACTACAGATTTTTAACAGCAATGTTAAATCAGTATTAATCTATGCTTGCTAAACTTGGAAAATAACAAATACTAATCACCAGCTACAGACATTTATCAACAGATGCATAAAAAGAATTCTAAACATCAGGTGGACAGATGGGATTACTAGGGCTCAGATTATATGCAAAATGCATATTTGTTATTAAGAGGTATATCAACAAAATTGTAAGTTTCTATGCATATCTAATGTTTTTTGATTAACATAGGCCATTCTATCAAAAAACATTAGATATGCATAGAAACTTACAATTTTGTTGATATACCTCTTAATAACAAATATGCATTTTGCATGTAATCCGAGCCTTAATGATTACCAATGAGTAATTATTGGCAGTTAGCAAAAGAAATACCAATTCACAACAAATTCTAAGGAAATGGCAATGGATTCGACATACCCTTTGAAAACCTGAAGGAGCAACAGAAAAAGGAAATCACTTGATTGAAATCCACAGAGAGAAAGGAGAAGAGGAAGACCGTGAAACACTTGGAGAAGGAAAGCGATTGAAGAACTAGAGTAGGGTTTCTCAACCTTTTTTTACGCATGGATCCCTTTTCCCTTCTTTTTTTTTGGTGGACCCCCTCATAGCTATTCAATAAAAAAAAAAGGTAAAGGGATTGTAATAATAATCAACGAAATAGTAAATGATTATGCTTTATTTTGAATGAAAACTAATTTAATACAAATAAATTATTCTACATTTAAGTTCTATGGAGCATTTATGCACACTGATAAATAATTCATAATAAACCATTTTAAAATAAGTGTGATTCAATGGGATCCCTGTGGACCCCGAAGAATATTACATGGACCCCTGTTCAGAACCCCGGAACTAGAGGAAGGGAAGAACTGAGGGAAGCTAAAGCTCTGGCTGGCAAACAAGTCAGATGGCAGAAGTTTACTGAGCTCCTATGCTCCACACAGGAGCAATAGGAATGAGAAACTAATGTTCTAACAATTGTATGTCAGAATTTTTCTTCAATTTGATTCACAATTAAATTCAGTATTATAATCAACCAATATTTTGTTGTTCAACGAATCACTTTTCTTTTTCTCAATCAAATTTTCCATTCAAATTCTGTGAGCATTTGAAAATGAGATTTGAAAATTTGGTTCATTTTTTATCTAGATTAATAACACTGTACAACATGAAAAATGTCCTTTAGATGAAAATATGTGTTTCTTGTATATTTATGGCTGGAAATAATGAATCCGTCCTCAGTTTTTGTCTAACATGTACCATTTTCCCAAAAATCCTCACAAATATTTCTATGTTTTCTTAATTTAATTTAATTTGGCAATATCCTGCTTATTCTATTCAATATTTTCACAGCAGGGATAAATTTATACATATTTAGCAATATATATATCTACATCAAAAATTCACTGCCAGCTTGATCATCCCACAATTCCAGCATTTTAACTGTAAATTTTGTTCATTTCATTCGTTTCCATTCACCGTGTGATACTACTCATTGAATTGGTGCTGTATTTCTAGTGACATTAAGTGTTTTAAGGGCTAAGGATAGGGTACATTACGTTCAGTGCATTATGTCTCGACACTATAAAAATAAGCCGGACTTATTGTGTTATGCGTGTGGAAACTTACATTCAAGACTCAACAATATAGCTTGTCACCGTTGGTTAGAAAGGCGTATGAATTGTATTTTGGATGTAGAGTTGGGGACCAGGATAAGTCTTGGGCTCCACATACATGCTGCAATTCGTGTTCCAGGAATCTGAGAAACTGGTTACAAGGAAAACGTAGTACAATGAAATTTGAAGTACCTATGGTTTGGCCTGAACCAAAAGACCACGTAACGGATTGTTATTCTTTTGTTTGTCAGATATCAAGGGGTTCTCCTCCAAATCCAAACATTCTATTCGGTATCCAAACCTACCCTCTGCTATGCGACCAGTTCCTCATTCTGCTGACCTTCCTGTACCTACAGCTCTAGATAAATTTACTGTTGATTCAGAAGACGACACCTCTGATGTCCCAAGTGGTCAAGATCCCTAATTTCAACCCTCTACATCTATGACATGTTCACATCATGAAATCAAACAGGGAAAGCTTAACGATCTTACGGGACTTAAAGCTCTCTCAAACAGATGCAGAATTATTGGGTTCTAGGCTTCAAGGTTAGAATCTGTTAGATAAAGATGTAAAAATAAGTTCATTTAGAAGACGACAAAGCCATTTTGCGGACTATTTTGCAGAGGAAGAAGACATTGCATATTGCTGTGATGTGAATGGCTTATTTCAGACGTTGGGATATGAACATAATGTTGCAAACAGGCGCCTGCTTATTGATTCATCCAAACATAGTATAAAGGCAGTATTCTTCCACGTAGACAATGTTTATCTCCCTGTTCCTGTAGCATATAATGCTGTAAATACAAAGGAAACATCTGAGATAATGAGTGCTATACTGAAATTTATTGATTACACTACATTCAAATAGGAAAGTCATTGGGATGTTAACAGGCATGCAATAAGGATACACTAAATTCTTCTGCTTTATATGTGAATGAGATAGCTGTGACAATAAAAATCACTACTTCCATGAACAGTGGCCTCCAAGAAAAAACTACATCTCTGGCACCAAAAACATGTCACATGAACCAGTTGTGAATTCGCAATGTGTCTTTCTTCCACCATTGCATATTAAACTTGTTATAATGAAAATTTTTGTAAAAGCACTGGACAGAGAAGGATTGGCTTGCTTGCATCTCAAAAACAAATTCAAAATGTAAGTGAGGCAAAGGTAAAAGAAGGTTTTTTTTTATTGGCCCACAAATTAAAGCAGCCATGCTTGACGAAGATTTCGAAAAAAGTAAACCGTCAGAAAGAGAATTTGCAGCCTGGCGGGCATTTAAATCTGTATTCTCAAGTTTCCTTGGAAATGAGAAAGCAGAAAACTATGAAGATCTTGTTCGTGACCTGGTGAAATGCTTTCATGTTATAGGCTGCTATATGTCCTTAAAACTACACTTTTTGGATTCGCATCTGGATTTTTTTCCTCAAAACCTCGGCGCAGTTAGCGATGAGTATGGGGAAAGGTTCCACCAGGACATTGCTAAATTTGAAAAGCGCTTCAGTGGACAATGGAATGGAAGTATGCTAGCTGAATACTGTTAGTCCACTCTCAGGGACACTCCAACAGTTGCCTACAAGGGAAAACGGTTAAAAAAATCCTTTTAGTATATATGTTTTCTATAATCAGTGTTTCTGTTACATTTCTCTCTCACCACTTTGTATAAATATGAAAAGTAGCTCTCCTAAAAAAACGGGATGTGGTGGAACATTTTGGTTTCAGATATGAATCAAGCACCCTTTGTTTATACAGAATCACAGAGTTTCATCTAAAGGACAGAAAGAAAGTTCAAATTTGTTGTACAGTGTAATTGTTCTTCTTGAGATACAACTGTGTTATTTGAAACATTTAAAGAAATCTGTAGTTAATTATTCAATTCATCTGCTATTGAATTAATAGTCAGAAATTTTTACTTCGAGACCTAAAAAATAAATTTATAGGATAGAAAAAAAAAATTAACAAAATATTCCAAATTATATTTATAAAAATTACATGTATAAAATATATAGAATATTAATCAGAAAATAAAGTGAGATCAATTTTTCTGTATGGGAGAATCCATCAAATGCCATATCATATATGCTCATGGGATATTTCCTTGCAGATATTACCACTGTGCTAATAAAAATGATGGCCATGTTTTTCATTTCTGATATTCTGTAATGAACCTAGTTTCATCTCCAATAATAACTTCAATAAGAAATAACACTGAATGTCATAGTGAAGAATGTCTGAAAGCACTGCCAAGAAACTGTTTACCGCAAGTGGGGGTAACTTTGGCCCAAATTCAGAAAGTGCTTGTTTGCGGACAGTGCTAGGCAATTTGTTGTTCAGTTTCAGTCATAGTGCTATTGTACGATAGTTGACAGCACTACATCCATGTTTAATTGTTATTTGGAGTTCTGGAGTCCACAATGAGGTGCTGTGAGTGCTGATCGCCATTGTTGGGAGGTTGAAATATATGTACCGTACTAATCCAACTTTTATCTGAATCTTCAATCCTGAAGGCTTCTGATTTTCATTAAGTACATCTTCTTATACTAAAAACATCCCTAAATTACATATTTAATACATAAAATTAAATTTATTACATCTTCTTCGATACTTTGAATGGTTTGTTCCTTGGGGTAACTTTGGCCCAACCTCATTTTTTGGTGTTTCTGTTCCTGTATTCATAAATACGCCAACAATCTTTTTCCAATCCTTTTTGCGAAAACTGACATTTTTTTTCTTTTCGTTTTTGCAGAGATTCCTGCCCTGAAATCCTAAAAAGCAGCTCAGTATAAGAGCGCACATTAATTACTCTCCACAGATTTTATAAGAATGTCTGGAGTGCATGAGGTCTGGTCAGATGACTCAAAGAGCAGCTGCAGAGAAATATAAAACTTGCTGAAAGAGCCTTGTTGACCAATTAGAAAAGAAAAAGTCAGATATCTTGGGAACAGAAGGCCCTAGAAAAAATAAAGAAAGAAGGTGTAAATGCCACCTGGAAAACATATTTCTTTTGATGATGTCGCCCTGTCAGAAATCTCTCCAAATCCTGGACCTGCACCAAGAAGAAAAAAAGTTCCACCTGTTACTGCAAGTGAGTGAGTATCTTGATTTGTTTCATTAGAATCTGTTGAGAATAATGAGGAAAATGTCTCTTCTGATTTACAAGAGGCCATTAGCGGATCTTAATGAAAGATCAAAATCAAAACCTGAAAACCGGGGGATTTTGTGATTCTCACTTGCATCACACACCACTTGCATCCTCCCCCCTCCGAAAGTTTGTTTTTAACGGAATCAAATAATGAACATTAAAAATCAAACAGATTTTTTAAAGTTAATATACGAGGGCGAGTCAAAAAATAACCTTAATTATTTTTTATTGATAAAACATACACACATACAAACAAAAACACTTCATCACTTTTTAATATAGTCCCCATTATGTTCAATACAGATGCACCAGCACTTTAGCAGAATCTGGATTTCGGGAGAAAAAAAATTCTTTTGGCTGACTGTGAAGCCAAGTTTGCACCGCCTCTTTCATCTCATCATCAGTGCGAAACTTCGAACAAAACTTAGTGCCTCCTTGAGAGGTCCAAACACAAGGTAATTACTCGGTGCAAAGTTTGGTGAATATGGAGGATGTGGAAAACACTCGATATGCATATCTGTTAGTTTTTCTACCAATGCACAAGCGGTATGCCGCTGAGCATTATCCTACTGCAACAGCATACCAAAACGGAGCAAACTGCGACATTTTGACTTATTGTGGGTTTCAAATGGCTCTGAAGTAGATCACAATATGATTCACTGTAGACAGTAAATCCCTTGGTCATGTAATGTTCCAGGATTGAACCTTTACTGTCCCAGAAGAGCGTCACTTTGACAGCAGACGGAGTTGTGAAGAATGTTTTTGATTTCAGCGTTGATGAATATCGCCACTCCTTGCTTGCTCGCTTACTCTCTGGCTAGTAATATTGGACCCAGCATTCATCCCAATGACGATACATCGTAAAAAGTTCCCCATCAACTTCATAATGTTGCAATAGCGTTTCACAAGCATCCACACGAAGTTCTTTGATTTGGTTGGCAAATTCTCTTGGTACCCACCTAGAGTAGACTTTGCTGTACTTTAGTCATGGCTTCACATACCACATCATTCACGATATGCTAATGAACACTATTTCAGCCATCTCGTTCACTGTTATCCCATATCAATTGTTCCATTGCAGCGATAATGTCAGCCACAGTCCCAGTGTGACGCCGGCCGGAGCGAGCTGCATCAGTTGTACTTGACACCCCACTTTTAAACTTCCTGTGCCGTTCGTAAACTTGCTGAAGCGATAAACAACTATCCCCATACTGTCTTTGCATCCTGTGATGAATGTCTGCCAGTTTTTCACCCTTACTGCCCAAAAATTAGATAGCTGCATGCTGTTCCTCTTTGGAGCATCTTCTAACTGTGCGGCCATCTTGGCTTTGATTTGCTGACGTCACAGTCGGTGCATAGACCCCAGGTTCCTCAAATGGCAAGACATAATATATCTGTATGAGAAATCTACTACGAGATTTTAAATTTTTGTGGCCATATTAACGCTACTTTTTGACTCACTCTCGTATTAACAATAAAGTTTGAAGAAGCAAAAGTACATCTTAAAACTGCTACTCTATCATTTGTTTTAAAAATTTTGTTATTTAAAGTAACTCTATTTGCTGGATGGAAGTCGACATCAATAATCATTTGTGCTTGTGGAATGAGTAGTATAACCCATGGCGGTAAAGCTTGGGCTATACGGCAGACAAGCTCCCCTCAAGGTATCAACCATCTGTGAGGGATGATACCTTGGATCCCTCCCATCCTACAAAAGATAACTAAACAGTCAGTGGCGCACACTACCCAGAAAAAAAACCATCACAATCTCAGAGGAAGGACCAACAGTAGACTGTATGGAAAAAGGGTTGAAATTCTGGAGATGGCCTGAGAGGAAAGATGTTAATGAATATGAATGGGGAGATAATTTGTTAAAAAACAATCCCCAAAAACTAATCAACAAAAGGAATCAATAATTTTCTGTTTTATTTCTTGACAATTTTATGTAATAATCTTTCTATTGTGAAATTTATTAAATTTCTCTAATCAGATCCTTTTTATTTTATAAAGTAATAAATTTGTCTTTTTCTCAATATTTGCCTTTTTTTTTTTTTTTACCGTTTCCAGCTCCTACATTCCAATATGGACAATTGCATGCATTATTAATATTTAAATACTTCTCTGGGCTTATCTTAGACTGGTATTCAGTGCAATATTGGATCAAAGAATATGTTGCTGTCAAATGAGAAAAATATTACGTCTGGGCCAATGTTACCCCAACTTCAGGTAACTTTGGTCCCATTTTAAAAAAAATTAATTTCAGGACTTTGAAAAAGCGTAGAATTAAAATCATGTTAGGAATTGTTCATTAGCTTATTCTAAACATGGAAAAAAATATTAGAAGTTGAGATGATTTAAAATGGCTTTCCAATTTTAATTCATAGGTAATTAGACGTGAAATTCTGGGCCAAAATTACCCCAACTTACAGTACCCAATTTGGCAGGAAAACTTTATACAGAGTTAGGTTAAGCTGATCACACAGGTAGTAATATTTTCACTGTCTCAATGCTTACGACAATCAATGCAGTAAGAAGTCTGCCAACTTGGTTTCTTATTTGTAATTCTGCAATGACAAATTTCGCATTCTTTCTTATCAACTGCTTTATTTATAAAAGTGTCCAGAAATTTCTGGGACTGAATATCTTAAAGATAATACTAAGAAATATCCAATTATAGTAAAACCTTATTAAGTCGTCACTCAAGGGACCAAACATTTTTGACGACTTAAGCGGAGTGACAACTTAGGTGGAGTGGGAATTTTTGAAAAAACACGAAACAAAAAAAAAACCCCACTGAAATACAGTATTTTTATGAATTGCTGTAGGATTCGGTGAGAAAAACAAGATTGATTTTCAGAAATCAATACATGCAAATGAATGAGTGGAAAATAATAATAAAAAAAAACACTTTAAAATGTGATAACTATAAAATCGTTTTAAAAGAAAGGCAATGTCTGTCTTTGAAACGTTCTAGCCAACCATTGCTGCTGCCGAAATCTTCAATATTCAACTCCTTAGCAATTTCCATGACTTTTTCTTTGAGAATCACGGCAGAAATCAGCACATTTTGCGATCTGTCATGTTTTAGCCATCGAACTAAAACCTCCTCGATCTCGTCAAACTTCGATTTCCTCATTCTCTTTCTTTTGTCTTTGCAGTCAGCTTCTTCAATTACTTGTTTCGATGAAAGAATATTGTTTAATGTAGTCCTGGGGATATATGTTCTTTGGCAAAAGCTGTTTTCAAAACATTTGATTTTTCAAAAAGTGCAATTAAGTCTTTTTTTCTTTAAAAGATAACAAGTTTTCGTTTCCCTGGCATGTTAAAAATGTAATCCAACCACGAAATTGCAAGAGAAAAAATAGACCTACGAACAGGGCTTACTCGCTATGAAATGAAGTCACACTCAGGAGCGGTCAAGAAAAACGTCTACACTCGACAGTCGCAGCGAGAAGTGTGCTTTGAATGATTAGCAGCGAGATTCCAAGAACTCGAAAGGGTAGGAAAGGAATAAAGTGACAGGCGTAGTCGAAAATTCTCCGTAAAGGCTTGGCTTTCTTAAAGTGAAGGGGCGGGGCTGAAAGACAACACGATGGCATGCAAAATGGAGAAGATGCTTTTGGCCATTCTTGAGGGTGACGAGTTATCCGGAGTAGAATTAAATTTGGTGACGGGTAAAGGAGGGTTATTTTACATTATTGTGTATGAGACCTTGTCGGGACCAAAGGAAAACGACGACTTAAACGGAGTGACGACTTATCCGGGCGACGACTTAACGAGGTTTTACTGTACTTTGTTTTCACAGCAGAAATAACAATTCATTTCTCTGTAGATGTGCACATTTTCATACTTAAGACTTGTACAAGAAGACAATGGGAATGCTCAAAATTTATCTAGTCACAAGCAATTCTCTTGCAACATCACAATGGATGAACAAAGAATAAACATTAAGTTTTACTTCAGAACTAGACAAAATTACCACTGAGACTTAGAACTTCATAAAGTAAACTTGTAATGATGCAGCTTTAGCATGAACAAATGATTGAGTTCCATTTTGCAATGGAATGGAAACTGATGAAGGTAATGCAGCATTGAAAGGTCCTGTCAAATAGTCCTTTTTCCCTGCTTACTTCTGAAACCACTCAAAGTGGTCTAAAATGCAAGAAAACCATTGGATTACTGTCCAAATGTTGGAAATGAGTTGAACCTTATGCTACGATTTTCTTTTCTTTTTTTTTTTTTTTTTTATTATTCCTACGAATTCAGTGAGCACTGAGACACAGTTATAGTAATATTCAAACCACGTTTATCACAAAGCAACTATGTAGCAATCCAGAAACTGCTTTCTAAAGCTGCTTCAACAACCTTATTTAACAGTGCATCAATGAAGTAGGAAAAACATTACCATAATGATCACATAAAATGCTTTAACTTCTATGCTGTTAATCCCAGAACTTTCTAGACAAAGACCGTTTAATCTCTGAACCTTATTGTCAGGATTTTATTTATAATGTTAAGTGTCTTACAATTAATGGAGGATAATACATTTTCAGGTCAAATAAGATGAGTTCTAAATACTAACATTACAGATTGGAGACGTTTCATGTTCTAGTTATGCACAATAAATCTTCTCAGCAGTTCCTTCTTTCTTCAGTGATATAGTCAATTTGTATTATCTGTTACAAATAAAGATGTATAAAAAAACCAAAAACTTAAGATTCAAGAATCAAACAAACATCATTAAAAAAAAATATTTATTGTATATATCTTTGCATATGAATTACAATTTCCAAATTTCACTTAAATTAATATATTTTACAAAAAAAAAAAAAGAAGAAAAAAAGACAACAGTTATTTATAAAGAACTGTGATCTTTTTAATCAGTTTTTTTCCCTTTGCAAGCAAATGTTAAATCCAGTAAAGAATACAGAAAGACAAAAAACAAGACAAGTTTCTGCTTATTGTTGAACAAAAACCAAGCAAAAAACAAACAGCAGACAATCAACGAAAAACAAATCTAGAAATACAAGTATTCAATGCTGAAATTACAAAATAGAAAGATTATTAAGATATCAATTTGAGACAGATTGCATAAACACAATTAAATGATTTCCCCCCTGATGAGTTAAATTCTGTTTTAATTATTTTAACTTTTTTTTTTTTTAATATTGATATATATTTAAATTTGACAAAGATTACTTTAGTTACTTGAAAATAACTTACAATAAATTTAAAGCTTCGATAAATAGCTCATTATATATATTGTGGATATGCATGTCTGCATTATGAAATTTTGTAGGATACTTATCTACATAATTGATGCAGAACTAGAAGTTTATATTACAAATATTCAATTTCTTTTTTTAATTATTCAAGTTGGTTTTTTTTATTACACTGTCTGCAATAAAGCAGAAATCCTGAGAATGCAGAAGGAAAATTTATTCTACAGTGTAGTGCAAGAGCTTATATGTACAAACGTTGTCAATAACATTTTAAATTGAAGGCAGACATACGTAAAGGGGTTTCAACTGCGTAAAGCCTGCAATCTTGCTTGCATTGCAGTAACATCTTCTTCGTCTTCCTCCTCCTCTTCGGAGGACTGTACAGTGGTAGAAGTGCCAGGAAGAGATTCTGAGACAGCTGGAGCTTTGCCCAGTTGGCCTAAAAAAATAAGATAATCAACATTAAGTTCTTTAATTCCAATTCATACCAAACCAGGAAACTTAAGTTAACATATAAAAAAAGACAGGTATTAACATTTAAAATATTAAAGGAAAATTGCTGAAGGGAATAATTACGCAAAACAAAAAAATCCCAATCAAGGATTGGGATATCCAATATTCAATTTAAGCTCAGTATCAGGCTTGGTTGATAAAAGTCATACAAATTAAGAGACCCAAAGAAAACTATTTCATTTTTTATCAGGCTGCCATGTTTTGTATTCAAGATATAAATGACTGCAACTAAGTAATCCCATTTTATATTCTTAACAGTTAGGTCTATTTTCACTACTACATCCAACAATCTCAGGCTGAATATGTTTTTGTTTTTTACAAACTAAGGGACTATTTCTCTTATAATGCTAAATGCATGGGCTTAAGTTTGAATTCTGTTCATGTGGTTACTAACCTTCAGCTTAAGAACCAAAAAGGAATCTAAATTTCTAGCTAAATGTTAATGAAGGATATATATTTTAATAATTTTGGCTATTAAGTGGACTGAGACTATGGTTTACGTTGTCTATTTCAATGGCAGAAACAGTAGATACTATTTTGATGCATCATTTTAAGCCACTGATTTTGTTTTCGAGATGTGCATTTTTTTCTTTTTTTTTTATTTCCTAAGTATTTAACATCAGAAAAAAATTTAGAAAGCTTCTGTACAAAAAGCAAGTCTTTATTGGAAGAAAATGAGATGGTGTCCTTAAAATGGCATAGATACTCTAAAAAGTTGTAGAAATTATTTTTCTACAAAGTCACCTTGACAATTCAGGCATCTGTCACAACATTTGAACAATTTGTCCATGTCAGATGCATTAAGTCAGATACTGTTGAAGCCAATTTTTTGCAACAGGTTGGACTTTTCCATTGCATGTGAAGCATCAACTTGACCTTTGCTCTTTTAAGGCAGGGAACAGATGAAAATCACTGGGAGCCAAATCCAGATTGTATGGAGGATATCCCAAAATTTCCCAGTGGAAACCTTACAGCAAGTTAATGTGTCTTCTATGCAAAGTGTGTCGGGCACTGTTAAAGAGGAGGATCCTACAATCATTGAGAAGATTATGATGCTTCTTCCTGATGTTATTCTGCATTTTTTTTTAAAGTTTCAATAGAAGACCAGTTATCTAAGCAGATAGCCATTTTGAAATGACAATGCACACCTCTAATGGCAGACACGAAAAAGACCATACATAATATAACAAAAGCTCAGTGAATCTTTAGTTCTGTGAGTTCATGTTTTATATTTTCATGTTATTGTTCCTCACAAGTTACATTTTGTTACATGTAATTTTTCTTTATAAATTAATCCTTTGTAAGCTAAGCTGTTGCTAGTGTATATTAATTCATTGGCCTTTTTATTCTTTATTTATGTTTTGATTTTTTTTTAATATAATGGGTCATTTATTGTGCTGAATTGTGTTCTCTTTATGTGTCTTCTGAGTTCACTGAGCTGTAGATACTGGGCGCATCCAACTGATGATGGTATTCAAATCTGAAACAGGCTGTCTTAGATTCCCGGTATCAGAATTTCCAAAAACAGCTCAGTGAATCTTTAGTTCTGTGCATTTATGTTTTACATTTTCAAAATATTAGTTTTGTTTGATATAAATTTATGTATACTTTTTATTTTCTTGCTAAACATTCTGATATCTAACTTGCTCCAAAATTTTTTGTAACAAAACGTTAACTACAGTTTAGTGTTAGCCAATGCAATTTTCTTTTAACAAGTTTTACATGTAAATGTTAGTTTACATTTGCTTTAACAACACTTGTATTGTAAAATTATGTATTGGCTGCTAAGCTCTTTTTTAACCTCCTTTCCAAAGAAAATGATTTGTGTTTGTAAAAGTATGTATTCTCCCCTCCTCTGCCTTATTTAATAACTCAAATGAAGCTTTTTTAAACTTGGTGTGCATATTTAAAGACTGGAGATAATCTAAATTTTATATTTGAAATCCTCTCAAATGGATCCTTGTTACTAAATTAGCATATATGAAGGTGTCAAAATTTCCCTTAGAAAAAAACATTAGTATGGGAAGTAATGAAGTCTAACATTAAGTGCTAATTTGTTTATTTTGTAAAGGGATTTGCATGAGATTTGATGTGGATTAAAATAAAGGAATTAAAACAACTTCAATAAATGTATATTTTTTTTTCTGTTCAGAAATGAAATTCTTTGTATTCAACTTAATAATATTAAAGAAAAAAATAGAAAAGAAATTTAAGACAAGCAAGTTTAAAATTGTTTCAGAAACTTCTTGTTATTAATATCACAACTTAGTAAATGCTACTTGTTCTTGTTTGTATATTGTTGATATGAAATCTTTTTATGAGCAATGATTTTCTTATACAATTACTTAAAGCATTTATTGAACATGATTTAGAATAATTAATAATCTAATAAATCACTCAACATCAAATATGTTTCTGCTTATTATACAGTTTCGGATACCAGTACATTCTAGAACTAATTATAAATTTGTAAGTCCCACAAATGCGAATGACATAACATGCGTTGATGAAGTAATGATGAAGTGAAAATAAAACAAACTTGCTTCATAAAACAAATATAAAAGGCTAATGAAAAATTATCCTACAGATTCGGAATACTTTGTATATTCCCTCATCAAGGATGGTATAAATATTTAGGATAGCATAAGATGGAAACACAATGTTATTGACTGGCTTAGCAGTAGTGAAGAAGATTTTGCAAACCTGTGACTACATTATAGGCTTTAAGTTGGATTATGTAGAATGATTCAGTGAGAAGGAGTAGCATAGTTTAATGTGGTGGACGAGAGGATTGGCATCTGAAGTTGGGAGTGTATCCAGTTTCACTGAACTGTATTACTGTGTATGATCATATGGGGTCTTTGATAGTGAAGGTATTTTTATGTTCTTTGATGCATATAGATAGGGACGTCATGTTTGTTCACATAGCCAGAGAGGTATTGTTTATAAAGGATCCAATAAACTGTGTTTGATGATCATTTTATTGTGTGTTGTGTGAAATGTGTATGTCTGGGATATGAAGGTAAGGGGCGGGTTTAAAATCAAAGGATAGGTAGGAAGGAAGGAAAAGGGATGTCCCAGTTGCGGAAGAGGTGGGAGGAAGAGTAATGGAGGTTGAATATATTGTAAACAGTATTGAGATCCATCTTAATGTGTTTGTTAGATGGTTGTTTCAGTTCAAATTGGAAGTGGGAATCCTTGGAGTTGAGATGTCTTTATGTGTGTGTGTGTAATATAATGTT
>JAFIDM010000001.1:69321158-69348608 GCA_023159025.1 Thereuonema tuberculata
AATGTTTCCATTACTTACAAAAAACGGCATCATCAACACGAGAGTAAATAGAAAACCCAAATGCTCCAACAGCTACACAAATTACAACTCAAACACACCCATATAAAATCAACACCACTGATTTCCTTGTAGGCAGGGCATTGATCACATGCCCTACACAATTAATTCTAAACATGGAGTTCAACACTTTACAACAAGCTACGTGTTTTTGTTTTGGATTGTTCTAAATGTTTTTTGTTGTCTCTAATGATGGAATATGCAAAGTATTTTGAAACCATAGGATAATTCTCCATTACCCTTTTATATTTGTTTTTATCAAGTAAGTGTGTTTTACACTCATTGCCAAAAAAATTAGCACACCCAGAAGCAGCACTGAAAATGAAATGACATTTGACATAAACAATGAGAATGATAATGCAAATAACTGATTATGATATTGGAGCAAATGGACAGTTTATTTGGCAAAACACTACAGATCAATAGTCCCTTTAGTATGCATCGTGGATAATGCGGCAATATGGCTTGGTATAGTCAGAGAGATGTCTAATGGTATCCTGAGGAAGATGCTCCCGTAGCTGTTGCAACTGCTGCTCCAGATTGCTCATATCTGTTGATGAGTGAATCTGCCATCCCATCATTTTCAATCAGCAACTAGTTTAGAGATCTGGAGGGCCAAGGAAGAGTGTAGACAGCACAGATACAGTCCAAGGAAACCAGTGTTATATATAAAAAGGCATTATCTTTTTGGAAAATGGACCACTATAGCCGTCCATGAAGGGAATCACAGGGACCAAAGCATCTCCTGAATATACAGCTGTGCCATCAATGTTCCCCTGATCACTACCAGTGCAGATCAAGAATCATAGGAGCTGGCTGTCCACACCATGACAACACCAGTCCTGGCAGTGTGTTGCTCAACAATGAAGACTGAATTTGTGCACTGCCTCAGTACTTCTCCAAACTCAAGTAAGGAGGTTATCTGCATCCGAATAAAACCTGGATTAATCATTAAATATGATTTGTGTCAGTCCACAGCCACCCATGCCACATGCTCACTACACCACTGCAAATGAAACCGCGGATGATTATGGGATATAAATGGTAGACAGCTTAAGGGACATCGAGAATGCAAGTTGCCTTGCAATTGTGAGGGTAGACATACGGGTTTCTAGTGATCCTACTACATGTCTATGGATGGTGGACAGGGACACTCTTGGATCAGTTCCTGCCTATCAGACCATGACATGCAAGACCTAGGCAGACTACCAGATGAGAAGACTATCATCTGGTAGTCTGCCTAGGTCTTGCAGTATCTTCCCTGTGCATCTGTGTGCTCCCTTAGGTCTTCACTGCTCCCAACACCATTGCACAATACAGTCGGAACAGTCCAGATGGCAGCCAATTCGATAGAAAGACCAGCCTGCTTCCCACAGTCTAACAATAGAACTCTCTCAAACTTTCTCAGTACTGCATTAAATGCATCATTCAGGCATGCTAAGAACTCCGTAACCACACTGATTATAAAGCACACAGTGGTCATATGACGGCTGTTCACATGACCATAGCCATAGTGATACCAATGTCCCTGGTGGCAGTTCTCAGAGAGCAATCACAGCCCAACTGCAATCAATGGCACAACCAGCTGTGATGATGCTGTATACTGAGTTGTCATTCCCGGGTCATTCGTTCTAGATGTCTTAATCTTTTTTACCAATAAGTGTATTTTCACTTTCTAATCTTTGTAAATCCCAATTAATATATTACAGATATAGCACTTAAATTAATAAGTAAAACTTACTTGAACTATTTAAAATTTCACAAACTATTATTTTAACATATTTAACATACCTGAAATCATGTTAATAGTATACATAGAATGATACTAAGAGTTAAGATTGGTTTACCCACAATTTATTTAATGTTAAGACTAATTAAAAACTGATCATATAAATAATAAAATACAAATTTTGGAATCAACTTGCAGATACTGTTCGTTTTCGTTTACGAGAGCCTTCAGCGCTTTTGCGCGTGCGTCAGGTCTCCTTTGATTTCTTCCAAATAGGGGCGAGGAAGATGGGATGTTTACTTTTTATAGTGTTAGTTTACTAGTAGCTGGGTTCTATTTGCACTTTTCGGGAAAGAATTATAAAAAGAATAAATACTATTGCAAAAATAACAGGTACTAAAAGAAAAACAGGTCTTAAGAAAGTGTCCATCTCAGCATATCAACCCTTTGCGGGGTAGAATCATCTGTGTTGTTGTATTCTTGCTTTTCGAAACGGACAGTAATTCTCTTTGATATTGACAACTTAATGTTAGTTAAAAAATCTAGATTCGATCCCAATGGTTAAAGGATTTTTTTTTTTTTTATGACCCTTTCAAATGAAGACAACATTGTTTTTCAGGGTTAAAAATGAATAAATATCATTGTCCTCCTGATTTCTGCTGGCCAAGAATTGCTATCATTTGTAACTATATCACCCACGTGTTTGGCCAATTAACAGGGATTTAACCTTTAATTTAAATAACATTTTATCAATAACTTACCAGCAGTAAGCTCAAATAAAACTTTGTCAACTTCTTCCTGAGCCTCTTCTTCCAATTCATCTTGATCTTCAACAGATGAGAGAGTATCTTCCAACATTTCTTCAATAATTCCAGCCTAGATAAATAAATAAAGAGATATTGTAACTTGCTTAAATTGATCTAATAAGTTGCTTTAAATATTTGAATTCTTTCAACTTTTACATCAAACTTTTATTTCCTATTCAATATGTATTTGTACATTTTCTTGAAAGTGGTTACTTTTAATGATCAAAACTTAGAATTTTTATTTGAAATTTAAAATTCTAACCATAATAATATCATGTGCCTTATTGGAAGCAATCACTGGGAATCAGAAGATACACTTCTTATTGGGAATGCTCATTTCCTGACTACAATTATTTCACTATTCAAAGAAATCAGTAAATACTTTGGGAATTTCATACTTTTTTCATAAAATACTGGAAAGTTTATTTTAAACAAAATACTTAAGGAGTTGCAATTATTTACCCTCAACATTTCTTTTGACAGTTCTTGCATGGTTTGCGCAACTTCAGGCACTTTAACCAAGCTTTGCATACTTTTCATCACTTCAGTACTCTTTTGGAGAGTACCAGCTATTCGAATAGTTGCTAAAAATAAAACAAGATATATTTTAAACAGTTATTTAACAGTAATTGTTTTTTGTTTAAGAAAGTATGTGGATTTAGAAAAGAAAGCAAATTAAAAACAAATAAAACTACTCAATACAGAAATCTTCATTTTTACTTTAACTTTTTAAATTTATCATAATAATCATTCAACAATAACATTTTTTTTCCAATATGTATTACTTCTTCATTATGTGTAAATTAAACTGAATTTAAAAAAAAAAAAAGTAAGATGTAAATGTCTCTTTTGACTTATAGCTTGTAACAAATAAAAATAGGAGAAACAGAATCAACAGTCTTCTTTTTGATAACAATGAAGAACCTTTTGAAATCCCAATAGCAGACTCTGGCTCCCAGTTGTCAACGAACACATCCACAGTAAGCAACCCTCGAAAATCCCACTCGCAAACTCGCAATTTGCGAATAGAAATTAGGCACTTGTGAGTGGAAAAAAATCATCTCGCAAATCGGTTTTTTCCTAAATTCAAAACCTTGGCTGCTGTGCCAATTCAAATTTACCGCCTATTCAAATTCACCAGGATGTGAACTCCCGCGAGGGGTATTTCATGATGGAAGTTTCCTCTACCCTTCACCAATCACCATTTGTCAATTTATAGGTAGGTGATATATATAAGGACATATATATAATGATAGGTCGCGAAGCCAAATTTTATATACCTACCAATCGGGCGGGTTCCGCTGTTAGTATAGGTATATCGTATATATATGAAATTTTGCCCCCCCCCCCCCGTTAATTAGCCAGCGAGTGTAAATTTCCATTTGCGAGTTGGTTTAGGCATGAATTTTCGAGGGTTGTAGTAAGGATGCTGCAATGGTGAAATTCAATAGATTCTTGCAAAAGATATACTTAAAAATTACAATTTTGTTATCTATATACAAGGTTGTTACAAATGATTCATTGGGTTTTAAAGTCCTATAACTTCCTAAGCTGTGGATCGCACTCATTCATGCTAATCACATAACATCTCAAATTTTAAAATTCACAGGTGCAGACTTCCTTGTGACAGACCAGGTGGCAGCACAAGCTCCATTTGCAAAATGGCGATTATGCAGCAGAAAGCATTTTGTGTTTTGGATATGGGAAGCGTTTATCCGTTATTACCGTGCGTTCTAAAGACAGTAAGAAACCGAACCCAACAGAAAGACACTGTTTACATGCCACCATTGGCAACAGCATTGGATGAGCATCGATACCATATTACCACTACTTTGATGACCATCAACAAGAAATGCTACAACGTGTGTGGGCTGAACTAGACTACCACATAGACCTGTCATGTGATGAGGGCAGCTCAAGTCGAACATTTATAGTGATATGACTAAAACTTGGATAATTACTGTTGTTTTCCATGTAACATTCATTATTTTATATACAATACTTTTTGAAATACAGTTTTAAAAAAAAAAACAAAAACAATGAATCATTTGTAATAACCCTGTATTTAATGGGCATACAATGCTGGAATACCTATAAGATCTGTTACTGGAGAAGGAAACATTTAAATCAAAACAGATAAATTCATAAATTCAGAAATTTTATTGTTTGTTTTTGTCTTGTTTTTTCTTTTCTTTTTGTAATTAATGTAAGGGCATCAGAAATTTTATCTATAAGCAGTACTAGGATAAATCCAGTCTAGTTAGAACTTTTAACATAATTTGATAACTACACTACACATACAGCAAAAAATTTTCTTCAAAATTTTTAAGAAAAATGGCATTACTTAAATTGTAACGAATTTTTTTAGACGTTAATTTTTGGAACATAATGGGAGACAGACATGAAAGGAAGTAGCAATGCACGGTTTCAAAATATGCAAACTCTTCCCTCCCCAAAACAAAATGCTATCAGTCCGAATAAAAGCACAAAAGATTAAGGCAACAGAACTAATCATGCTCTACATGTATGTGGATAAAATTCTCATGGAGACAAAAATGTCGTATATATCAGGAAAATCTTTTTTAAAAAGCAAGTGGAACAAGCAAAGGGAAGCAATACAATAAAGAAAGCTTGGTCTACTAGCCATTAACCTTGGTTGACTTATAAATGACTTATGTTGCATGCAGAAGACATAAATAAACTGATAAGTGCTTTCTTCTGCTGAGCAAGTGTGTTGAGAAATAAAGAACAATAGTTTTTAGTGATAAATTTAAAACAAAATTTATCGTTATTTTTTTTTTAAATAAAAATTTTGAACTGCCCTCTATTAATGTTCGGTACAGATCTCTTGTAGTACTTGAAAAAAAAAAAAATCCCCATACTCAAAAATCAGATAGCTTGATAAACACTGCTATAGAATAGGGATGGCGAACATATGACATGTGTGTCACTGGATGGCAGGCCAGCATGAAAACATTAAAGAAAATGTTTTCCGAATTATGGTATACTTTTTAAAACAATTTTTTGACAGCATGTTTTTTCCCTTTTCTATTTTTCAATATACATAATTATGCAATGAGCTCACTGTAACTTGTACTATTAACACTTTACTATTAGCAACATGAAAATGTAGTAAGGGAAGAAATATTTTACTTTTAAAAATCTGGAGGTTAAGGCTGTGCGGAGAGATTTTAAAAGTTTAACTTGGCAACACTGCGGATATTAGTCCAGAGCGTCAGCCCAAAGTTGAAGTTTATCACAACAGCTCATTTTGCCAAAAAAGAGAGAATTTAACTTAATTTTATCGAGTGGTTGGATATGGACAATTTTAAAATGGAATTGATAGAATTTCAAGAAGCTCTATGTGGATGAACAAATTCGTCAAATCCGGCCACAGAACTTGACACTTGAACAGTGAAACAGCTTCCCACAGAAATTCTCAGCCATGAAGGAACTTGCCATAGGATTACTTACTTTGCAGATCATCCATGCACTTGTGAACAACTGTTTCCACAATGAGCTTTGTAAAGTCAAGGGTTGAAAATGTCTTGGTAAAGACTTAAGTGCATGTTGTGTGATGTTGAAGATAGCCTATTATGAATTGAACATAAATGGCTTGGCTAGTAATATTTAGCAAGTTTCAAACTAATGACTGAAGGTCCATTTGCAATATTTTTATTTTCTATTTTTTAAAAATGTTTTAATAAAAAAAATGTATGTATTACAATATTGATGTGGGCTACTTGATCTTCTTATAAATAACATTGGTTCAAATTAAAATTATCTTATAAGGAACACCTTTGGGTTCAAACAAACAAATATGCACCAAAATCCAGACGATCATTTACTTACCTCTGAATTCACTGGTGATAAAGTCTTATTTCTGTAAACCTCTGCAACTGTTCACTAGAGGTCTCTGAGCATAAGGGCTTGAGGTTTGAAGGAACAGAGAACTCTAGTGAACAATTGCAGAGGCTTACAGAAAGATTCTCACCAGTGAATTCAGAGCTAAGAAAATAATCACCTTCTGAATTTTGGTATGAATTTTGTGTGTTATTTGTTAGAGCCCAAAAGTGTTGCTTGTTAGTCTTAAAACTAATTTATTTACTTATTCTTAAAATGACTTTTTAGCGATATCTGCAAATTTTATTTTTATAGAGCACACAATCCAATGTACTTAAATGATGGTATAAACTAATAACATATTACATTTTATAATTTAAAGGACTTAGGGGGTTTCTTAATGAAATGCTAATTTAAAAAAAAAAAAAACACAAACAAGAGGTGGGACAGCAGACAATTGAAAGCAATAAGTGCATCTGTGATGGAAAAACTCCCCCCCCCCCCATTTTTCATTTTTACGCAATAAGCTAAATTTTAAGTGGCGCACTAGTAGGAAAAGGGTAGTCGTCCCTGCTGTAGAACATGGCAGAATTCTTAATATCAACTTTGATATAGATCTGGAATTCTGGCAATATTTAAAAATGGCTCATGAAATATGTACATAAACACCAAAATTCAATCATGTCTAGATGAAAAGGTAAGAAGTATCTTTTAAATATGAAATAGATATGTAATAGTTTTGAGTAAATGTGCTAAAAAAATCTTAAAATTTGGAAGCTCACGCGTCACTCAAAAAATCGCCTAAAATGAGATGTGTGCATGATTCTGTATAGTAGTTTGAAATAAAAATAAAAAATAATAGAAAATATTTTGAACATGTATATTTTCTGCAAGATTTCTACATTTTCTCATTACAGCAGTTTGGAGAAAGTAAACTTAAAATTTAAATAAAAAAAAAAGACACTTACCTAACTGATTTTTCATTGATAAAACAACTGAATTTATCTGAGCTTTGGAAGAATAAATTTTGCTGATGGATTTTCGGGCTCTGACAACTTCTTTAGCGAGAATAACACAGACATCTTTGTCACCTTTTTTGGCAGCCTCTTTCAATGATCTCTTCACTTTTTCTTCTTCCCTTTGTATGGCTAAAAGACAAAAAGAGCACGTTTTACTGGCAAATAGCTTCAGAAAATATTTTTTATTATAAAAAAAAAAAAGCATACATTCATGAAAGTTTTATTGTTTAGGAAAATTTCTTACTAATGAACATTTCTGTATGTAAACCAAGCTGTAAATATAAACTTACTTATTTATACAAAATGTAAGTTTCTAAGCTAAATCAAAGCAAGATTTACATTACATTTGTTTCCTACCATCAACATACCATGTAAAATTAGAGTAAAAGATGTATTCATTTTTCCTTCTATTAATGAAAAACTCCTTTTTAAAGGTTAACAAATGTTGAAAAAATAACGATACATTTAAACAAATAATTTTATTTATTTGATTAAGACTTATTGCATAATACACACGTTTCTGATTAAGGTTGTAATGTGTAATATTTTTTTTTTATTCCCATTATTGGTTACAGAGGTTGAGACTGCTTTGTGTATTCCGCTTACTTAAAAAAAAAAAAAAATCTTTTTTTTAAAAAATTTACCTGAAATATAATTTAGAAAGTTTGCCTGTTTATCATTCTGTAAACATTTCAATAGAAAGAGAAGTTAATGCTTTTAAATTTCTACTCAGTATTTGCTTGGCCAACAGATGTAAAACAAAACAAATTGGTCCATCAATTTGGATCCCATTTGTTATTTCATTTTAATTGAGAAAAGACAGAAATCTGGCTTTTCTAAATGATAAATCTTATAGAATCTTTCTTTGCTTAGCAGTGGAGAGATAGTATCTCCTCCACTTCTTTTCTGTTGAAAAAAAAAAAAAATCAATGGGAAAAAGCCTTATTAAACATATTTTTAATAATTTAATTTTTTGTCCAAAGAAAATCTAATTTTTTTTAATTAGTCTAATTTTCTAGGATTTTCCATGTTCATCAAATCAGTTAAGTCTTTGTGTTTTAATATGTCTCTTTTACTCCCACCACCACCTTAATAACTGTTCTACCCGTGAAAACATCTTTTCAGATACTTAGTATCCACATTTACAGACAAAAATCAATTTAACTTTCACTTATGAAAACTTCCCATATGGGTTCTTGTCAAAAAATGCACTTGTGAATGTAACAAAAACCACCATAGAAAGCACAAAAAATAAAACACATAAATTCTATCAATCTCCAAAAATGTGCATTAATCAATGTATACATGTGCTTTGAAATGATTAAATGTAATTGGAATTTATCAATTTCAGTAAGTAATGCAGATTTAATAAATTTGTCAGAAAATGAAAATTTGACAAGATTCTGTCTATGTTCGGCAGATTTCAAACCTGCAAATATGCACTGAAAAAACACATACACAATACAAAATAACACCACAGTAGTTTATGGAAAGTGAACTTCAAGTTTTTCTAGTTGTTTTTAATACAGAAGGGTTTACAGTTGGGAGTAGTAGGAATGTTATCTGTAGATTAAAAACGGAAAGTCCACAAAATTCATAGTTACAAACTGTCTAAGACTAAACAAAGTCTTTCTGGGTTTATCATCGAAGGAGTGTGGATTGGGCTGATAAGTTCCTAAAAAGGATGAAACAGCATTCCAATTCCCTCTGATGGTAAACAATAAAGGCATGAATGTTTATTTATGTGCAGTATTTGGTTTTTATTTCTTAAAGCAAGAGTATTTTTGCTCTTTCTCAAGTCATCATTTATTTGAACCATGAGGTTTGAGATTAAGGAGTTAAGAATTACACGCACATATATATCAACATTTTTGTTTGAATATCAAAATAAACCCACTTTATTTGCTAAGCTTCAAAAGCTTCTTAATTAAAAAAAAATGAGGATTCAGAGAACTAAATTTTCAAGATAATCCTGAGGTAAAGTACTACTTGACGCAAGAATGCAAATATTATTTGAATGGCAATCAGTCGGGAATTTTTCATTAACTTTTGACATTTATGATTTGAGAAAAATGATACAAACAAATTAAAAAACATTTCCTACTTATTCATCTACAAAAGTAGATTAATGGAAACTAGGGTGTTTGAATATCAAAAGAATTCTACATTTAGAATCTATCATAGAAAACAACAGTGGTTCCCAACCTTTTTCAGCTGTTCACCTTTCCTTATCGGAATACATCCGCGGTCCATCGGTCCATGGTGGAGTAAAAAACCATAAATAAAAGAAACCAATCAAAATGCAATTCGATTTTTCTGATCTTTTCTGATGGTTTATTCGATGGTTTCTGATAGTTTTAGGATCAAGTCGCGACCCACCTGTAACTCTTCCGCGACCCACTAGTGGGTCACGATCCACCGGTTGGGAACCAATGGAAAACAATAAATAGAGTTAACTTGCCACCTTTTAATACCACCTGAATGTTAAGATCCTATAAAAAGTTATTAAAAACAAAAACAAAATAAAAACCAAGTTGGTTGATGGTTTTGACCCTAGCTCCTTTCTTTCTCACTTGATTTTTTATCAAAATCAATAGAATTTTCCTTATAACTAACTAAACAATCTACGAAAGTTTTAAAATCCAATATTAAGTCCAGATAGCATAAGCTTGTGATCTCAATAACTTAAAAATTGTATTCCTACAGACTAAACTATTAGATGTGTCAGCTGTTACAAAGATGATTGATTTTGGTAAGAAAAATCGAAGCTATGGGACAATCTGGGCAAAAAACTGACAATCTAAATAACTGAACAATCTTTTTTTTTTTTTTTAACAACTTTTTGTGAGCTTTTACATTTGAGTATTCAAAAGTTGGCGAATTATCTACATCTTATAATACTGGGATAAGTGAACTTGGAGAAATTATCATTATGAAATAAGGAGTGAAAATTGATAAGACAATTTCAATCTTTTTGCTTCATGTGATTTGTTTTTTCTTTAATCTTTCTACATTCTAATTCCTTATTCAGAACTCTAAAAAAGACTATTTATCCACTTACGTTAACAGCTTTTATCAAGCTCTTCATGGTTTTCGTTTTTTCAGAAAGGTAGGGGGATTTACAGGCAACTGCTTATAACTTTTATTGAAGTGTGTCTCACACAACTGCAGTCCATTATGCTTACGCTGAAGTATAAGCATTCTTTAAAGGACTAAATACCAAACTGTATGATCAATTTATCTACTACTAGAAAAACTACAATTAATGGTTTCGTTTTTAATAACACAGTACTAAAATTAAAAACGCTAATTTTTAGCATTCAATAGTAGGGATTTTTACTAAAGACTTTAGGTTTTATACAAAGTTTTTGATAGTGTTTTTAATTTTGTTCAACGATGGTTAGGTTAAGCCAATAGATTGCATGTGGAACTGCTTTAGATATTATAATTTAGCTGTACTTGATTTAAAAAGATGTGGAAAGTTACTAGAATTTTGTAATTCTTTATTATGGCTTTAATTTAAGGTCTCTACCCCTTTTTCTTAACTGTAAATTTGCAAGGACACATCAGCATTTCACCATCAACTAGTTGGTTATCCAAATCTTTAAATTTAATGGACTTTAGTACTTGTATTAATTAGTAATTGTAGTTTCTAACCTTTTAGTAAATCTACTCAACTTGCTTTAAAGCATTTTTAGTTTTTTTTTTGTATACTAAAATGTCTCCCATTAAACCTTGTGGGGTCCACAATGTCTATTTTCTTGTTTTTCATACAAATATATTATTTAGTTTGTAAAAACATATTTTTAGTTATAATCACTTTGACGATTCAGGGATTCATACGTACTGCATTACGTCCTTAATAATAGAAATAATAATAACTAGATTAGTACGAAGAAAACATGAAAAAAAAAAAAAAAAAATTCTTATATCTCATTACTTCCCGGACTATTAATAATGTGTATTTAGTAACCTGGTCGTCCCATTGTTTGTACGCATTTAATAAGAGGCGTAATATTTTCCTTATACCTCGGATCTGTCTGTCTAGCTGTCTACTTTCTTTGCGCAAACGGGCGGTCCATTCTTGAACCTGTAAATAATAATCACAAGCGATCAGAATAAGTCTTAATTAAACTAATAAATAACTAATAATAACTTAGCAGGATACGTAATTTAAAGTTAAAAATCAACTACGCCCTGGGAGAAGGAATCGTTTCACTTCGACGATAAAGCAGATCGATCTTCTTACCTGATCCTTCGGCGATTTCTCTGGAGTTTTTCCGAATAATCCCATGGTTTGGAAAGGAAATTCAACAAAAAAAAGTTTGGGTTCACTAGCAAGTAAACTATCAAAAAGTAAGTTGTGTTTTGATTTCGGCCATTTTCGCAGATTCGCATTTCCGGAAGAGGAAAGTGTCGTTAAGTGACATCTGTTGGCTAGCAGTGTAAACTAAGGTCGCCCTACACGGTACTTCAATAGCATAGGGTGACCGTGCCAGATTATTCCAGTCAATTTCTTTTAATAAATTTTAATTCGAAGCTTTAAATTAATTATAGATTACGTTAGAGACAAAATATATTGTTAGTTCGATTTATGTTTTTATCTTTTCATAACTTACAAAGTTATGAATAATGAGAAAACTCAAGTAATCACCTACAAAGATGATTGAAATTGATCTCTAACATGGATTTTTACATAGCAGGGGGATAAAACAAAAATTAACAAAAAAGAAATACAAAATTTCTTTCTCGATAACTAATTTCCTGGATAACTCCAACTCAAAGAAGTGTTTTCCTATTAGAGAAATAATTTGCGACCCTTCCCTCACACACCAACTTTCTCAATTGTTTTTCCCATCAAAAATTGTGTAGTTTTTGTTGACAAAACTAAAGATTATTATACATTTTAATATCTATTATTAAACTGCAGTCATAATTAAGATATAAATTTACTGTAAAAAAATCCTCCCTTACAAGACTTCCTTGATACTTATGAATTGATGTAATGTAAAATTGAATGTAATTACTAAGAATGACCCGGTTATTCTGCTTGTGAAATTTTAGCCATAAGTTAAGTTAAGCCATAAGTGAAGCCATAAGTGAAGTTTTAGCCAAAGTGAGGGGGCTAGAATCAAAGGCAGCTAAACCATGTTTTGAAATTTTTATATTTTTAAGGTGGTAGCGTTGTATGAAGAAATCTTCAAAATACTAAGAGTAGGAATTAGAACTCAATGGATAGCACACTGAACGCCTATAATGGCAGGTTATTCTTTTATTGAATAATTAAAATGGATTTAGCTGCCTTTGATTCTAGCCCCCTTAAGTCTTTAACATTGATCTCTCACAGAAGCCTTCGCAGAACAATAATTTCTTCTCTTCAATTTACTACATGGCACTGTGATGTTAGTTCAGCTCTGAAGTAAAATGACCCTTAAAAGTCTAGAACCATCAATGCCTAATCATAACTAGGCCTACAGAACATGATCAAACTATAAATATAAACTTTCTTATAGATCAGTACGTTATTATTATGGACATATAACGCGACCATAAGAGTATAAATAGGCCGACACATATCCACACTGACATCACCTGGAACAGTAACAGTTTTCTACAGACTGGAAAACTTGAGTTTCTATTGAAAATAATGTTTATATTTCATATTTACATAGCTAAAAGAAGAAAATGAACAGCAATTAGATCTGAATCACTACTCGATCGTGTCGTTATGACAAGCAATTTTTTTGGTTTGAAATACCTGCCTGCAGCCTCGTGCATTCATTTAAACTTGAGACTATAAAAGGGTTCAGACTAGCAAATCCACGCTTCAATAACATAAAACAGTCTCTCGTCATTACAGTATTACTAGTGAAATATTAAGTACTACAAATAATTTCCTTGAGCATTTACTCTTCACTAATAATGTTTTGCAATTATTAGATAGGGTATAACAAAAAAACCTTACTTGAGTTTGTGGTATTTTCATTGTGGAAAATAACATCTCTTTTTATTTAATTTCCAATGAATCCCAATACTTATAGGAAGTAAAATTTCTGAATGTATTACACACATTTTTAAAAGAAACATTTCCTTCATGAGAATTTATGAGTAATATTTATTTAAATGACAAGACAATGTTTATAAGGAAAAATGATCTAACATCTAACAATTCAAAAACTAAAAAAAATCTTACTGAAGATAGGCTTGACTTTAAACAACTTATTAGGCTTATTTCGTAAACGTTATAGTACGGTATAAGAATATTCAAAATTTATAATTAAGATTGTACTCGAAATTATTAAAAATAAAATACTTCTTTAAAAAAAAAAGTTACTGTCTTTATTAATGTTTCTTTCTCTATAAAGGCCACAGAATTTGGTTCAAAAAACTGTTCAAACTTTCTCGGCAATAGAAATAGTTATTTTATTTTAAATTAAAAGCTATAATAATTATCTCATAACTACTATTACGTAAATGCTTCTATCTACCTTCGTTTTCAGCATTGGATACTTGAAAATACTAGCCTCGGGCTGATATCACTTCCGGTATCCTGGAAGCAGAACCTCACTTGTCAGTAATTTGTAAATAACTTATATTTTGTAAAATAATAATTGTCAGCTATTTTTTTTTTAAAGATAGCAATTTAAATATGAGTAGTTAATATTAATCAACAATAAATAATAAATTTTTAAGTAAGATACGATATTCCATCTACATTTATTATTTCATTGTTTTGTGATTATTTTCCGAAACGAACTCGCGAAAATTTTGGAATGATTTCAAAAACTAAAACACTTATTTTAATTTTGAGATTTCTTATATTACTTATTGCTTTCTTGTACCTAATTTCTGAAATATTTAAATTAAATCAGTTTAATCTTTGTTTTGTCCACTAATATCAGTACTGGTCCAAGCCATTGTTCAGGGCAAAGAACGTAAATAAATTGATTCAGGGTTGCCAACCTGATGGAGGACCGCAGCGTCCCATCCTCCAACCATTACTATATCTTACTAAATAATGATTTAATAATGTCATTTATAATATAATTATTAATAATACATGAATTTCCGTAAATATCTTACTAATTAATGACTTGACAGTGCCATTTGTAATAGTAATTAAATGTAATTTGCATAAATTCAAATTATCAAATAATGGGCTAGTTATGTTTCATACCAACATTCCAACAGTAAAGTCTGAGACAGTCGCTATTGCTAGTTACGACATTTATCAATGTATCTGTGCAGGGACGGATTAAGGCCTTAGAGGCCCTAAGCACTTAAAAGATTAAGGTCCCCATATACAGAGTGTGCGAAAAGTCCGTATACCTCTGGATGTAAATGTATGCTAAAGAGACAGTCGTACATATAACTCTTCTGGAAATAAGACATCAGCGAGCAATGGAAGTAACAATGGCACATTGACAGCACGCGAGCAATCGAATAATGACAATAATTTAAGGAAGCCAGCAGTGATGGAAAGTTTGGCTGATTTAAGCAGGCTGATTTAAGCTCGATTGAAGAGCGTTTAGTGACTGCAGTCATGGGCGGATATACGGGGGTGCTAGGGGATGCGCCGCACCCCCAGATTTTTGGGATGATAATTTTTTTTGCAGATAAATAAAAATGTTTTCTATAATAATATATTTATTAATTATTAATTTAGGCCTAAAAACGGAACATTTTAAATTGGGTTTTGGTATTTGAATTTGGTATACAAATACCTCATATCTTCCGGTGAGCTCGCACCCCCAGATATCAAGACCTAAATCCGCCCATGACTGCAGTTTGGATTCACGAACAACCGCATATGGAACAAACACTTTCACAAATTATTACCAATTTCCAGCTGCGATTTTTTGGAAGGCTCTACCATCCAAGAGAATATTATTGGCATGGGAACGGATGACTTTTACATCAGGATCCGTGAAGGATTAACATTGGATGGGAAGACCGTCAACGCATTTGGAAACATATGCTGCTACGGAAGAATCCATAACGCGATCTCCCGTGAAGTCGACTGGGAAGCGTGCTGCCGAATTGGATATTCCCCGGTCAACCATGAGAGACCAGATACGAAAGAATTTGACGTGAAACCGTTGTCAGTGGATGAGCTGTCAGATGTGGATTTAACAAGGTGCAAAGAAGGTGCAACCTGCTTCTCCAAAATTTCCCAACAAGAGAAGATTCAACGAGTTCTGTTTAGCAATAAATGTACTATCTATCGAAGTTCGAAAAATCGGAACGTTCAAATTTTGGTCAAAGGAATCCACATATATTTCAAGAACTCGAACAACAGAAGAACATCTGTTTGGACCGTATTTCGTTAATGGCCCAGTGAATCAGGCGACTTATCTGCCTAAGATTAACAATTGGTTGCTGCCTGAACTTAAGTTGAATGGCATAGCTGAGACTGTGTGGTTTCAACAAGACGGAGCACCAGTTCCTTTCACCAGAGAGTTGCGCCTTGATGAGTTTTTCCCATACAGGTGGCAGAGCCGTCGCATGGGAGGGGCGACCAGGGCGATCGCCCTGGGCGCCGTGGCAACGGCAAAAATAAAAAACAATTGGTAATTCGGTTGTTTTTTTTTTGGTTGTTGAATTGGAAGTTCTGTTTTTTTTTTTTGTTGTTGTTGAATTGGAAATTCCTGGGCGCCGCGGGGCCAAGGGGCGTCGCGGCCACGGCAAAAATAAAAAATTTTGGAAATTCCGTTTTGTTTTTTTTTTGGGGGGGGGGGGGAGATTTTTGGGAGGGGGGGGAGGCGCAAATATCAAGTGTAGGGCGCCTGACGAAATCTTGCCCCGGGCGCCAACAAACCACGCGACGGCCCTGCAGGTGGATTGGCAGGGGATCCGAGAACTTTCATTCGCCTTTGCCATGGCCACCATGCAGCCCAGATCTCAACACGCCAGACAATTCTCTGTGGGGAATCATTAAAAAAAAAGTCCACAAACAGCGATAAGTCTACAACGTAAATTGCAGATTGCTGTGCACAATGCCTTTATGACTGAAGCCACAAATGCTACGAAAAAGGAGCATACGGACATGGAGACGCTCCGTGTGTGCAGATACCATGAAGGACTGCATACATATGTTCTTTATCCATAATTGGCACATCAATTCATTTCAAATGGGGTATACGGATTTCTCGCCCACTCTGTATGTATAATTCAAAATATAAACAATAATAATGTACATGGAGGGAAAAAATGCACATCACACGTCAACTGACTTAATGAATACAAATCACTCAGTTATCACCACCAGTCCAGCACTTTGTGATAAATAAAAATCATAAAATATAAACATGGTCCAACACAGCACTATACACGTCATTTTCACGAGTTTCACGACATAAACACTACTAGTCCATAAAATTATGAAACATTAATTACATTATTTATTGCAGGCGTCATGAAAATTGAAAGGAGAGATAAAAAAAACATGAATCAACTTACTTACAAAGTTACAATATTAGCACGTGTGTTGTTGGCACGTCGGACCAGTGGCGGATCTAGCCCGGACCCATTGGGGGGGGGGGGGAAATGTTAAAGGTCCTTGCCTTGTGGCTTGTGGGTGGGGACTACTGATTCAAATAAAGCGTTCTCTCTCGTTACCGTGCTTAATTTTTAGTGTTTCGTTTCTCTTCTCCTTTCTTTCTCTCAATGCTTCTCTCTTCCTTCCTTTTCTTACTGCATTTTTAAAAAAGCGGCTGAGCCCACGGGGGGGGGGGGGGGGGACAAAAGGCCTGTTGCCCCTCCACCCCCGGATCCGCCGGTGCGTCGGACGCTGAATGAGCTAATGAGCAGTCGCTCTCAGTGGACAACTGAAGGGAATAGCAGACGTGACAAAGACAAGAACGATCACGTGAGCCTCTGTGGACCGTGTGGTAGTTACCAGATTCTAAATTTGTTGAATTCCCAAGATTTATGTATATCATTAACGTCTATTATTACTATTTTTTTTATTACGTATGTTCTTACATATGTATGAAATTTTTTCATTTAGTGTGGGGCACCACTTTGTGGACCCTCGTTCAGCTGCACCATTTGCAGTTTTGCAACGTATGGGCCATGGTAAATCCTGCAATGGAAAATTTTTGTGGTTCCCGCCCCCCCTCCCTTGATACCCTAAGCACTTGCTGAATGGTTAATTCAGCTCTGTTGGCAGCAATGTAAAAGCTCAAAATTAATTTTAAGTTTGACACTACCGGACCGCAGCAATATACCGGCGGGACACGGGTTATGCACCCCTGGACTAGTCACCATAAAAATAAAACAAATAAATAAATAAAAACTGTTAATTTCGAATAATATGAAACGATTAGAAATTTCTACAAGGAAGAAGTCAAGAGGCAACAATCTGGCTGAGGAAGACCTACAGGAGCTGCATTTGCTGAAAAATTAGATTGTTATAATCAGTGAATTAACCCAGGAATAAGGTTTGGAAGGGGGGCTAAGGATGTTGTAAAGAGTCCATCCAGATGTAGGACTATTTAAAAATAAATTGTTTCTGTTGATTATAAATCCATGTGTATGCAATTATTATAGTGAAAGTGAAACATAAGAAACAATTGATAAATAAGTTTATAAGAAAGAAAGTTAAGTTCGTGATCATTTTGTTGTAATAACAATAGTTTTCACTTTCTAAGGTGATTGCTTTTGTTGTGGATTCGCAACTGTTGTTTTTTTTGTGGTGTTAAGTCGTCGAATAACGACGCGACGGAAAAGTTCAATAAATCAATATTTATTCTTGTATTATAGCAATGAAAGAAAAGTATACATACGTTGCTTAATACTGAAATCTCAAGTAAGGAATTATATTTGTGAATTCGCAAGAAATATTAATTCAAAAATAAAGGGTCATTTCAGGTTAACAGCCGTTACATAGAAACAAAGTTTCATCAGATTCCGGAGATATTTGTGTGTTATTATGAAGTGCCGAATGCGTTCATCATACCGTGTTGTGATACATACACATCCTTCAAGATGTATTGATGGATAAAGGTTGCAGGACTTTATTCTAAGAAGAACCAAGTAAGTCCTATTTATTCCATGTTTACAGTTTTAAAGAACTCTGAAAAGAAGTGTCAACGATAGATTAACATTGCTATGAGAATCGTTTTAAAAGGAACTGAGTATACTTAAAGAGTGAGAAAGACTTAGTATTAACTGTAATATGTTAAAGGAATAGTAGATCACGTAACGTAATAAAGTTGATATATATATTGATGAACTTTTCTAGATGAAATGAACTTTGAAAGAGTACCTTGCCATCAGTGGGCATTCAGTGTTTGTATAAATGTACCAGAACTTTTAGTTGTAAAATAAATCTAGGCCTACCTTGTTTCATGAATATAGACTAATAGTATTCTCTGTTACAAAGTCAAGTTAGGAATAAGGTCACATTCCATTAAAGATTTATCCACAGTTTCAAAGATCACTTTCCGAAATAATAAGATACAGACAAAGACATCACATTTCTGTCACTATGTTCCTCACTTACGATCCAATTAATATTGAAATTTTAAGGAGGTCGTTTTTATTAACAACTTTTAAAGCTTCACTTTTTTAAACCTACATGGCACAGGTACCTACCACAGAATGTATCAAGTTTTGGTCTAACATTGGTAACAAATCTTATGTAATGTCTCCCAGATCTATCTGTGTCTAACGCACTTCCTGTGTTTGGAAAATATTTTTTAATATCCTGTGAAAATAGAAATAATGTCTACACTGAAAATATCCGCAATTGGAACCAAACCTGTAACCTTCTGATCCGAACTCAGACGACTTATCCATTACGACACGGGGACTACATTCAAATTATTGTTGTTAAAATGTCTCGTAGTACTCCATCTCTTTTTGTGACGCAATGACAGAAGAACAAGAGAAAAAAAATAACTCATTAATTTTTGCCTACTAGATTAAAATTTAAATTTCAATGTTCATTTTTTTCAGCTATTATAAGCGCAGGCTAGACGAGCATTAGATGCAGAAGCTCGCCCTCAGCGACGAAATGGATAGTCGTTAGAGACATTTCTCGACAATAAAGAAATTAAAATAATATTTAAACACAGAAAAATACTTCTACTTAAAATACTCTATTTCAACTAAAAGCCATCACATTGTTCTCCCGTCATTGTTGAGGGTGTGTATACGCTAGTTCCTTAATTGTCATCAGAGAGGAAAAAGGTTTTAGAATGCAATTTTAGACCGAATACGTACGTTCGTTTGTGATCAGGTCCACCCACATCAAATTAAGGGCCCAGGTACCAAATGCTGTAACGAGCCCTGAGTCTGGCCTCCGCCCATGCTATGGTCAAAATCATAGATTCTTAGCCAAAAATCTCGCGAAAACACCGCAGGATTTCGTATTTCACCCTTTTAAATATGGCATGCTGGGCTAATACCATTATTTTTAGAGAAAATTAATTTAACACCGTCACCCAAGCCCTTAGTTTTTTTGGGTAGCACATTGCTTCGCTTCACGATAAATATAACACAAGAAAAAGAGTATTTACAGAAGTTTTGGTGCACCAAGATTACTGTTCGGGACTTTGTATGAATTTCTCTGGAATCGGAAACACTCGTTGACCATGGAAACGAAGTACATATTCTTTTCTTTGATTTTTCCCTAGTTCATTCTACCGTTGACACTGACTTTGCATGTCACCTCGTGGCCCGACATGAATATTTGAAGGTCCGCAGGCGATGATGTGACTAACTTATCTGCATGGCGAATACTGCGCTGAAATCAGGAACGTCCGACACCGTTCATCTTCGGCCGCCTCCCTTCGCTTTCGTCCAGCAGTACGTTACGGCTACTATTAAACCTTTTTGCCTTGAGAAACTTCTTACTCGTTCTTCCAGGACCCGCACACGACATTAATTTTTTTCTTAAGAATCATTAACTCTATTATTTCACCGTTGTACCTATAGTTGCCGTGACGTCAAACAAATTAACAGAAAATAGCCAATCATAAAATATAGGGGTATGATTCTAATTAGAGGCGTAATAATGATTGACATGCTGATCGTCGTAGGAAATAGCTAAACACAAGTTTATGAGAATAAGAATAAAAAAATTGTCACGGGAACATAACAGATGAAAATCGAAAGTAGAAAATCAGGTGGTAACATGAAAATTAAAATACGAGGGTTGATTTTTTTAGTAGTGGCAACTATTTATTATCTAAATACATAGCGTACATAACTAGTTCTAATTTTTATAGGCCATCGATGTAGCCACCAGCGTTGCGCACAATGTGTTCCCAGCGCTGCGGAAGCCGTTGGATGCTGTCAGCGCTATCTAATCTATTGATGGTGCGAAGAGAGCAGTCTATTGCCTGCAGAACGTCTTTAACTGTTCGGAAGCGAATCCCACGAAATAGTTCCTTCATCTTAGGGATTAGGTCAAAGTCGCAGGGACTTAAAGAGAGTAGGAAGGGTTGTAGATTATTTCCCAGCCCCAGCACTTGAACAAATCAGATACAGATCCTGCTGTATGCGCCCTAGCATTGTCCTGCAGAATGATGGGTGGGTTATGCAGAAAGTGTCACTGTTTTCTTCGCAGAGCTGCTCGCAGATTGTTTTGCAAAAGCGAACAGTAGTACTCCGCATTAAAGTTCTGTCGTGGGGGAACGGAATGCTTCAGGATAACACCATCGCAATTGTAGACATCCCGTGAACATATTTCGGCATTTTTATTACTTATTTGTATTTAAACCAATGCCCTAAAAGCTCTAAAAAGCTTGTGGCAAAGGCTTTAAAAACAACTTGATTATAAGGTTTTGAAGATAGGAAAAATCGTCAAAAGAGGAAAATATATATATTGTGGGAAAAAGAATTTGAATGGCATACAAATGCGTGATCTAGGACCACTGATCGGCGCTTGTCACAAGGTCCCGGGTTCATATGTTCAGGTAGGGAGAACTTTGGAAAATACACTTAATATATATCAACAGAAGTCTATGAAACTCCGCCAACCTGGACCCCTTGGGGAAGCTAGACTCTGCCCATCACAAGCCGGGACAAAGGAGGAGTGATCGAGGAATAACACCTCGTTAAAAAACCTTGGCTCACCCGGCTCCAGGTGATAGTACCATGTGAGGGCCCCTTACCAGGGTTACGGTAAAGACCTCAACGGCAGTAAAAGCATAGATGTAGTTCATTAATATTGTGGAACTGGCGGAAGAGGCAACCCTTCCCAACTGGGGTTGATCAGTTGGGGCCACTGCCTTGTGGATAGAGAAGGGATTCTCAAAGGCTTGGGGACCTACCCCGAGAGGAAAGGGCTCTAGGGCTTACAACCTTAGTTCTATTCTTGAAAGCAGGATTTCCTGTTTTCCCAATGATTTCAACAAGTGGCATGATGGAAACGTCTTCGGTTGAAACTACTCCAGGGGGTAACCAGAAACGGGAATCCCCCACCACCAAAGGTGGTGCACCCAGGCCATCGGATTCTGGAGAGCCTGGAACATCATGTACGGAAGAGTCGGAGCTTCCTGGAACCCCAACGTATAAAATACGACCCAAGCGAAAACATCTGCTTGGGACACTAAATATAAACACTCTCATCCAAACAAGAAAACTAAAGCAACTAACCAAAGTTTTAGAAGAAAGGAATATATATATTTTGGCATTGCAAGAAACGAGGTTTCCAGATGATAACACAATGGAATCGGATGGCTTCAGAATATACAAGGGCAAACCGGGGCACAAGGTCTCAAACGGAAGATTACCAATTTTAGGGACAGCCTTCGTGGTCAAGAAGATTTTAGCCAACTCAATCACAAACTTTGCCTCACCATCCGAAAGATTCTCATTCCTAACTTTCATATGCGGAAATAAAACCTACACGATCATCAATGCCCATGCCCCTATAAATCAAGACAACAAAAGGAACAAAGAGAAGGTAGAAAACTTCTGGGAAACACTGGAAGACGAAACATCAAAGATTCCCCGCAGAAATGTTAAGATCTTGGTTGGGGATTTTTATGCACAGATAGGAAAAGAGAGGAAATACAGAATGACTGTAGGAGAATATCCAGCCCATAAGAGGACAAACAGAAACAGTGAGAGACTAATAGCATTTTGCAGACAATTTAATCTAAAACTTATGTCTACACATTTCAGAGCCCTGCCAAAGAAGAAGAAGACGTGGCTTTTCCCCTTTCCAATGTTAGGATAATTTCAGATAGATCATGTTGCAATAACAACTACCAATAGAAGTGAAATTCTAAACGTAAAAGTGAGAAAAAGTACGAACATCAATATAGACCACTACCTTTTGGAAATTAAAACGAAATTTCAGCGGAATAGACCCGCAACAAAGCTGGAAGCAGAAGAAGCATCGACATAGAAAGTCTCAAACGAAATGAAAATACATATCGAGAAAGCTTATCAAAGTGTAATATGAACAAATGGGAAGAAATTAAGGAATCTTTAACAAAAACAGCCGAAAACTTGCAGGAACCGAAAAAGAAACGGAGACACAGATGGTGGAACGAAAGGTGTGACGACACCCTCAACGATAGACTAAGGGCCTGGAAAAGGTGGCATTCCAACCGAACAGAGGAAACATGGAATGACTTCAGTCAATAAAGGAAAATTACTGCAAAGATCATAAGAGGATAAAAAAGAAAGTATGATAAAACCCGACTGGAAAGTTTGGAAGAAAATTTCAAAAGAAATAACACTAGAACATTCTATAAAACATTTAAGGAAGAATTACAACAGTACCAGCCTCCAAGTCTCTGTTTTAAAAGACAGGACGGTACCCTTGCATTAGGTAACAAAGAGAACTGCCAACTTTTGGCGGAATATTTTGATACCCTTCTAAACTGCGAAGCACCGTCTGAAAGACTCGACTTCAAGAAGCCATCCGACATAAACCCACTGTCAAAACCACCAAGCCTCATTGAGATAAAAACTATTATTAAAGAACTGAAAAATAATAAAGCACCAGGGGAGGATGGTATTGTTGCAGAAATGTTCGGAGGCGAAGTTCGGAGGAGATAGGGCAGTAGAAAGCTTGCATCATCTGATTTGCGATGTGTGGGAAAAAGAAACAATACCAGGTGATTGGAAATGTGCTCTGATACATCCGCTCCACAAGAAAGGTGACCGCACAGACTCTAACAACAACCGAGGAATTTCACTGTTACCTGTTTCTTACAAAATACTCTCCAAGGCCTTACTTAACATAGTGGAAAAACAGGTGGATCATCAGATTGGAGAATATCAGGGAGGCTTCAGAAAGGGAAAATCCTGTGTGGAACAAATTTTTTGTCTCAAAAGCATCCTGAGAATAAGAGCGTTGAGGGGTAAGAACACAGTGATTTCGTTCGTCGACTTCAAAAAAGCATATGACTCGATAGACCGTCAGACGCTCATCAATGTCTTGGAAGAATTCGGCGTGGATAAAAAAACAAGATCTATCATCAGACAAACATTAATAGATACTGTCTCTAAAGCTAAATTTCAGGAGGAAATTTCAGAGCCATTTCAGATTAAGACAGGAGTTAGGCAGGGGGATGGACTTTCACCAATTGTTTAATATCGTACTGGAAAAAATTATGAGAACATGGAAGAATGCCATGGCGGAAAGCGGAATTGAAGGAATCTGTTTAGGTGCGAAGAAGAAGGGTTTAAAAGTTGAGTGTCTAGCATTCGCTGATGATTTGGCGTTGTTAACAGATAAGAGGGAAAACGCCAAGATAATGCTTGAAAAACTGCACGAGATCGCAGAAAAAAACAGGACTCAAGATCTCATATGAGAAAACTGAATATATGGAATACAAACATAACAGAGAAACGCATCTGAATACAAGATATGGAAAGGTTAAAAGAACTGACAAATTTAAGTATCTAGGAGAATGGATCCAGCCAAATGGTCTTGATAAAGAGGCAATCAAAGGACGCATCAGTAAGTTGGAACTGGCATACAGGTTAGTGCAGAATATATATAACAAAAAAGCTCTCTCCTACAATGCAAAATTCAGACACTATACCACAGTTGTCAAGCCGGAAGGGATCTACAGTTCAGAATGCCTAATTTTAAACAAAAAAGGGGAAATAGAGGAACTTGAAAAGAGAGAAAGAAAAATTTTAAGGAAGGTACTCGGACCGGAAAAAAGAAAGGATGGTACATGGAGGAAGAGGAGAAATATAGATTTATACAAACGGGCGGAAAAGATTATAGACACGATACATAAGAGAAGACTGATATTTTATGGTCACCTCGTAAGAATGAGCGAATCTAGATTGACTAAGAAGATCTTCAACTATATCACCAACTTAAAGTCGACGACTAAATGGGTTGAGGAAACTAGAAGAGACATGGAACAAGTTGGGATTAATTCAGAAGAGATCTGGAATAGAAAAGTGTTTAGAATGAGAGTTAATGGATTCAGGGGGTTCCAGAATAAACAAACTACGAGGACCAAAGTAATCTGGTCAGATGATAGAAGGCGGAAGCAGAGTGAGAGAATGAAGAAATACTGGGAGGAGAGGAAAAGACTATTCATCTAGTCAATTGTTTCCCGCGGTCCATAGTAGGCCAAACTCGTAAGAAGAAGAAGTTTATGATCTTTTTCATCACAAACTGCAAAACTGTGCAAAATTGTGCAAAAAGAAACATAAAAAAGATTGAATAGACAAAGAACTAGGAGACAAACTGGGAAGAAAATTAAGTAAGAAGATTTTGCTATTAAAGCTAGAAAACAAAAAGATAAAAGATAAAACAAACATCTGATCATACACATGAAACTAAGAAACAAAAGAAACTGAAATTGTTAATTAGGAAGTAAAATTATACAGAGAAGCAGAAAAGTGTTGTTCAATCAAGAAAGGAAAGAGACCCCCCCCCCAAAAAAAAAAAAAAAAGATTCGATAAATGATTAGGGGACAAAACTAGGTTAAACAGAATAAAACTTAACAAACATAAATCAGATAATCTAGGAAAAAAGAGCAAAACTGTGGGGAAAAAAATTAAACTCCGTAAAAGGCATAAAAAAATTTGAAGAAACAAAGAAAACTGAATAAATGAAAGAGACAAATTGCAACTTTGCAAAATGAAAGAATCAAAATTATGCATAAGAACAAAACAAATCCGCATAAACAAAGCTTTAAACAAGGAGATAAAACAATACAAACAACAAATATAGATAAAGAAGATAAAGCTCAAGAACCAAAACTCTACAATTAAGAAAAGATATGAATAGTTTGTTTACGGAGACCAAACCTTACCAACTAAAGATACGAAAAAGTGCAGTTAAGAAGAAAGAACTATGTTAGTGAAAGAAACAAAAACATTGCAATCGAAATAAGAAAATGGACGAAACAGACAATACTAGTAAATATTAAACAAAACCACACAATGAAGTCGAGAAAAGCTTGTGCAGAAAAGAGAAAACAATTAAAAAGGACAGAGTTTACATGAACAACACTATAAAACTTATACCGGGTGATTCATAAAGTACTGGGAAGTACTGGTGGTTTTCACCGCCCCATATCTTTTAAACTACTGCTCATAAAAATCTAAAACTTTTTATATAAAATCGTCAATCATATAAGAGTTATATTTTCATGTTATTATTTATTCATTATTATTGAAATTCATTTTATTTGCGTTCAAACACCCCCAATATATCGTATATTTAAACGAACTTTTGTGATGTTGTTGAAGCTCTAAAAGTCTGGATCCAATATTCAAATATTACAGAAACCTAATCAGGAAAATTTAATCTGAACACTTTTGTCAGTGTTTTGTTTAATTACTTTGTTTAATTTAAAAAAACACAAAACTGTATTTTTTTTGAAAATGAACTAGTCGGCCACCCGTCGCTTCGCTCCGGAAGCCTCGCGTATGTAACGGAAAACAATTTGTTATTTATTAAAAAAACACACACACACAAATTACATCAAGTAAAATAAAACTAAAATTTTTTTAAAGTTTTTTTTTTATTTTAATTTTTGATGTATATATTCTCTCAATTCACGACTGCTTTTAGAATCAGCGTGTGAATCATATATCTGTGATATATTTTTATTTTTTATAGAGATTAGAATGTAATCCTTGTGGTCTAATGCCTAAGACGTCTAACTTCGGAGCAGAAGGTTGCATGTTGGATTCCAGTAGATAACTTGTAGAAATTATTTCTATTTTTGTAAATTACAATAATTGCACCAGACCGAAAGAGAAATAAAAGATTTTCGTAATATAGATACAATTTTCAGTCGCTTTTGAGCTACAAATAGTGAGCTTTCAGTATTCTACTTAATAGAAATAGTGCTTCTTTCTTTCTTGAGTCTCTTTTTTTTATTTCCATTGATACTTTACAGTGGTTTTTGAGTTAGAAATAATGATTGTTTTTGAGTAACGAATAGCGATTTTTCAGTATTCTACCTAATAGAAATAGTGATTATTTTTTTTTCTGTTCTTTTTTATCCAATTCCAATTGATACTTTTCAGTGGTTTTTAAGTTACAAATAGTGAAAATTATCTATATCAATTAGCTAGGCCATCAGATTGTTCGATATAGATATTTGAAGAAGAGATTTCAGAGGGACGTTAGTTGATATAGATGATAAATGAAGATCATAGCTTGTATACGGAATTCTTCGCAAGAAATTGATTGTGAATATTCTTTAGAGTGAAGATAATCAAATTCTGTTGAATTGTGACTCAAAGACCTAAAGTTGTATGTGAGTTAAGACAACGTTTTCCAATTATATGGCAACTTTATTTAGAGTTTGTCCTTGAGCTTTATTGATAAATATCGCATAAGAAGGTCTGATCGGAAATTGTTTTCTTGTGTTTTCTCAGTATTCTACCTAATGACGTACTGCGTCTTTCTTTTTTGACTTTCTTTTTAATTACAATTGTTACTTTTCAGTAAAAGTCAGTTCAGTTTTGACAGATAAGTCAAAAAAGCAATATGAAGAGAGTTGTAGTTCCCATGGCCTAATGGGTAAGATGTCTGACTTCGGA
>JAFIDM010000001.1:69348618-69402987 GCA_023159025.1 Thereuonema tuberculata
CGATTCCTGTCACGGATGTTTCATTGAAAAAATTCTTTCTATTTTTCATTCTCACAGAAAACTGCGCCGGACAGACACACAGACAGAGAAATAAAAGATTTTAGTAATATAGATTGTTACTTTTCAGTCAAAGTCAGTTCAGTTTTGACAGATAAGTCAAAAAAGCAATATGAATAGAGTTGTAGTTCCCATGGCCTAATGGGTAAGATGTCTGACTTCGGATCAGAAGGTTGCAGGTTCGATTCCTGTCGCGGATGTTTCATTGAAAAAATTCTTTCTATTTTTCGTTCTCACAGAAAACTGCGCCGGACAGACAGACACACAGACAGACAGACAGAGAAATAAAAGATTTTAGTAATATAGATTCTGACAAATGACTTTTTTGGGAGACAGTCGAATAATTTTTTTGGATAATAATTTAGGTATATTGGGGGTGTTTGAACGAAAATAAAATGAATTTAAATAATAATGAAAAAATAATAACATGAAAATGTAACTCTTATATGTTTGGCGATTTTATATAAAAAAGTTTCAGATTTTTATGAGCAGTAGTTTAAAAGATATGGGGCGGTGAAAACCACCAATACTTTACAGGACTTTATGAATCACCCAGCATTTATATTGTACGGACAAACAGAATAACTGTGATGAAAGACACAAAAATGTACAATGAAAAAAGAATTGTATGATCAACTTTATAAAGATAATGATAAACTTTATAAAGAAACCGAATATCATAGCATAAACTCATAAACTAAAAGGTTTGTAATTTATATTATTAGAAAAAGTTTCTTTCCACAAAAGAGGAATCAAACTTCATAGAAAGCAGATGTCATTTACGGGAATATTCTTGATCTTTATCTAATTACATATTTCCATTATACTTTTTACCTTCCTTGACGCAGCTTGGCCTATCAGCCTTGGTCTACTCAAATGAGGAAAACAAAATTTGCAAAAAATAAACTAAATTTAACAAGATAATTAATGCTTTTAGACAGTGTCAAAAGCAAAGCAGCCCCATAATATGCACAATTTTATAAACAGAATTGTATCGGAATCGATCAGATCGTAGTCGGCGATATGCTTCAGCATTTCTTTCTCGTTCTCTGTCTCTTGTCTCTGACTTTGAGCGAGACCGTTCTTTACGCAAGCGTGAAGCTTCTCGCTTTACATCAGCATTTCGTTTTTCCGCACTTCGCCACAATTGCGTCTTTTGCATGCGCAACAATCACATTTATAATGCACCTCTACAACAATCATAACAATGACAATAACGCAACAATTGCGCCTTTTGCATTCGCAACAATCACATTTATAATAAGGAAATTAAAACAATATCAGGTTTCTTGGTTTTTAGTAACCCATTATTAGCAAACCACTCCTTGGGAGGTCAAGGAGTGGTCCGACAGGTCTGATTTTTTGGATGTGGTCACCTACTTTTTGATGCTGAACACAATGGTGAAGGTTTCATTCTAATATCTCTAACCGTTTGGTCACTACTGAGTGTGACAGAGAGTGACATCAAGCAAGCATAAATGCAAGAGCGGTCACCTATGTTTTACAGGCAAGCTGTAACATAGGGGGTAGCTAAAAACTCCGTTCAGTCAGGACCAACTCTCCTGCATTCCACCGGAAGAAAACATGCTGCCATCTAGGATGAAAAACTGAACTACAAGACAATACAAAATGGCTTCCCCCAAGACGATCCACTAGTTTCCTACAAATTTAGAATTTTTTCTGAAAATATTTCTTAAATCTACATAATATCTAAGGATAGCTTATCACAATTTATGAGTTTTAACCTGTGAACTTTTTCCGGTAAGAACACCTTTAAAAGCTATCAACTCAAATGAGTTGGTGATGACTATAAAGATAATAATCTCACTTATTCGTACTTGTTGGGTTCCATGCACCTTGTCCATGAAAGATGTTGGCATTTATAGTGCAGTCGACTTTCTATTCCTCTGCTGTAGGAAGAGAAAGAAACATCTAAGCCCCGCTCCAGGATTCGAACCCAGGTTCCTACACATGTGCCTCGTGAAAGGATTCGCCTAGATCACTACCTAGACCACTAGGCTATGCCGGAACGGCTATAATTTATTGAAGTAAAATGAATATAAAAATGAAGTTTACTTTTTATAAAATTACTGTAAGTCTTATATAATAATGAATATAATAATAACTTTACAAAATAATAATTTATATCGTATATTTACATTTATGTAAATTTAAAAAAAATAGATAAATAATGAATATAAAAATAGTCTTTCCGCCATGGCCGAGCGGTCTAGACGGCGGTCTGCCATATGTAATAATATGAGATGTATATTAAGTTAACTAAAATAGACATACAAACATCAGGAATGCAATAGAACTAGATCATTAATAACACACTGAAGATACAACAATTAACACTATATATGCAGTGCATTACTGTGCATGCCACGTTACACATTATTAGGCATGACATATTACATCTTTCTTTTTTTCTTTTAATAATAAGTTAAACGATCTGGCGGTTTTCTTATTCGGCCTGATCTTTTTTTAACTGGAACTGTTATTGTATCACTTAAAATTTTCTGATCTTTTCTCACATCAGTTATCAGGGTTCTTAACAGTTCTGATTCTGGTTCATTACTTGTGTCACTTAACATCTGCTGACCTTTTTGTACATCAGTTACTGGGATTCTTAACAGTTCTGATGTTGTATTGATGTTGGGTTCATTATATTGTGTTGGAATAGGACAGGTCCATGATATTGGAGGAATATCAGCCTTAGTATGCTGAAGGTAAACTGAATTCCTTCTAAGGTCCGATCCATCTGTAGTGCGAACAATATAAGAACGTGGTTCACCTGATGATTTAATTATTGTAGCTGGTTCCCATGTTCTATGCTTTGTTCTTAAAGCAACTTTTTCTTGAGGTAAGAACTTACTATGTTCTTTTGTTCTTGAATTGGACATAGCTTCCATTCGTTGACGTTCATGACGTAGTTTCTCAGGCACTTCATGTTGTAATGCCGGTTTTAAACACTTTGGATGAATTGCCATGTTACATCTGGTAGATCTATCGAACAAACGTTGCGCTGGTGAACCAAGATTATTTCTAGGACTGTTCCTAATATTTAACAATGCTAAATAAAAGTCTGTTGACGATTTAGCACATTTTATTATCATGTTTTTTGCTTTTTGCACATAACGTTCTACAAGTCCATTACTACGGGGATATTTCGGACTCGATGTCTGATGAGCAAAACGCCAATTCATAGCGAATTGTTTAAACTCCTTTGAGGCAAACTGTGGTCCATTGTCAGATTCAAATATTTCAGGAATACCACGTGTAGCAAATAACTTCTTGAGAACATCAATTACTGCTTGAGATGTAATAATCGGTAAATATGAAACATCAAAAAAGCTTGAATAAGCTATCAACTATGACTAAATGTTGTTTCTCATGAAGTTCAAATAAATCAGTTACACGTTGCGAAGGACGTGTTGGCACAGTTTCATTTGTAATGGTTCTTGTGAAGGCTTTCGCTGAGTTGACTGATATATTGCACAGGAACTAACAAACGATTGAACATCTTTAGCCATTCCACACCAATAAAGTAATTTTCTTGCTCTTGCTAGTGTATAATTCACGCCAATATGTCCTTGGTGTGCCAATCGTAAATAAGCAGTTCTTAAAGACTCCGGAACAACAAGACGTTCATTTTTGAAAACTAATCCTCGATATTCTGACAATTCTTCTTTTACTGACGAATATCTAAAGGTAATTTTTTTACTTCATTAGACCATGCGTTACGAATATAATACAGAAGTCTTTGTAAACGTTCATCTTCTGCAACTTGTTTTTGTATCTCACTACGATGTAGACTTCCTAATGGTACATCAACTTGAAGTTCAATATCATCAATATTAGGATTTACACTGATTTCAGATTCACAATCTCTGCTAAGCGTATCTGCAAGTGGAATACTTTTTCCTGATTTAAACACTATTTTTGGTGAATACTGAATCACATTAAACAATAAACGTTGAACTCGTGAAGGTGCTAAACAAAGCGGTTTCTTCGCAATTCTTCCAATGGCTTATGGTCTGTTTCTATAGTTACCTTGTTACCATATATGTAATCATGAAACTTTAAACATCCAAATCGCATAGCAAATCCCTCCTTTTCAAGTTGGGGATAGTTTTGTTGCGTTGGTGTAAGCGCTTTGGTTGCATAATCAACAGGTCTACCATCCTGCATCAAAGCTGCACCTACAGCATATGAGCTGGCATCGACTGTCAAAATAACTTATTTGTTGACATAATAAAAAGCTAATGTCGGGTGTTTTCTTAAGATGTTTTTTTATAGTTTCAAAAGCTAGCTGCTGTTCTTCTGACCATTCCCATTCAACTTCTTTAAGTAACAACTTTCTTAAAGGCTCTGTAATATGAGAATGCCTGGGAATAAACTTGGCTAAGTAATTCACAGTATCTAATAGACGTTGTAATTCAGTCTTATTCTTTGGTGGCTTAAGTGCTTCTATCGCCTGAACTTTATCTTCATCAACTTCAAGACCTTTAGCTGACCAATAATGGCCAAGAAACTTAATTCGAACTTTTTCAAATTGACATTTCTCTTTATTTAGCTTTACTCCAGCTTCTTGCAGTCTAAGTTGACCGTTGTCGATGAAAGGAAGGAAGGAAGAAATAAAATATTAAAATCTTCCCAAAGTAATTTACATGATACATTGATGATAATTATCTGTATTAAATTAATGATCTAAATTATTTATTACAGTAGTATTTTCATAAACTTTTTATATACAGCATATATATCTTTTTCTGTGTATCTATACTTCTAGACAATTTACAAATACACTTACTTTAGAATATAAAAATTATTTTTTTTCATTATTCTACTTATTTTTTTTTATATTTTAATTTTATTACTAGCAGTAGCGTACTAAGAGGGGTCGGTCCGCCCCGGGCCCCCGCCTGGGAGGGGCCCCACCAGTCAGCCTAGGGGGCCCCACCAGCCAGCCTAGGGGGCCCCACCAGTCAGCCTAGGGCCCCATCCACCCAAGAAATATTTCCTTTTTCTTTTGGTTGTTGAATTGGAGATTCCGTTTTTTTTTTGGTTGTGGAATAATGGAACTCCCGCCCGGGGCCCCCAAAGGCGTTGGTACGCCACTGATTACTAGACCATTTCCCGTGTATAGTTTGATTGATATAATTTTTGAAGAACAGATATGTTGAGATGGATGTTAGATGAAGTATAAGGGAGACAGGGGCTAGTTGGCATAGATTTTGGTTTTTGATTTTTCTGTGCAATACTTAGGGGGATTCTGGTAAATGTGGCGAATAGCTTATCTTTTTCACTACAAAATTATGTAGGACCCATTAATTAAAACCGTGTTTAGGTAAAAACACTTTTCCTAAAAGCTTGCAACTATGCCAACTAACCCCGGGTGCGGGGCTAGTTGGCATTCCCCTAGGGGCGAGTTGGCATAACGTGCTATGAATAGGGGTACTTCAGCAGAACACAGCAATTTTCGAGAAAAACATTTTATTTTATCAAAAATTTTATTTTAATAATACTTGAACAAACAAAAAACAACAACTGTATGACAAATTAAATTCAATATATGAACTAACAATGAATTCTTAGCTACCTATAGTTATTGTTTGATATCAAACACAAATATAGGATTTATTTGAGTTCAATTTTAGCAAAACTTTAGTTTGGTCGTACCAAATTCAGTCTTCCTCGTCTGGCCATCTCCAGTTTTTCCCCTTTTTTACCATTTGTCATAGCTATGCCAACTGACCCCTACCTAACTATGCCAACTAGCCCCACAGGGATTTCCAAAACAAAATGGATACCACACAATCCCAAACATTAGAAACAAAAGATTATGATACATGCATGCAATCACAGTTATCCACTCTTTTGATAACCGCCATCAGCAGTACCTTAATTCGATCTACATGTTCACCAGAACAAAAAAATTTTCGATGAAAAAATTTACTCACCAGTCAGAAAAACGATGAAGGGGTCACTTCCTTCATGACGCTTCCAAGCAAACTAAAGTCACAGTGGATGTTGCACCTTTACGTACACTTCCCACTATCAAGATGTCAGCGCTCTAGCTACACGGTGGCAGGAAATAGAAGCTGTGTGCCAACTAGCCCCTTATGTGAACTGACCACAGTCTCCCCTACTTCGGTTCTATCATAGCTTATATACGATATTCTTGGCGACGAATTGATTATGACTGTTCTTTCGAGTGAAGATAACTAAATTCTGATAACTCGTGACTCTAGACATTGCAACATACAATTGTCCGTGAGTGAAGACATCGTTCTTTAAATAGATAGCAACTTTTACAGTAAGTCCTTGAGCTTAATTGATAGATATCGCAGAAGAAGGTGTGATTGGAAATTGTCTTCTTGTGAAATGGAAGTAGATTATCGCTTGGTTGCGTATATATTTGCTCAATATTTTTGACTCTTCTTTCTACTTCCTTCAATCTTTCTCTCATTGTCCATCTCGATACTGTGTCTTACGGCTGCTTCTTTCACAGTCATCCATGAAGTTCCGGGAATCGCTTCCGTATTTAGATTGATGTTTTTCTCTATGCCTTTCTTGTGTTTCTCTCTATGCCTTTCTTGTGTTTCTCTCTTTTCTGCAGTCTCTTCCGTTGTCTCTTTAGCTCTTGATCGCCTTTTACGTTCGGCTTCATTTTTTCGATCCAAATCTCTCTGTTGTGATCTTTTCAAACGTTTCCTCTCAACACCTTTGACTCTTCTTTCTTCTGCCTTCCTCTTTCTCTCATTGTCCATCTCGATATTGTGTCTTATGGCTGCTTCTTTCAGCGTCATCCATGAAGTTCCGGGAATCGGTTCCATATTTAGTTTGATGTTATTTGATGAATTGGTTGAGGAAATCTATATATTACTAAAATCTTTAGTATTATTTTATTATTCTATTTTATTCGTTTTTGCAGGAACTCATCATTTGATAGCGCGCGCCGAGAGAATAAAACATTTCTGTCAAAATAAACAATTTTGAAGTTCAATCAAACTCATTGTGAATCTGTCGACTTCCTTGCAACAATGAACCATCCCAACATTTGCGCCGTTTGCATTTGTCGACTTCCACGCAACAATTATCCATGCACACAACAATTCCATCGACAATTAACCCGGCACGCCTTGTTCATTCTTGAACTGCGACGGACAATGGAAACACTGTTTTTGCAATTGTTGAGCTGCGACGGACAATCGGAAAAGAAGATTTTATATAGTAATATAGATTAATTCTTAATTGATTAATTGTTTAATATTAGGCAAAGGTCTGTTTCCTGAGGTAATTGAAAAGTTGATGGAAGGCTCTAGAAGAAGGTGTAGAGGAAATGAATTATATTGAAGAAGATGAATCCGACAATGGAGATGAAATATTTGATTTTTTTTCTACTAACATCAGAAATACGAAGAATTTCAACCACATCATAAATAAGATAATGAAGAAGTGATGTCTGGACGAAATGTTTAATCTGAAGGAAGTGAAGATATCGATGACCATGTTGGGAAAAATCAAACATTAAGAACTGGGAAATTGTAGAAGAACGACAAGGAAGCAGTATAGTGCAGATCCTTTTTCAGCCTTTAGCACTTCCTCAGGATACAGCGTGGAAGGAAGCTCCAACAGAATGTCTGTCAGAGCCTGGAAACCACTTTCCTGTTTTATCAAGTATTTCCCAGTGCATCTCTGATATGGCTGCTGAATACAAGAACTTGTATGCAGTACAAAAACATTTAGGTGATTCAAACAAGAGTTTGAAAAAACAAAAAGAAGAAATGCAAGCTTTTATTGGAATGCATTTACACATGGGAATCATCCAAGAGTCAGGATATGCTGTAGCCCTATACATCGTGAATACCACTCGTAGCAGACCAAATGAAAATTTAATCGTTTTCAATACTGAGAAATGATTTCCACTTATAACATTTCCACTTGTTAGTTGATGTCACTTCAACGACCCAATAGACTGTGGAAGTACAGCCACTGCTTATTAAGTAATGAAGAATTCTGTTATTTCATAGGATAGTTGTCGTGACATCACACAATTTAGCAGAAAATAGCCAATCATTTAATACAGGGGTATGATTTTAATTAGTGACGTAGGACAAAGTATTGACATGTTGACCGCCGTGGGAAATAGCAAAACATTAGTTTATGAGAATAAGAATTAAAAAAATTCTCACGGGAACGTAATCCATGAAAACCGAAACTTCATAAAACGGGTGATAACATGAAAATTAAAAAAAAAAAATAAATAAATAAAATAATCGGATTTATGAATATAAATAATGATTTCTTTTACAATAAACAAGTATTTACAGAACAAACAAGGGACGAGGGGACATAAATAAGTGAAATTATGGGCTGAAGGCGGCAAACTGGTCACGTAAGAAAAATAAAAATTAAAATAAAACTAGGACAATGCCAACATTTACTTTTCCAGCTTTAGAAATGAAGTTTAGAAAAACTTCGCCCTTTGCAAACGTTATACTGTAGAATAGCTCTCTGCAGACGGTTAAAGCTGAAGAGTAGTTGAAATGAAATGTTCATTATTTAAAAAAGCCTAAAAAGTGATAGGCTAATTCATATTTTTTTTTCGGTGAAGACCTCAGCCCGGGCCCTTCGACGGCCGGGCCCCGGTGCTGCGGGAGCAACTGACCCCCCTCTTGTGGAGGGCCCTGCGGAGATCTATGATGACTCGGTGAAACTGATTAACGCACTTGAAGAGACAGCGGAGAAGACAGGCCTACAAATATCAGTTGAAAAAACAGAATACTTAACAAACAATAAAGAATCTCCTAAATCGATGGAGACAAAATATAGACAGATTAAGAAAGTTACCAGTTTAAATATCTAGGTGAATGGATACAAACAAACGCACTGGATGAAGAGGCAAACGCTGCGAGAACAAGAAAGACGAAAGTTGCATTTCACCTCACTAAAAATATATATAATAAAAAATCTGTATCAATAAAGGCAAAGATTAGGCATTATAACACTATAATCAGACCGGAATGTCTTTATGCATCAGAATGTATGACAATGAATGTCATTAGACAAATCACAAGAAAAGAAAAAAAGAAAGGTAATACGAAAAATCTTCGGCCCCAGATATAGTGGGGGAATTTGGAAACTGAGGAGCAACGAAGAGATTTGTAGAAATATTTAAAATAGAAAGTAACTCTGTATATGTTAACTTAATTTATAACATTTTAGTGCATTTTGCCTTAAAGAAATTATTATGTTTTACAGAAGGCTTTTCCCACTTTTTTTATTGCTTGAAGAATTAATTTTATATTTTCAAATATATTACCTTGTGAGGATATTATTCAAGGAAATTAAAAAAAACAAAATGAAAACTGTTTAACACAGTTTTCCTTAAACTCTATTAATGGATTTTTAAAATGTATTACTGGATTAATTCTGGACAACAATAACTTCCAATGAGAATTTGTTTGAGTTGAGAAAAAAATTACGATAATGGCAAAGACTGGTAATTGATCCCGCAATTCGTATTTCTTCACTGGCAATCAATTGATTTCAAGATTGCAGTTTTCATTTTTATCACAAATAAATAATAAATAATATGATCGTGAAACAGTTTTTGGAGTTGTGAGTTGCTATACGTCGCTTTGCCAGAAGAGGATGTATGAAGGAGTACTAGGTTTCCTTGGAATATTGTTCAGTTGAATTTCAGTCGTTTTATTCTAAAAATCATCTCTGGCAAGGTCTGCATCACTGCTGTTGTCTGTAGAAGCAAGGAAAAAATTACGAATCCTCATTCAAGTTTCAGGAATTTTCAAAAGAGTCTTTAGCTTTTTAAGGTTTCTCTTAATTTCTTTAGGTTTTCGTGAAGGTTTTGTCTCTCGTTAATTTCTTCAGCATCGGAATTTCGAAAGAGATGTCTCCTCTTATTCAAAGAAAAATAATTTTTAATTATTACAGATTATTAGCTGTAATAGAGACTGCAGGGTAATGAAATCCAAAGACTACTCTTAGGACCAAGAATATTCAAGAAATACAACCGCCCTTCCGGCACAGCGTTACGGTCAAGTCGACGAAGCTGATGTGTCTGAATCTCAGTTCGAATCCCGGCGAGCGGCTTGGGTGTTTCTTTTTTCATCAGTGTTTGATTCTCTTCCAAAAGGCGGTAAAATCTGATTGTCACATAACGGTGCCTCCTGGATTATTATCCAAATGACAGCAGCATAGATATCACCTCCATCATGTATACATCATCCTCTACAACTAAATGATCCAAAATGGATCGGGGGATAGGTCAGAAAAGAAAGGAAATACAACACCAAAGATGAACTTTTTCGTAAGAATAAGTTTTTCTGTTTAAAATAGAGAGACTTTTGTTAAAAATGTAATTAACAATAAGAATTGTCTTACAGAAACTAAGCAAAGTTTCATTTAGAAGACTGGAACTTCATATTCTGATCTCTTTTCCTCACAAAACCTCTTGCCTTTGATCATCATTTCTACAGAGGCTTCGTAGAAAATTATGTCATGAAGCGTTGGTGGATTTTCTTTCTTTTTTTTTTTTTAAACCATAACACAAAACTTTCATTTGTTTGTTAAAATAACATCAGTCGAAGCCTAAATATGCTAATGAATAGAAGAGCTACCAAGGATTTAAGAGAGTAGTGCAAATAATATTTATTACAACGTAGCACAACGCCGCTTGGAAGTTTCCTAATCAATTTTTCGAAATTTGGCGAAATAAAGCATTTTATTAAAGTGACTATTAAAGTACGCCGGCATCGATAATATAGCATAAAATGATATTAGAGATTAAAAGTCACCACAGGATTAAGGCACTGATCCTGCAGAAATCATTTGGGCCTACGATCTTCTCAGATCTTGGTAATAATTGGAACTATCACTGAACAATACGTTCAGCAAAGTTGCCGAGATGAATTTCTTGCCTTTCAACGATTTCTCGGAAAGATAGAAAAGTCACATGATAATACCATACCTGGGCTGTAAAGTGGACGTTGAAGCGCTTTCCACTCAAATTTCTTTGTCTGACTTCTTTAGATCTTTCATTACGTTTGAGAAAGAAAAAGACATCAGAAAACATCTTATTTTTTTTAGCTTGTAGCAACTACACCAAATTACCACAGTATAGGTTATCGTTGTTTGTTTGACCACGTCCCAAAAAGTCACTAAAGAGGTTCCCACAAAATTCTTATTTGAAAACTTCCGTAAGTACTATTGCTGCGAGAAAGAGAATATCGTTACTTCACAGAATATTTTACGACATGACAGTGTACCGCAACACACGACATGAACATGTCTACTTAGACATAATAGATAACGGGATACTTAAATGGCAAGCATCTCTCGTATATTTTCGTGATCCTACAACGGTTAGATTTTAACTGTACTAAAAATTGTAAAGACCTTGGCGAATTGTTAGGGCAAAGGAAAATTTAGCATTTGGCTTTCATTCTCTGACCCCATCTGTTTGCCGACGTTGGAATTAACTTCAGAACAGATTGTCATACAAGGCAACATTTCAAACTAAAAGAAAGGAATGAATATTTAGTTTTTCTATTTAATTTTAATAAACTTTGATTAATACTGTATCTGTTTTAATTGCCTTTCTTCTTCAAAACAGATGTAATTTCAAATCCTGGCCAGCGAAACCGTCAGGCACAAAAATTTGAGTATAAAGAGAGCTAAGATGAACCCAACCTGGTTTAATATAAACAAAAGTTTTAACGTGCCACGAAATTAATAGGAAAGCATACGGAAATGACCCAAATAAAAAATATCTGAGCTTTCATCGGTGATGTGTCCCTAAAAAGGACGAAACGGTCCGTCCCAAACTCTCACCAATGAAAGCTTAGATATTTTTTAGTTCTCTGTCATTCCCTATTTTTTCCTATTAATTTCGTGGCACGATAAATCTTTTGTCTATTTATTACTGTCAAGCAATTTTTTTTTCTTTAATATTAATATTTTTACTCTAAATTTTTTGAGTACTTAATTTATACAGAATGGCCTCTTCTCCATCATCTGATCGTTTCAATTCTCTTCTGTACATGGGTCTCTACCTTTTATCCTTTGTACGAATGTAATTCACTTTCTAATTTAGAAAATCATACACTTAATATTTTGCATTGCCATCGGTCACTCTTTGCTTTTAACGTTCCAAAGACAAGGAAAGTTTTTCTTGTTCAGCAAATTCTAGTAATTTAGTTTTCCCTTCGGGACTTAACTACAAAGTAAGTAATAACAGAAAATACTAATGAACCTATCAGTCTGAAGATGAGGATGAAATTTAGTAAACACAAAACACTGAAAATAAAATAAAAAAGTGTTACTATTTTGAATAAGGTCTGCATCTGGCACTGGTGATAGCAGTGAGCGTCTGTAAATTTTTACATGTTCAGTTGTTGTACTGGGTTTAAATAGAGTGACCAGACGTCCCGATTTTGGCGGGACAGTCCCGATTTTTAACAATTTGTCCCGCGTCCCGCGGCGTTTTAAAAATGTCCCGATTTTTTTTTTGGTTGTTGAACTCCCTTTTTTTGGTTGTTGAACCTGGAGATTCCTTTTTTTTTGGTTGTTGAACTGGAGATTCTTTTTTTTTTGGTTATTGAACCTGGAGATTCTTTTTTTTGTTTTTTTTTTTGGTTGTCGAACTAGAGATTCCGTTTTTTTTTTTTTTTTTTTCTTCCCCTCCCCCCCCCCCCCCGGTCAATGGTGTCCCGCTTTGCCAATGTAAAAATCTGGTCACCCTAGTTTAAAGGAAGAAATAAATTTGAATAAAATTAAAAACTTCCTCAAATGTATTTGGATCAAGAGGAGAAATGTACTTAATCCTCAAGGGCTCCTGTTTTGTTTCAGGAATACGCATTAAGAAGTTTATCCTATTATACATACATATATACAGACATATTGGCGTCAACTTTATACTTTTTTCTGATAAGACCCAGGATTTAATCAAATCATTTTATTTTTTTTTTGTTAACAAAGTATTTTAGAGTAGCTAATAATTTGATCGTAAACCAACTGAATATTGTGAATGAGGGCATGAGTATTGACTTGACAGAGTGCAGGAAATGCTGAGCCATGCCTGAACTCAGGGCCAGACCGAGATTGAGGCGAAAGAGGTTTTTGTCTCGGACGCAAAGTTCACAGGAGCGGCTGTTTTTGATTATCAATAAATTCTTTATAATTTAAAACTGCTTTGTTTCCCACAATTAAAAGAGAAAGAGAGAGGAACAACGGGAGGGGGCACAGCCTTTTGATTAAGAAAGCAGGCATAGCTTCGTCCTGTGTTGTCCTAGCCTCAACTAAAGTAAATTCGCGTATTTATGTTGTTTTTTTTTTTTTAAACAAAAAAACAAACAAACAAACAAAAATGTCATGTCTTTATTTGTGAAGACTTTCACGCCTCTGAGTTTATCATCAGAGGGAATCGGGTACGTCCTTTTATCATCAGTCCCATATTTTGTTCGGGAGCGAAGATGACTTCCATTTATGTTCACGCCTTTCTGGGTTTATCATCGAAGGAGTGTGGATCGGACTGATGAGTCCCCCAAAAGAACGAAACGGTCGTTCCGATTCCCTCTGATGAAAAACTCAAAGGTATGATTGTTTATTCATGTGCAACCTTGGTTTTTGATAGGTTTTCTGTACATTAAATTGAAATCTCTATTTTTGTATAACGAATGTAATCTATATTTATCAGCCAGCTGTAATAATCCAAGCCAACAACAGGGAAAATACAATAGGCCCTACGGTGCGAAGTCGAAAATTACTGACAGGTTTATTGTGCATCGTTATTCTGTAGGCCTCCTCGAAATTTGTGGATGCAAACGTAGAGCAAAGGTTTCTGCTTTACTGTACATATTTTAAAAGTTTTACATATTATGTTTTTTGTATAATAAAACGAGGTTTTTAACGGTGAAAGATTTTTTTTCGTGTTTACACCTCATTTTTACTTTATTTTCGGGTTATCCACGATTTTCGTTATCCGCGAAGCCCGTGCCACCCAATTCCGCGGATAATCGGGGCTCTACTGTATATATGCAGGACATATATGCAGTGGCGGATTTAGCACTTGAGAGGCCCTAGGCGCAATTCAATTTTGAGGCCCCCTCTAAATATTTTTTACAACCAAAAAAAAAAAGGAAATACTTGGGTGGATGGGGCCCCTAGGCTGACTGGTGAGGCCCCCTAGGCTTGCTTTTACAACCAAAAAAAAAGGAAATCTTGCTTTTACAACCAAAAAAAAAGGAAATAAGCTAAATAATTTTTAAATTTTGAGGCCCCCTCGATATGTGAGGCCCGTGGCGCGCGCCTCCTGCGCCTAATGGGAAATCCGCCACTGCATATATGAACAATTTTTAAGTATCATGTTTGAGCCAATTCTGTAGCTCACGTAAAAAATGTAAACAAATTAATTAGACTAAAAATGTAATTTATTTTACTCGTTTTGGATAAAATACATAAACTCAGTCAATAAAAATAAAAAGTTAGAAACTGTTATTAAGATATTCTATAAAAAAGCCTTCAAACATTTAAAAAAAAAAACATTAACACAACTAAAGGGAAGGATTTTGGAAGTCCACAAGAGTGTAATTTTGTTTTATTTAAAAGCTTTATTAAATCTATAAGAAATTAATTTTGAAAAGTTTTCATCAAATAGGCTGTAGGCTACAAAAAAGGCTTAATCATTCATCTTGAAGAAAGTATTTGCATCATCATTAAAAAAAAAAAAAAAAAAAAAGAAAGAAAAACAAGTGAATAAAATTTTGTGCTAAGGCATAAATTTAAGGGTGATCCATAATAAATAATAATAATAATAAATAATTATAATAATAATAGTCTAATAATAAAGGACGTATATTAACGAAAGGAAAAATAAAATAAAAAAAGTTAGGAAAACAGAAAAAAAATTCACGCGGACATTGAGAAAAAAAGATTTAAGAGAAGAAAAAAAAAAAGAGTAGATACATGGATTCGAACCAACAGCATTCAGCATATATATCCGAGAATTTACCGATCACGCTATAACTGACAACTGAATAAATAAGAAGGTTTCATTTCAATATTTAAGCTAATAGCGGAAATCCAATGAAAACAGTGCCAAATATTTCGAACATGGGGTGGGGGGCGTTGGCTCCTAAAAATACCCTATCATTTGGGCCTCTGAACACGATGATGAAATCCTTTTGTCGATCCGACCTTCCGTTCGGGAGATGTTAGCGGGGGACAGACACGGACGGACGGACAGGACAAACGCAATAACGGACAGGACAAACGCAATAGTTATCGATTTTGGTCCTATCACAATAGCTCCCAAATGAAAAGCTAAAAATATCAGGAGGAACTGTCAGGATTATTAGATACATAAAATGAGCACGAACTAAAACATCACGATTTTTTTCAAACTATTCTAAAAATAACAACAATAATAATAATCGCATTAAATTCAACAGTCGCCGCCAGGTGGCAAACGATTAGTGAGAATATCAGCCAAGGATGAGTCTTGATCTGGGTTCGAATCCTGTCGCTTGATTTAAAGCTTCTTTTTCCTTTCTTTGTCTGTTCGATGATGGCGGTTCGAGACAACACTGAGTTTCCCTTCAATTCTCTCTCTTTCTCCTTTCCAATGTCTGAAGAGCCAGCAACAAATATTTTGCATTAGAGCTCATGAGATCAGGGCGCGTAGACAGACAAGGCCTCACTTAATTTCAAAAACCAATTAGTTAATCAATTCATTAAATTTAACACGGAATGAGAACTAAAACTTGATTTAGAGTATAAATTTATTGTTCTCATTTTAATAAAGAAACTCTCTCACTTCCACCTACCCCGAGCACAGCCACAGAGTTTTTCATAGCGTTCGAACTGTTATAATTTCCAAACACACCTTAAGTAAAACACAAAAACTTCAGAAAAATTAACGTCTTTTTTTCTGTTTGCAAAGGAAGAAGAAAAAGGTCCTATTTTTTCGCTCCCCTGTGAGCCACACGGCTTGCAGACGACGGGGCGGACTGACCGATAGCTGACCTCGCGCATGGTAGCCTTGGGCCATCTCTCTCAGCTTCCGATTGAGGTGCTTCTCGCTAATAGTGCGCTTGTTCATTCGAGGTCGGATTTTCACTGGGTGTGGATCTAGTGTTCTTTCAACTAGGAAGTTAAACGGATTTGTACGATTACGAAAAGGAAATAGAGAAAGAAAAAAAGAAAGAAAGAAAGGAAAAAAGAAAAAGATTTTTGGTGCTGGGAGTTGATTCCGAAGAAATAACGGCCGTCGCTGTATATGAATTACGAAGTTCACTAAGAGTGTGTAAAAGACATGCGCAGCAGATAAGCTCAGAGTCAGTCCCGGCGCCGAAATTCAACTCTTGGACCTGCGTTGCCGCCGCTGTTCTTTTTGCCTCCCTCTGGCGAACGCCGAGTCACGTGTCTGCAGGTCACTCGAGAAGGGGAACGGAGCCATATCCGAGGGGGCGCGAAAAACAGGAGTGCGTTGACGATCAGCTCGCGCATTTCCCTCGATAACTGATTCGCCGTAGAAAGCTCGCTGGCGCTGCCATATTCCTCGGCCATGCTGCTGATACGTGGGGACACAGCTGTCCGGGTGGCGTTGTTGTTTCTCGTGCTCCGATCGGGGCAGTCCGAGACAACAAAAACAAAAGGTAAGTCGGCCTATTTTTCCTTTTTCCAGGGAAGGGTGGGTGGATGGGTGAGATTTTTCGAGCGGTTTGCCTGACAGGTGCTTCGGGTCGAGGGTGGAAACCTGAATATTTTTTTTTTTTCTCTTTAGATTTTGCTTTGCTTCTCGTGAACAGGTTCTTTGTGAAAGTTAAACCAAAAGCGCAAATTAAAGGGGATGGAAGATATTTAACCGAAAAAGACTTCTTTTGAATTTGAAGTTTATGGAAGAATCAATCAATCCTTTTTCGAAACCCAATGCTGGCAAATATTCGTCATAATTTCGTGCCAAACACAAGAATAATAATAATAAGAAGAAAAAGAACTTAAAAAGGAGTCTTATTTATTAGACTTTTTGTAGGAGAAAATATCAATAAATATCAAGTTATTCGAAGACGATGCTGAAATAAGTAATCTGAAGAGCTGTACGTTTTTCAAAACGAAAATAAGGGGAAAAAAAGTTAGAAATAAAGAGAATTTAAGTTTAACCCTTCTTCTTTGAAAGAAGCCTTTTTCTTTAAAATTCCACAATCGTCATCTCGCCATTTTTTTTAGTTTCTTTTTAAAGAAATTGACTTAATTATATGAAAAGTGAATTAATAATAATAATAATAATAATAATAGTTATTCAATGAAAGGGTTAATTGAGAAGCCACCTATAGTTAGAAATTTGAAATATAGAAAGATTTACTTATTATTGTTTAGCTGCTGGCTCTAAAGTAAACATTGTAAAACAGCCTGTATTTCAAATAATATACTGTGTTTTAAAGAAAAATAAGTAAATAACTTCAACTGGTAAAAATAAAGAAGAAAGTAGACGTGAGAAGTTTAGGTAAAAATAATTATTATTCTTGTGAATTTAATTCAAGAGCAATACCGGAATGTACGTGATAGGACTGTATAGAACAAGCAGTCAGAGACAATGCTTCTAATATAAATACTTTAGATAAACAAAACTACAGAGAAAAAACAGATGAACTTTTGCAACCCTCAATTCATCTTTTTTCTTAATAAACCTTGGATCTTCACCTGTTTTTGGGACAGGTGCAAGTTTTTTTTTGTGAGGTTATTTTTCCTTTCATTTATAAATGGCTTCACCCAGAAAAATATAGACGGTATTTTTTTTTGTTTTGTTTTGTTAAGCGAGAGCTAAATAAGATGGAAAAAAAACTTCTGAAAGAAAACAATTTCACTGACATGAAATTATCTATGTTTATATTACTCAATCTGTATTTATAGGATAAAAATTTATAATTATTTCCACAAAATTCTTTAATAAAGATAGGACAGTGGCAGTGAATGGTATTGAAATTATGGTAAACTTAGTGTTATCTTGAAAAGGTTTCCCTCTCAGTGTAATTTATGTTTATTTGCCTCTTTTTTTATGTTGCTAATTACAAATTAAAAATTACGTGAATTATGAAAGTGATAAGTAATCCTTTATAGATTTAATCCTTTATAGATTAAATATAGACTTACGATTTTATGAAGACATTGCCAGTTTTATTTGTTTATGTATTTGCTTTGAAATCACTTCATTAAACAAAATCTTTAACCAGTTTTAAAGTCAATTTAATGAAATAAAATTTTACGTAATTTTTGGAAGAAAATGTTGAAACTAAAATGTTTTTAATTAATTAATTAATTATTGTTATTGTATATACATTTTTTATGAGAACAATTATCGGTATAAAATATGTTGCCTACAACAAGCAATAAAAAAAATAGCGTCAAGTTATGTATATCATACTCTCTGCTACTCTTGGCCCAGGGCAACAGCACCTACGAGAGTTTTGAATCCTTCGTGATCATGAACTTCTGAATATGTAGTAATAAAACAACGCCTTTTTATCTAGTTTGCACATTATATTTCTTTTTATTTCTGTTTTTAATTCAATTTTAATTCTAAATCTAGTCCTTATGAATTAGCCATTCTACGCTTGCCTCCAATTAACATTTTGGGGTTCGCGTCGTTCCGTCTAAAGTTAGGCGATTTAAATCAGTGATATTTCATTTCGTCTGGCAAACGGCCATAAGATTTTTGAAGGCTTATTAGGGTTTTATTATCGGTGTCAAAACGAGGCTATGAATTTCACACTTTTTTTTTTCTTTCAAGATAAATGGTTCAATTTTGAAAGTGACCCATCAAAACATTACTTAAGGCACATTTTGTTTATTTCTAATTTTATATCTATTTTATTTTTATTTTTTTTTGGGAAAAAAATCTAAAAACAAACAAACTGTGGCTTGTAGAAAGAGTGGGTTTAGATTTTTGACTTGTTCTTCCAATGGATTTGAGATATAGATTCCTTTCGGTGGTGGTGGACATCGGACTGATCTCAATGCCCATTGCGAGCGTAAATCATACTCGCTCCCAAGGTATATTACGATCAGTTAACAATTGTATTCTTTAATTTATTTTTTAGCAAAAAAATAAAATTTACGAAGAACTTTAAAAGATTAAAGACAATTAAGTGTTTACAGTTATGTATTCCGAACTCGTAACGTCTGCATACTAACAAACTGATAAATATTTGCATTAAAATTCTCTCAAAAATCTTTTAATCTTAAAAAAAAAAAAAAAAAAAAAAAAAAAAAAAAAAAAAATACTTTTCTAGATATTAAGTTTTCAGCAGCATTATGTGCTGAAGCATTTCAATGAGGCATAATTTCTAGATAATTCTGGATATTTCAATGTGCCTGGCTCTAGTGATTAATATATGTAGTCATTAAGTCTCTTATTTTAACTTATTTTAACTACCTCAGTGAAAATAAGCATCTTTATTTCCCGAGAATCTATGGAAAGTAAAAAAAAAATAACCGTTTTACTATTGGTTGAGGTGATTGTGACGTCAATTTATAGTATAATATTCCTTGTGATATACATACACATGTCTGGAGCTTTTTTCGTTTTTGCTGTTTTTAATCAAATAATTCCTTTTTTTGCCCAAAAATGACAGATAAAAGATTTTCTCAAGGAGACGCAGGTTTTGCAAATTTTTATTTTTATCTTTAAAATTAAAATTTAAAGCTAAAAAAAATTATTATAGCAAATAAATTAAGCCAAGAGTATAAATTGCTCAGCATAACATGATATGCAAATAAGCAAAATTTAAATAAATTTCTTATAGGTGTTTACGTTTTACAAATATCAAACTTCAAAAAGAAAATACTAAAAAAAAAAAATACTTCAGTTCTGTTGCAATTCATTTTGATGTTAATAATTTTAATAATAAATATTAATAATAAAAATACAAGTTTCTGTTTTTTCAAACTTCTTCCAATTTTGAAATTTTTATTTTTATAATTTACATGATTGAAATTTACAACGAGATCTATTTAATTCTGAGCATTAAGAACGTAGATTTCTTTACGTGAAATAATAATCAAATATAATAATTCCAAAAATAATAAACATCATAATTATTCATTTTCCTTACATTGAAATGCTCCTGATACAGGAGATTTCGGATTGAACGTCTTCTTTCTATGTATCTATCTATCCGCGATGTAAACCTTCTCAGGTCTGTTGGAACTCTGAAACAGAGCTATAGTGAACCATTTGTAACTTTACACAGCTGTAATTTATTTCCATTTGATTCCGATGACTTATTCAAAAACTATTACTTTTTTCGTAGAAGTAAATGCAACAATCTGAAGTTTACTATAAGTTGACGTCACAACTGAAATAAAGCGTTTTTTGTGGGCGTGGTTAAAGCCTCTCTTCTCTCAAATTCGGGTATTTACTGATTAAAAAGAAAGAAAAAAAATACACCAAATATCCTAAAATCATTGTTCTTGATTTTAGAATAAGTAATTTTTTTTTTTTTTTTGTTTTTTTTTTTTAGGATTTATTCCCAATCTATGTTTATTCAATCGATGTGTATTTGTTAGTGAAAACTTTTCTTATCAAGATTTTCAGTCTTATTGTCTTTTTCATTTTGAAAATATCAGTTACCCTCAACTTTTAATCAAGTATTCTCCAACCTAAAATAAAAATTGCAATAAGAGCGGATTGCTTAAAAGATAGGATAAATAGAGGGAAGACAGAAAACAGAAAAGATGTCGTTGCTACATAGATATGTTGCCATAACTTGGATACGTGGAAGACGAAAAAAAGTAATTTTTTCAATGTCGTGTCTTTTTAATTTCTTTAATTAGAATATTTAGACAGTGTCAACATTATCACTAAATTTTCCTATTAAAGCGTCAAACAGAAGGCATCTGTTTACATTAAGAAGCTGAAACTCTAAAGATGGATTTTACCAATTCTATTGATTTTGAGGTAAATTGAACCCAAAGTTCTTTATTTTCAAGCCTAATTGTTGAGATACAAGATTTCAACCCATTTTTCTGATGACGAGAGCCTTTTCTTGGGGCTCATCGAAACATATAATTTTTATGTTTTTGTTATTATATGGTCCACTTCCTTGTTATTATTGCAATCGCTCGTTACATATGTTTATTTCAAGAAAATATTACTCTTTTTTTTTTTATTTTAGCAGAATAAACGATAGTGTGTGTTTTCCAATTCGTGTCTAGAGACAACTCAATCAACAATCGTCCTTAGAAACAACATGGCGACCTTATCTTTTACAGCAACTAATACTTTGAACTGCCAAAGAAATCATCCACAATTTTCTTGGCATTTCATTAAAATCGATAGCGAGATTTCGAATAACTTTAGGTCAGCAACGTTTGAAGTGAAAAACAATGCGTAAAATATTTCAGCTGATGCCTCAATGATTTTTTGAAATAATTATCGTGATCTTTCAAGCATTCTATCACAGGTGTGAACGATTTTCTAAATTTCAAAAGAATCAAAACGTGCATTTTATAGATATCCTAAAAATTTATTATTTGGCTAATTAATCATTAGCAAAGAAACAAGGCTTTCATTGATCTCTGATATTAACTCCCTCCTCCCCCGCTTCTGTTTTTCTTACAAGGAAAGCAATTATGAAAACGCCATTATGGTTAGGATCAGATCAGTCCAGTGAAACGATAACTACTTTATTGCAGTTGGTGATGGAAAAAACTAAGGAATTCAGGGATGATAACAAATCTAAAATGAATTTGAAAGATTTGACTGTTTTGGTCTCAATTAAGTAAAATTATAAACGTCACAGATAAGTTGTGTAATTGGTTCTATCGATTTGGGATTGCGTAAACTACGCAATCATTTCTGTTTTTTTGCACAAGGTTCAGATTAAAAAGCCATGACTTTACAGATTTCAATCAAATCTACACTTCGAAGTCCCCTTCATTGCGAATCTTCGAGAAACTTTCGGGAAAAATGTAGTTTGCAATGTATTTTTTTGACTCAGTATCTTACGAATACTACAGTTATGACCAAAAATATTTCTACCCAATGACTTTCCTCTCGTATAAAAAATTTCCAACAAAATCCATTTCACAGACATGCATTAGATCAGTGCTTCTCAATCTTTCTCGTCTGACGGAGCACTTTGCTAATCGTTTACTGGTGACTACTTCCAGCTGACGATCGCCAATTAGGCGAGAAACAGCTGTTTGCGATGTCATCTAGTCAACATTTGGTCTCAACTTGTAACTCACCGTAATTTACAAAATAAATAACAATCTCGTTTAAACATTTTAAAAAAATACTCTAAAGTATTTTCTAAGCTGATTTGGAATGTGAATTAATAGTATATTAACCATCATTTTTAGGACAAAAGAGGAATTAGTTTAACAGAAATTAATTACCCAGATTTTTTGAAATCTATAACATCTAGAATGAGTGTAGAGTAGAGCATTTGGCTCTAGAGCATTACTGTAAAGTTGTAATTCTATTACTTTCAAATTTTTTCTTACGACAGACCAAAGGCATCCTCAAGATAAACAGGTTGAGAAGCTCTGTATTAAATGATTGAGGTTCTGATAATTCAAGTTGTAAAGAGTTTCTTTACAGGCTGGAGGAGTCACGTGCAGTTTTCGTTAGAGACCCCTGGACATTTATCTCCTTTTTTTGTCCAGATAGATTCACCAGTCTTCTGTCCTCGTTTAATGTATAAGGAAGAGGATCGCAGTAGCCTCCTACTTCCATTTTCCGCTGCCGATCACAGGAATCTTACTTCCTGCGTTCCTATCTACTGATGATGATAACCGGTGTGATATTGTTACCTTTAACATTAAGTGAATTGTCATTGTTTTTAGCAATGGAATTGAAGACAAAGTAAGCTTTCTAAACAAACAAAAAAATTAAAATTTCAAACGAAAATTAATGAAATTTTTTGGTTAATTTTAGATTAACAAAATTAACTTATTTAACGATGATTCTTTAACCATCGTTAAAGTAATCTAAGGCAGGCTTCTCGTTTTGACATTAAAGATAAAGAAAGATTCTTGAGTGAGATTAAATATTTCGGGTATTTTGCTATTTTGTTTATTGAAAGACCACTCAATGGATTTTTCATTTGAATTGTTCTAATTGAATTCACTCCCACTTCTTCGTTGTTGACATGGAATTGATCCGGGGATTTTGTTCCGTATTTATTAATAATCCGTTTCCATGGCTTTCATTTAGCAGAAGTTATGAAGTGGAGACCAAAGAGAAATTAATCTTTTGTGTTCGGATGAGGATATAAACAGAAAACAGTCTAGCTTTGCTTTTCATAAAAAAAAAAAACTCGAAAAATCGATGCAAGAAGTAAAATGTTTTTAGAATATTTCGAAGTTGCTTAACATAAAAATCCATATTGTAATGTCGGATTTACCATCCTTGATCCATTATTCAAAATAGTGATAAAGATGTCATCTGTTGGCTGCGATTTTAAAAACTTTAATCACTTGTAGTTTCATTGATGAAGGATCTATAGGAAACTGCTGCTGACAATATAACGCTTGTTCACAATGACTGACAAGTGAATATAATTTTGTGGTAGGCCTGAAGCATAAATTTAAGGCGACCCATAATAATAAAAAAAAAATTAAAAATAATAATAATAATAAAAAAGAAAGTACATTAATGTAAGAAAAAAAGCCAACAAACCCACGCGGACTTTGAGAAAAAGAGAGAAAAAAAAAACAACAGTAGATATAGGGATTAGAACCGACAACCTCCAGCATATGAGTCCGAGACCTTACCCATCAAGCTAAAGTTGATAACTCAAATGAGATGTTTGCATTTCTAACATTTAAGCTAATAGCGGAAATCCAATGAAAACAATGGCAGATATCTCGAACATGGGGGCAGGGGGGCTGTTGGGCCCTGAAAATACCCTATTCCTGTGAACACGATGGTGAAGTTCGTTTGCCGATCTGATCTTCCATGCGGGAATTGATAGGGGGGACCAGACACGGACAGGACAAACACAATAGCTCCCAAGTGGGTCGCTAATAAAAACTTGTTAAGTATTTGATTGCATTTTATTTGCATTTGATTGTATTGAGTGCTATAATGCTTAACGGTCTAAGTTTTAAACAGCTCTGAAACATGGTAAGAGAAATATTTGTTTAAAAATAATACATAATAATAATCTTAAAATTGTAGGTAATTGGTGCATTGAATGGTTGTTGTGATCTCCATTTCTTCTGCATTCGCATAACCATAGCATATATTAACAAGTTTTCAATCGATCTGTTTCCATCAAGCTTAATGAGTAACATGTTTAGTTATGAGGGAAAGTTGACCCAGTTGTGAAAACATTCAACCAGAGTTAGTTGGTTAACGAAAGAGAATTGGTTAATCCTGACGTTTTTTTCTTTAGTTTGGGGAAAGCTCGCATCCGGTCTGAGTCGGATAATTTGCAGCCATTTTATACAGCTTGACACGAACATTTCTGCAGCATTGACAGAATCCCTTAGAGATAGCCTACTTCCTATTTTGATGTTCTCCAACCTGTCATCCTGCACGCCTACAGATGGTCAAATCCAGTAAAAGCTTTGTATCGAATATGCTGCGTTTCGTTATGGATATCAAACTTTTGCATCCACTGGAAATGGGACTAACTTCCCATAAGAGCGTGCACGTAGGTTTTTTGCATTGTTTATATTCAACGTCATAGACGAAGAGAGTGAAAAACATCCACATCGTTGCTATTAATTACAATGGTGTTAACGGCCCAGGGGTATCATATTGTTTGTTCATGTTGTTGACAATTCAGTTGAAATATTTACAATTGAAAAAGTTTCTCTTTTATCGCCATAGCAACTCTAGTTTTGAATAACTGAAAGGCATCTTGAAACATCTTCACTATTCGATAGCACGTGACGAACGCACCACCAACGTTATATAAACTGATGCATATTTTTATTTTCTCCCCCCACTCAAACTATTTCAAAATAATAGCCTCTCATTAATTGTGGGGCTTTGACAGCCCCCTCCCAATTCATTGCGAATTAACCCTCACGGTTCCTTACCTTATCTAAACCGCACATACGACGTCCACAAGCTCAACTAACCACAGATGTATGTTATCAAAAGTAGAAATTTTAGACAAAATCTTTTCAGATAGAAGAGTTGTAGAATGTGCTTTATCTTAGTGATACCAAAAGTTGAAAATCATTTTCAATTGCAGGATTAGTGATAGTTTTTTACAGGGTGACTGCATCCATTGAAGGATCTCTGAATCGAACAATGTCTCTATAAGGGATTACTAATGTAAGATTGAAGTATCTAATGTTGAAGAGTCAGCCATGCTGAAATATCTTCTTGTAGGTTAGACAGTGACCAGCTTATTAAACAGGATGAGCAACCGACGGGTTCTTCTCTTTTGTAACAACAGGAAACTTAAGACCGATGTGCATGGGTGCACTTGTTTTCGTTACTTTTTTTACAAGTAGAGTGCTTTCTGAAATAGACAATATTCTTTTCTTCTTCCGGGGATTGAACTCTGTTCCTCCAGCCTGCAGTCCAGTACCAAACTGATCACATGACCCACTAGACGAATGGCAATGCAATGTCACACGAACCAATCATTGCAGTTACTTGGTCGTACATTGATATTAGCATACACGATGCTACTTTTGATATCTATACAGAATTAATATTTAGAAAGTCATGTAAGTACATCTCCATCCAAAAAAAAGATAAAATGTTAGCAAATTACCTAAATAATTTTCTATTTTTTTCCCCTTGAATGTGAATTATCAGACAGCGAATGATACAATGCATAAAAAAATATAATCTATTTTTTAGTGGAGTTCATAAGATGAGTTTCAGAAAGAGGGACTTATTACAATAAACACACTGACTTTGCTGCTTCGTTACACAGGTTCTGTCATATTTGCGTTACGCAGCAGTTAAATCCCACAACTATCACCAATTCGCAAAAGGAGTTTCTAAGCCAATGCGGTAAGGTTAGTGGTAGTCTTAATCACATTGAAGTTTTGTTTCCACAAACTATTCTTTCTTATTTATCTAACAAACAACCATTGCCAATTGATTGACGAAGCCTGATTTCCACAAATCCTTTTGAGGGATCGTCTGCTGGACCATTGATGAATAGGAAACATTTCTAGGTTCAATTTTCATTTCATAACCTTTAAGTAACTGTTTCGTTTGACTGAAAACTGTATGCTGACGAACAAACAACTTTCGCATTTTGCTTGAAGATTTGAGATATTCAGTTTAACACTCTTTGTACAAACGACAAACAGATTAATACAGTATTTACTATATTAGCCATTAACTGAACAATGCGATACACCTGAAAATTCAGGAATAAAGAAATCAGGATTCGAGAGGAAAACAAACTTAATAACATTACTGCAAACGGCAACATGGCTGATTTTTGTTTTCCAGTTGAATTTTTCTCTTCTTTAACCCATCTGTATGATTTATGTAATAAGATATTTAAATACATAAATTATTACGTGCTATGTACTTCAATAAAATAAAATCCACGATGTCTTAAAATGCTGAAAATTTTGTTTGCAAGTTATCCCACTTTGTCAGTTAGGAGGGATGAAAACTAGCAGTGCCCATATGACCTTTTTCTCCAATGGCCCTTCCATTGGAGAATAAAAAAAAAATTAGAAAATATGCTGGCGTGAAGCATAAGCACTCACTCTAACTTATATCCATCTCTGTTGTCAATAAAAAGTCCCACACAGATTATGAACATAAAAATCAAATTATTACATTTGATATTCTCCTCATACAGAAGAAGAAGAATATCTTTTTGATATCTTAAACAACTGAAACAAAAAAAAGATAGATAACGGAGGTTTTCATGTTTAAGACTTAACTTAAAATAGCCAAAAAGCTATTTGTTGGCCATTTGTCATATTTACATTTTTTAAGCCTTTTTAACAAATCCAGCCGAGACCAGAAACTGAAACTTTAAAAGTTATCTTTTCACATTTTTTGATGAAAGACGCTGCTGTTATTTGTTCTTGTTATTAGATGTCTTTTTGTCTGAAACTAAACAACAGCATGAATAAGCCTTAGGAAACTCAAAGCATTATAAATAAGAATAAAAAAAGAGGAAATCGTATTGTTTGATTACACTTTTTTCATTTTCTGTTTGATTGGTGCTTTACTCGTCAGTCCTGGTATCTTTTGATTTTTTTTAAGTGACTTTGAGCCACGGTTCTATTAGAAATTTTGATCTGTAATAGAATCTTTGATGCAACGGCATTGAAAGAAAAAATTAAGAAATAAAAAGAAGTCTGAATTATTTTCTGATAGTTTTTGAATAAAAGTTTTTCGTCAAGACCAATCTTTACAGACTATGTCTATCCTTATGTCAACGGTCGAAAACCTTTGATTTAATGTGTTGATAAATCAGCGCCACATTAAGTACAAGTGCTCAGAAGAATAAAAGCGAAGAGACTGACTTTTAGAGCAACTTTCCCTTGAATTCGTTCCCATTGCTGGCTAATTTAACTCGTAAAAGATAGTTTAATGTTTATAAAGTTCGTGAATAGACATCGTAAAGTTAAAAAAAAGAATCAGAAAAAAAAAACAACTAACAAACCTTGAATTAGTCTATATTAAGAATATTTTTTTTTATTATTATTTTTTTTTTCCTTTACTATTTTTTTTTTATCAAAATTTAAACGTTTAGAGAAGTGTAAAGATTACAAACCTCATTAAAAATTGCATTTTCTTTGTTTAAAAATAAATAATAATAAAAAAAAAAACATTAGACAAAATTCAGTTCTTTTCTGTTAATAATCCATTTTAACACTCTTCTGAAAGAGAGAAACCTTTGATTCAATGTCATTGAAATGTCAAAACAACAGCCTTTTCATTCTTTGTGGAGATCATCACTTTCGAGACTCAGTATGTTTATGATTTTTGTGTTTGTTTGTAAGAGCCTGAAAGGCAGTTTTGTCATTGGGTGTTTTTTTTTTCTCTGAATTCGTTTCCTTTGCTGTGACAGTTGATACTTTCGAAGATGACTTGAGTCTCATCTGATGGAAATGTTTACTTAAGAGACACCACCGCCGATTATTGGGACGTTGTTAATTCATCGATTTTGAAAGGTGAATAGTCACCCGATTGCGTGGGAGGAGGGTTGGCAGTTGGGCATTTCTAATTTACTAATGAAAAGTGGCAATTTCGCATGGGGTTTTGCCAGGAGAGAAAAACCCCTTTCTGAATATCCCCTCCCCTCGCCTTTTGTTTTTCAGGGACTAATCAATTTCGGGGTCGTTTGATGCTTAGTAAAACAAAAACAAAATGAAAATTTTAAAAATTAGGGTAGAATATCGATCTATTCATATTTTTCAATGGCAAATAAAGAAATTTATTAAACTTTGTGTCTAGGATTTTTGTAAAATTTTAAGGAGATGGTTTCCTATCCTGGCTTTTAAATTTAATCCTATTCAAAATATAAATAATACAAATAACAAGAAATTCTTGAAATAATTTGAAGTCTAGTTTCGCTATAAATGGTCTGATTTTTCTTTTGTTTTTCAAAAACGTGAAACCTATGCAAGCAAAAAGCGTTCCTGTTTGTAAATAATTCCATCTGCCCATAGGAAATATCTATAAGAAGACATTTTCAAAAACAAAAAGATTGTTGTCTTTTGTCCATAAATGTTCATGCTGAGTTTCAGGAAGATTCATTCACTAGCTTAAAAGTTATTAGGGAAGACACAGAACGATTACGAAACTCTTATTCCTTAGGAAAGTAGCCAAAAGTCGTAAACTTTGTAAATAATATTTTATTTATTATTATAAGTAATTTTATAAATGATAAATATTGTAATATCATATTGTGCCACGGAATTGCTTTTTATAATTTCATAAATCTCATTGTGATTATACATGTGAGTAGAATTATTATATATCATGATAAAAACATAAGAGACTTACATTACAAGTACTTACACCTAGTAATGTAGTAAATAAATAAATAAATAAATAAATAACCTGAGTCATATTTTATTGGTCATTAAGAGGCTTAATGGGACATTGGTAGGACATTTTGTGCGAGGAAGACAAATAACTAATACTACCTTTCAGTTAATGACAGTCGTGACGTCAACGAGCAGATAATGTGTTTCAATAAAAGCTGTTTCGTTTCCATCTTCTTAGCACTTCTTCATGAACGATTTAAGGCTCCCTCTACTGATCTGCTAAACTTAAAAAAGGTTTAGTTTCTGATTTCTAAGTCATTTCTCGAAAGAAAGAAATTGGAGATCTGAATCAAGATTTGATCCCATGGGCTTTTCAGAGGGGATATTTCCGTCCAGAATATACAAGTAGCCTATGTCTGCGTTCGAATTGGCCATTTAGTCTGATGATCTGATGCGCTAATGAACAGTTAGAGACCTTTTATATTCGCTAATCGATTTAATAATACATTTCGTTCACACGATATTAGTTGGAAGCTTACAATAATTGGACATTTTCCCTTTTTCCTTTTAAATAAAATATTGTTTATTATCCTCATTTGATTCAAGTCACGAAGAATTCCTAACAAGGTTTTGTCTACGTTGAATCGTTACTTTAAGGCAATTAAATATATATTTCAAATATATTACTTTTTTATATGTAAGTTATTTGATTTTAAATAAGATTGATGATTTTTTAAAAAAAATTACTATTCAAAGATTCGTTTGAGAAAAATAAAAATATACAAAGATTATTATTAAAAAAAAAAACTTTCTCTCGATTCGCTTATTAAGTTTTTACGGATTCGTCTGGCGTTGTGGTTGTCGTTTGTTTCCCACACGTCGAGAAGAACTTCACACCCGCCTGCAGTTGGTTGAATCGAAGCTCAAAGAACAAAGGGAGCAGTGCGACGGACAACCTTGGAATTATAGGCCCACCCCCAACCCACCCGTCCCAGGGACTTCGTTTTCCCATAATTAGGAGACGGAAAGTCCCACCCCACCAGCACTCTTGTTGTCGTCCTTTCAACCTGATCCAGGAAATCAGACAGCGGGAAAAAATTCTAACCTCCGGGACATCTCCAAAACGGACGCCGTTCGTAACAAAAACAATATTTGTGATGGAAACTGTACTTGGAAAACACCTTCATTACATATTGACTACATTAATCGGAGGTTTCTGATGCTTTGTAGCAATTTTGACATAATAGGGACGATTATTAAACTAATGTAACTAACCGATGTCCGTGAGAATTCGTGGATTTGGAAAAGGATAAAAAAAAAACTAAGTAGCTATTAACCAAACGTGGCTGTTGCGTTTCCTCCCTATCATTGAAAAGTCACGTTTATTGATTGATTTTTAGTCTACCTATGAGTAATCCCAAGACTGGAGTTAGGAAAGAATGAATAATTTATCTGCCAATATATGTGAATATTGTTTTTTTTTTTGTTTTTTTTTTGTTTTATGAGATATCACACAGCGATTAAAAGCATGTGATGGGACTCAAACGAAATCAACAACTTTCCCAGAATTAGAAGATTCTGGGAAGATTCTCTGGAGGATGGACTTTTTTTTTTTAATTACCATTTGGAAAGACTAGATAAGATGAATGAATATCTCGTTTTCCAAAAGAGATAAACAAATAGATAGTTAGATAGATTCAACACACCACTAAAGAAAAGAACACGGGAATGTCAGATTATCAATTGTTATGTGAATCTTCTAAGCGCCATCTATAGGAGAACGGCGTAAATGGCTTTTTTATATTATTTGCCTAATTTAGTACATATACTTTCAGCAGGACAGGAATTACTTTTTTGTAAATTGATGACAGTTAACTACTGGTGGGCATTAATAGATTAAACATAGAAAGAAATCCTTCAACTGTTAAAATTGTTTTTGTAATTAGTTAAAGGAGCAACTCACGTTACTATTTTCCTAACCTAATCTTTGTACCTTTATATAATACAACAAAATTAACTCACTTAAATTAACTTGTTATTTAATGCATGATTCAGTATGAGAGGCCGTAGATATTGTTTATCTGTTGTTTTCATGTTAAGTAGCAATGCAAACACGGTAAATGGGATACTCTCGTAATTTCAATCTAATTCTTACTTTTACTATATTAAAATAATGTTTTACTTATCATCTAGAAACTAATCCTAAATAAGTAATGTACATAAAATCTACTCACATACCACAATTTCACTACAATCTTAAAAAGGAAATTTAAAATACAGTACATCATTAGATTTTTTTGTGAAGTTATAAAATCGTTGAACTTTTCACTAAAGTCTCTCTTAAAATCTGAAGCTTATCAGATTTGGGCATCATTACAAACTCACGATTTTGAATACTCACGATTTGTTTATTTATTATTGTTTTTGGAAAGCCATATAAATTTGTTAAGTGTCTTTACATTGAAGATATTTGCAGTGTAGTTAATATTTATAGTGTACTTTCGTAAACTGTCAAACGAGTTTTTACAACTCGTGCTGTCGGCCTCGTAGTCAAGTAGTAAGCGCTTGACTGCTGGCTGGATGAGCCGAGTTCAGTCCTCAGAGGATTTTTCCACTCTGAATTCTCTTACAAAGGGCATCCTAGGGTCCACCCAGCCATCTTTGACTGGGTTTCTTTACCGGGAGGTTAAAGGTTAGAAGGTGTTGGGCTGAACACCTCAACTTAGTTCCGTTGGTCGTGGAACGCTAAGAGCAATACCTCCCGAGATCCCAAGATTCTACAGAGGCTTCTAGTAGGACACTTGAAATTAGCGAGGACTAGACAGAGTGAATTGGCAAAGGCCCTTCAAAGGATAGAACAGAGACTACAACAACATGGCAGTAATCTGCTTAATATTATCATAAACCCACACATAAAGAGTTTTTCAAATTTCAAATAATAAAATTGTTCTCCTTTCTCCATTCTTAAAATATCTCAAATTCAATTTGCAGCTGATACAAGTTTTTTTACTGCAAACGAATTTAATGGAAATGAAAAATAAGATGCTGTTTGGATCCTAAAACTTATTTACTTCACTAGCAGAGAGGATCTGTTGTGTTTCTAGGGTAAATGCAATCAACTGTGTGGGTCTGTGTCTCTGAGTAGGCGTCAATTGAGTCACTAGTAGCTGCCGCATAAATTGGAATTTTTCGGATTTGTCAGACTCGGTAATGATGCTGAGAAATGCGGAATAGGCGCCAAAACCCGAAAGCAATTTATGGAATAAAAGAAAAGCAATTGCAATACTATTTTTGTGGTTATTACATTTGGTCAGTTTCTATTAAGGAGCAATTCTGAATCAAAATTATTTTTATCAAAAACAAAAAATAATAATTTATTCATTCATTCATTTTATTTCAGTTAGATTCTAACCTCTTAGAAAGCATTTGTATAGCTTCCTTTCAACAGGTGCTACAGTTGTGTACATGCACAGTGATGTAATTCTATTATTAATTACATTTCATACAATAATTTTGATGAAGAGATATACTAAAAAGAGTAAAATTGCCGATTATATATTAATTAATAATTATAGGATTGAAAGTTTTTGAACATGGTGACATAAGCAATTAACTAAGTATACAAGTTTGTTTAGTTTTGAGAAGTTATACATCGATAAAAGTCTATAATCAATATTTAAATACAGTGAGTTATATGTATATGAGACAACTTTTCAGACAATGTGATAAATAATTTATACGATTACGTAACGATATATATAGAAAAACACATCTGTATTGACAAATAATATATAGAATATAATATTTCACATACAATTAATATATACGTAAATACTATATACACATTTACAAGTAATAAGAAGGTAGTTCAAATTCAAAATAATAATAATAATGAATTGCCCAATACTCACCCACCCCCAACACCCAACCTCAGCAACCCCGTGAATCCTGGGCTCGTTAGGAGCTCAATGGCGGACATCCCCACGAACTCAGCTAGCCTCATATCGACATGGAAGCGTCGATCAGATGGTTGACGAGTGAGCTATTTGGAAAGACCGAAGGGTTCATGATCGCGTACCAAGTCGACCCCACACGCAACTACAAGAAACACATTCTACATGACACAATACGCACAAGGACAGATGCAGGAAATGCCACAGTACACATGAGATGATCGACCACGTAATATCAGGCTGTTCCCTTCTCTCCCAAACAGACTATCTCCACAGCCACAATCATTTGGCGTCGATTGTTCATCAACAGCTATCACACAAACACTTTTTACAAATTTGTAGAACACAGTCCCGCACTACAAATACACGCTACAGAGCACTTTAGAGTCACCCAGACATAAGATGTACTGGGACAGCCCCATTCACACAGACAAAACCTTACACCACAAAAGACCTGACATCAGACTTGGTGATAAGGCCAACAAACAGACCTATCTTATTGACATTGCAGTGCCTATCAGCAATAACAAGCAGAAAACTCATGCAGACAAGATCAGTAAATACACTGATCTAGCACACGAGCTCCAGAAGCAGTGGAGGCAGGACCGAGTCGATCAACATCATTCTGTCTGGCACTGGTCTGGTGCCTCACACACTACACCACAATCTAAGCACACTAGGGCTTAACAAAAACAACTCTAGAAGGCTGTGGATACTCAAAACAACATCAACAGTTAGAAAATTCATGGACATAACCACACATCCCTAATTCTTCTTGCACACTTATTTACACTTGGCAACATATGCTTTGGTCCTTGACCGGACATGTTGTCTTTGCTGGAGAAACCAAAGAATAGAAACATTTCCATAATAATAAAATAATAATAATAATAATAATAATAACGTCCCTGCATGGAAAACTAGCGCTTACACTCACTGACATAATCCAACACCCAGAACATATGCCTCGTTTCCTCACACAGGGTGTCACATACCTACAGAGCAAGAACACTGAAACAGCGCAACCTGCAAACTACCGCCCAATCACTTGCCTCCCCACACTTTACAAACTCCTCACCTCCTGCCTCGCAAACAAGATCTACACACACATCGAGACATATAACATTCTTTCTGAACAGCAGAAGGGCTGTCGCAGGAATTCCCAGGGTTGTAAGGAGCAACTCCTTATTGACTCTGTAATCCTGCGCCAGGCACGCGCGAAGAATAGGAGCTTACATATCGCATACATCGATTACAAGAAGGCATTTGATTCTGTCCCTCATTCCTGGCTCCTACACACTCTTCATATCTACAAAATACACCCCAAGATCACGGCATTCTTAGCTGCCACAATGAAGAGTTGGAACACAACATTACACCTACGCACCTCTAACACCTCCATCACTACAGATCCCATTCCCATAAGGAGAGGTATTTTCCAGGGAGACTCCTTGAGTCCTCTTTGGTTCTGCCTCGCCTTGAATCCACTGAGTCATATACTAGATAACACAAAACATGGTTATAGGCTTACCACAGGCACTGTGACACCATATAAAATCACACACTTACTATACATGGATGACATTAAACTCTATGCCACAAACAATGCACAACTTACTAATTTACTACAAGCCACCACACAGTTCACCAAAGACATTGGGATGGAATTTGGAATTGACAAATGCCGCAAGTTACACATAATACGTGGGAAGACTTCGAATTTGGAGGGTTTGGAACTGGACCATGGTTTGGCCATCCAATCCATGGAACAGGGAGAGACCTACAAGTACCTGGGCTTCCAGCAAGCACGCGTCATTGACAACGCAAACATCAAAAATGCACTGAAGAACACATACCTTGCTCGAGTTCACAAAATCCTCAAAACACAACTCAACGCCAGAAATAAAATTAAAGCTATCAACACTTTTGCCGTTCCCACACTAACATATTCGTTCGGCATAATTCCATGGACAAACACCGAACTCGAAGCACTACAACGCGCAACACGCACTACATTCACGAAACACAACATGCACCACCCCAAGTCCGCTACGGAAAGGATGACTCTTCCCCGCAAGGAGGGAGGCCGAGGACTCATCAACCTCATCACCCTACACGAAAAACAAGTACATACACTTAGGGAACATTTCCACCAAAGAGCAGAAGACTCCTCACTTCACTCAGCCATTGTCAAGGCTGACACACACCTCACACCCCTGAACCTCGAAAACTCTTCTCCAACACTCACCACCCCTGACACCCACACTCAGCAGCTGCGTGAATCATGGGCTCGTAAGGAACTCCATGGCAGACATCATCACGAACTCAGCCAGCCTCATGTCGACATGGAAGCGTCGAACAGATGGCTGACGAGTGGTGAGCTGTTTGGGGAGACCGAAGGGTTCATGATCGCAATACAGGACCAAGTCATCTCCACACGCAACTACAAGAAACATATTCTACACGATGCAAACACACATGACGACAAATGCAGGAAATGCCACACTACGCATGAGACGATCGACCACGTAATATCAGGCTGTCCCCTTCTCTCTCAAACAGACTACCTCCACCGACACAATCAGGTAGCGTCGATCGTTCATCAACAACTAGCACACAAACATTCACTTATTAAGACCACGGTCCCGTACTACAAGTACATACCACAAAGCGTATTAGAGTCACCCTCATATAAACTATACTGGGACCGCCCCATTCACACAGACAAAACCATACATCACAACAGACCAGACATCACACTTGTTGACAAGGTCAACAAACAGACCTATCTAATTGATATTGCAGTGCCTATCAGCAAGAACATGCAGAAAACTCACGCAGACAAGATCAGTAAATACACTGATCTAGCACACGAGCTCCAGAAGCAGTGGAGGCAGGATCGGGTACGTGTTGTTCCCATCGTTCTGTCTGCCACTGGTCTGGTGCCTCACACATTGCACCACAGTCTCAGCACACTAGGACTTCACAAAATCACTTATGCACAACTGCAGAAGGCTGTGGTACTCAACACTACACGCATAGTTAGGAAATTTATGGACACAAGCACACATCCCTAATCATTCTTGCACACATCTTTACACTTGGCAGTATGTGCTTTGGTCCTTCACCCGCCATATTGTTTTTGCTGGGGAAACCCAAGGTTTGAAACGTACAAACATAATAATAATAATAATAACTCCATTGCTACTGTCTCAAGAAACTGTTATGGCGGACGTTAAAACACTAGCAGATCAAGTAAACAACTGGAAGAGCAAAACCCTGCATGGAAGATTTGCTACAGCACTCACTTCAGAGGACACGGATCTTAAATATTCCACTGACTGGCTGCGAACAAGTGGCCTTTTCGGAGAAACTGAAGGGTTCATCTTATCTTTTCAAGATCAGGTTGTTCGCACAAAAGCCTATGAAAAATATATCTTGAAAACTAACATCTCAGATAGATGCAGGCTATGCCAACAGATCCATTCAACATATTTCAGGAGGTTGCCCATTACCTGCCCCAAAGGACTATTTACATCGTCATAACGACGTGGCCAAAGTTGTCCATCAAGCCTTAGCCAAACAATAGTGCCTTATAGAGAAGGAATCACCTTACTATAAATGCAAACCGGAACAAGTGCTGAGCAACGAAACCGCAAAGCTCCTCTGGGACACGGCTATTGTCACCGATCGGACAGTAGAAGCCAACAGGCCAGATATACTTTAATTTAATAAAAAGGCTCAACATTATTGATACCATTATTGATACCATTATTGATATTTCTGTGCCGTTGGATGACCACGTTACATCCACCATTGCGGAAAAAAAGAGGAAATACGTTTTATACTCATTTCAATTTTAAAAAGTGTTCTCGTATGTTAATGTGTACCATTGAAAACCCAAAAAATTCCCACGAAAAGTCATGAAGTTTATTACTAAAATACAAACAAACATACGCTAATTTTTCTCATCCCAAAATCTTTCAATTTGCAGCGTTGTTATTAGAATACTGACATTCAATGTCTCCTGGTTCGTGTTTTCTTTAGCAGACGCATAAAATTCCTGATGAAATTACTTTACATTTTTTCCTTAAGCAATTTACTGGAAAAGTTCCTTTGTCAAACGCCAATGTAAGCAATAAATTTACTTCAAACGAAACGCTTTGAAATTCAAAGTGAATTGAGTGCAGAGCAACGCTTTTGTGCTAATTGTTAGATTACATCGCGACGAAGCGATTGGCAAAGAAAAAAAAAATTAAATCAATCGAACATTGATTTTTTTTTTCATTGGCATTCTTTATCGCTTTGAAACATATTAGCAGTATAATGATGAACAGTTTATTCTGCGCTCAAAGAGTTTTAATGAGGGGTCCTAATTATCTTCGGATTGAAGCAAGGATGGGAAGATCTCCGAATATATTAATACATTATCATTCATCGCAAAAAAGGGAATTTAAGTAAAAAAGGAATCATAATTTTTCGATGTAGATATTAAAAGTGCATTAAAAGAATTCCGGATAGAATAAAATGTTTTTTAAGTATATTAAAACGTAAAATCACATAGAAGGTGAAGGCTAGCTAAACACAATGGCGTCACCCGATTTTCCTTGAGATACATCTTCACTGGGAGAGCTATTTTTGTTCATAACAATCTTGATATGTAATGAGTTTGTTCAAACATTACAGCTTAGCAAAAAAGTGCTAATTTATCAGATCTGACATCTTCATTTGTTTAACTTGAAAAGAACTTGTACAACGCTCTATTATCTGATCAGTCGATATCTTTTAGTGCATATATACAGTATATACACAGCTCCTGATGTAATAATTAATCAGTTTAGGTTGTATCTCTTTCAATTTGTAAGGAATAATAAAATAAACAAATAAAGGAAAGAAAGAAAGGTGGGCTGGAATCTCAACAGCGATAGAATTAGATGTATATTTGATAAATAATGACATTTAAAGTATGTGGCTTTGGCCGCCAATAACAGTTATCCTTCTTTCCAAGGACACGGCGGGACCTACGATACTCAACAATTACGATAAATAGAGATAATGCTTGGCAGTTAAACTTAGTTATCATTATAATCAACTAGTTCTAGGTCTGCGAAAATTATCATCAGCATAAACTAATGATTGGTTATTCTATATAGTATAGATGTAATGAGCAGGACATTCAGAGAACGACAAATACAAATGTTATTCAGAATCAAGCGAAGGAAAAATCACAAGAATCCAAGAATAAGTAACCGCATATCGCAACTGATTTTTGATATTTTTTTTCCCCTGTTAGAGCGAATGGATGGACTAAGAAGACAGTTTTATTTTGTCCACACAAATGTCTTATTAGAAAACGATGTCTGAACTCAAGAACCATTTCCTGATTCTAATTAATGAATTTGAGAAAGTTTTAAATATCGGAAAGAGGATTCCCCAACCCTCATCAGCGGAAGACGAAGGAGGGAAAAAAAAAGATTTTTTTTTTCTTCTTCTTTCCTTATCTAGGGTTTGCCCTGCAATGATGCTCCTATCATTTTCTCTCATGTTGATTTACAATGAAAGTGGCAGCAAGGCACTGAATGACCGTAATCAATTCTAAATTCCAGTCAGCCGCTCTGAACCGATGCCCTTTTGTTTACATTGGTCAACAACGAATGCACTGTTTTTCATGGCAGCTGCTAAACTGGGTTGTGGGAAGTCAATTAAAAGCTTTAAACGTTATATTTAATCCTTTTAGCGTAGATTAAAAAATATACAAAATTCAAGAGCACAGTTTTCAGAGTGGTTCAAGTTAGAGCTGAAAGCTTTCGCATCTACTTTAGTTCCATAAAAGTAACGTTACACAAAATTCAAAGTTTTGATTTAAAAAAAAAAAAAAAAAAAAATTTTTTTTTTTTTTTTTTTATGTGTAAATAGGCTTTGTGTTCATATGTGACGTCTGGAACAGTTGTTTCGCGATTTTTGACGCTCATCAGTTAACATCATTCGTCTCTAATCATCCGAAACTGCCAAAATGGAGATTATTAATAAATGTACTTTTTTTTATTCATTTAATTCGTTTCTGACTGGTGTAGAAACTGGGGAAAGAATCAGTTGCTTAACACAAATATATTTTATTTTACTTTGTCGATTTCTTTTTACTTTCTATGCAATTTTTCAGTTATTAATAGTAATATCACTTAAAATAATTTAATGAATTTAATATAAATTGAGGAAAAAATAAATAAGAAATGAATTTACTTAATATTAATTCCTTTACATTATGCCACATGGACAAATACTTAAAAGGCGGTTGAGCGTTGGTCGGACCCCACATCATCCTTTTCGGAGCTTTACTTACTTCGCTTCTTACACTCTGAGGAAGAGGGCGTGATACTGTAACCTTTAAGCATTTAAGAAGAAAAAAAAAAGCAGTCTGCAAGTTAAGCCTGACTTAACTGCAGAGCTAGGATTAGAGAAACCACCACCTAAAAAACAAAAACAATTTAAACAAAAATGAATTTCAGATTACTTTCAATCATAGAACTTTATTTACTTTTATTTTTTTTTATATTTTAATGTTATTCAGGCTAAATTTAATTATATATTTCGTAATTTTCATCCAGAAATACCTTTATATTTTTAGAAATCGTGCATTTTAAAATATCAGCGAAAGAAAGTGTAGGGGCCTAAATTTTATTTCATGATATAAATCAGTGTGATTGACTGTGTATTGATCCTGAATAATTCTTCAAAGAATTGAGGTGGATCAGGAAAGGGCTTGTCGCTCTTTAGCCAGCACAGAAATTCCTGAACCATTCTGTCAGCTTCAAGGAAGTAACAGTAGAAATGGAGTGGGCGACTAAAATAGTCTTATATTTTATGGTTAATAGATGACACGAGTAAACTTAAATGGATAAAATTTAAGTTTGAATTTCTTAATGATGTGACATCTAAGAAACCCAAATTCTTGTAGATTACAAATTCAGATTCTTTTTAAAGAGCTTGTTAACGAAGCTCCTTTGCTGCCATATGTTCAGATAAGAAGTCTAAATTTAAAATCTTCCGTCTGTTTGAGTAACTTTCAAATTATGTGAAATATTTTAAGCTAACAGAAGGTCTCTGATTCCAGAAATATAAATAGATTTACATTTTAGATTTTATTTTTTTATCTGTTTTAAGCCTAGTTGTTGTCAAAAACTAAGATAAGTGTAAGTGTTATTTGAGCTTCTTTTTTTTTTTTTAATGATTGCAAATATCGGTTTTAAGAGTTTTTAGGGAGTGAGCACAGCGGCAGACAGCAAAGGTAATCGTGCGTGTAATCCAGTTTCTGCTTCACTCAGCATCGAATGTCCTTGTAGAGAGCCTTGCAATGGTTGCAGCAGATGTAGCAAAGAAGATCTCAATGGCTTCTCTCAGATTGAAGCAATTCTCTTGTTCAGATCCATGATTCAAACACATTCCATGTACGTATTATCGACAGGGGATTTGTGATTTTATGGTAACTGCATTTACAAAAGGACTAAGGGAATGAATTGTTTTTGCTATTTCGAAGTTAAGTGTAGATATGCTTACTAAAACAGAAATGGCGACTCATCCTAATATGTTAGAAATGCTGATGATAGCGTTACATTTCATATTGTTCTAGGTTTACGAATGATATTGGGGAGAATATGATGTTGTTCTCTGTACATGGACGCCTCAGAAGGATTGTCACATAATCCCGACGGAACCCATCACTTAGCATAGTATCAAAGCCCGGACTACTCATGAAAGAATGTCCTGAGAGACGCCAGTTTTAACACAAATTCGCCATCTTGAATATCCAGTTAAACGAAGAATACGAAGATGTACCGTAGATGTTGTTCGGGACCTGTATCAATAAAGCCTTGACGTCAGGCTTCCCACACAACTCTCTATCAAAGGCGTCTTCGTTAAATAATATATAAACTATATTTCTCTGCCAACCATTATGGTCTTGTACATTTTTTTTCTTCTATTAGTTGGTGTGAACCGTTGGATTACGGTTGGGATTCACGAGTAAACAGAAAGTGTTCTTTGTTAGCTTCAGCTACTCGGTGGGAGTTTGTACCATTTCCTCAACTGCATCACGGCGTGGCAATTTTGATTTCCATGAATTCGTATTGTTAAGCAAAGATAAAAAATTCTGATATAAAAGATCAGGAAGAACTTTCCTGTACATCAGCAAATGCATCATTTCATCGTACTTTTTAATGATGTTACTTAATCAAGCAGTAAGATTATGATTTAATAGCTTATAAAACTTCATTGTAAGTTTAAAAATATTTTTATAAATTTGAAACTAATTGTAGGCCTACCTTAAAATTTTAAAAAAAGGAAATGCTGATTTTTTTTTTTTTTTTTTGTATTTGGTCTCAGTCTTGATATTGCGTGAGATTTCGACGCTTCCGCTTTGGGGAATGCGTGACGCTGAAGCGAAATACCTGAAAATTGTTAGGGTGTGCATATTTACCACCCTTTTTTTTTTTAATGATGAGGTTCGTTTTTCTTGAAAACGATTACTAGTGAGATGCAATTTACTAGTGTGAATTTTAAGATAATGTTTAATTTCTAAATCATCCTCTTTCAATTATTAATTACAAAATACGACTACTGCAGTTCAATTCTTGTACTGAATTGAAGTAAAAATAAACAAATAGAAGAGTGGAGGAATACAAGGGGGAAAATTTCGCCTGTTACTGTTTGCCAAGTTGGTTTTATTTCATTTTATATGATTTCTTAGGTTTTCGCATAAGCTCCATAATGTCTTTTACGGACTGTACTATTGCAGGGAGAGAAGGAAATTTCGAAGGATTCCAGTACCCTCCCTTAAGTATATCACTTACATTTAATCTCCGACAAATAGAATTGATAGACCAAACCTAAATTCATCGCGTTCGGATGAAAATTAAGAAGAAACCATTCTTTTATTGAAGACCAACGCTACTAAGTGGATGGCTTTTATGGGATTTTAATATTCATGATATTCTCAAACAGAAATCTTTGAAACTAAAGCAATCAGCGAAAAACGAAAGGAAAAAAAAACACAGATGAAAAGACTACCTTGTTATACAATTCTTTAACGATATCTTTAATTTTTGTAAAGTAATTAATAATAAGAGAAGTTTCCATAAAGTCAATGCTCTTCTGTCTTTGATTTGCATTTGACACCCCCTCCCCCATAACCGCAAAGGTGAATTGGCGGGAATCGGGTCCTGAGAAACAGGTTTCTGAAGATATACAGACGAGACAGCTAAGAAATCAACTGCGGTGGAAAGCCACTGAATATCAACGAATTCATAGCCAACCCTTGCAGCTCTATTGTGTAACAACTTTCAAGGGAAACAATGTCGGGGGGTGGGGGGCGAGTAATGTTATTTTTCCCCTCCTTAAAAAAAAAGTTTTCTTTTTCCTTAAATCAATATAAAATTACAAAAAGAAAACATTTTATAACTTTCTCAGAATCTGCTTAGGCTTGAGAAGACAGTCAAGAGAATTTAGTAGGAAAAAGATACACAAGTCAAAATTCGCGTATAACAGATGCAAGATGAAAGAAAAAGACAAGAGAGAGTTATATCGAAGTTTTCGTTCTTTAGTCCTTAAATATACTTTTTTTTCCAATTTTTCTTTTTAAAATCTTAATGGTTTCAAAACTATTACTCTTATATTCTATTGAGTGCTATTTAAACACATGACTCCAAATTAACATTGGAACAAAGAATTCTTAACATAAAACGACGCTTAGCAATGCATTCGTTTCACCTGAATTATGAGATTCCCATAATTGGCCAACAAGATCACGAGATCTAACTCTGCTCGATTTTTCTATATGGAACTACATTAAAACAATCGTATTTCTAGATGTGATTACCATCCATGAGCAACACATTCAAGATGTTAAGGCTGACTCGGCTCTGTGACCTACAAGATTCGGAAAGATTTTCATTCCGCGAATGTGTAAACTGCAATCTACAGTATATACAAGTAATAATGATATATTTTTTTTATTTAACGTATGTAGATAAGCTTATAATAATAATGAAGATTAGGAAAATACTGTATTTAACTTTGCAAGACAAAGCGTTAAAAGCTGCGATAAGTCTTAATAAATCATGAATAAATGTATTCTACAGTAATTTATTATACTTTCTTTGATCATGTTTCCAAAGGACCGGAAGACAGCTAAAAAGAGAAATGATTTTGATTCCATTATCTCCGATTAATGAATCTCTAATATAGGAGCTAAAACTGGCCTTGAATGCCTTCAGAAAATTATTCCTCATTTACAGTAACGATCTGAACGTGAGAGACGCAGGTAGTGGGTGGGGGAATAATCGCTTTTAACATGTTCGCTAAAAAAATTGACGATCTCTAATATTTCAATGAGAATTTATCTCTTGCATTTAAAAGGTACAAAGAATCTGAACGTCTTAATGTAATATTTCAGATGGGATCTTTATTAATTGTATTTCCCTGAATAATTTAAAAACTAAATGAAATTTAAAACTTCAAAAAAAAAAACAAACAAAAAAACAAATTCAGTATGTTTTGAGATGTTTTCTTTTAGCTGACACAGTGCAAGGTAATTCCAGCCTATCCTGGAAAAAATATTCCATTTATTAATCTAAACATTCCTCTCTACAGTCCTTTTTTTTTACGGTATTTAAAGAGACCATTGTCAGGTATCTAACAGTGACATACCTAGGTTTTTGGCGCCCGGGGGGATCAATTTATCCCTTCCCCTCCTTCCAAAGGGCCCACAGTGTGTCGGGGCCGTCGCCCCTCCTTAGGTTATACCATTGCTAATAATGCCTTGGGTGCAGGCTGTCTCACTATTAATTTATTACAAAATGAATTTAATATTTTACTGTTCATTGATTTAGTTACCTAATCGAATACAAGCATATCATTAATATTAGTGTTGTATAGATATATTAGGTCATTAGAAATGTATGGGGGAAATAATATTTAAATTCAACTAAGTATTTAATTAAAAAGGACACATTTCTTGATGGAATTTAATAGTTTTCTTATCCAATATTAAAATAAAATGTTTTTACAATTTTTTACTGAGATTATTTTTTAATTCTAAGTTAGCTTCTCACTAACAATTGCCCAATTTTACCAATATGATATATTTTGATAGATATATTTTGTCTTTTTATTATAATATTTTAACATTTAAAAAAAATGAAATAAAAAGCTGGATTAAGTTCTGACTTCACATAATTTTAATATGCGTTTAAAAATTTATTATAAAAAGAATAAATGTAGTTATGTAGAATAAAAGTATGGTATCTAATTTTTTTTTTGAACAATTATATTTCACTAGAGTACTTGCCCGTCATATATTATGACAGATAGAAAATTAATATGAATGCATTGTTAGGAACATAAATGAAAAAGAAAAGAAGTCATGTCTTTTCGAAAATTAAGAAATATTCATTTCAATAAATGTATGGTTTTATACGTTTATTTTTGTTTTATTTTGAAGATTTGAAGACTTTTCAATAAATGAATTTGTTTATTGGGAGACTTGATGCTGGCATTACTGGAAACTGACGGTGCTTCAACTTAAATGGCAAATTGAATTTACTCGGTTGAAAATCGATCCTGGGAATAGTGACGATATCACCTCTGTTGCTTCCCGAAAGAACTTCTGTCATGATTAAATTGCGATAACACTCCTTAATGACCAATCGTGTGCCATTAGAGTGTCCTTTCTTTGGATTAAGATTGCGAAGGAGCTTCACAATTGATTCTTTTCTTCAGATTCAGCTGATGGGTGCATACTGGAAAATGTGAGTGTGTGAAGAAACTCTGCAGGATAGTTTCGTTCATCACTTGGGTCATCTGACACTACATCTGCGCTGCAGTAGATGAGAGACTTGCCAGGCAGCTTTCTGATCTGCGTTACACACACAGAATATTTATTCAAACTATATATTTGAATAAAAATGTCTTCGGAATCTATATTTTCATGTTTACAAAAAGTTTAGCATGTTGATTATTTTATAACATCGTTATTATTTTGAAAGGCTAATGATGTATAAAAAAAATAATGACAAAGAACATCTAAAACTTTGAGGTAATCCGAAACCAACTGTTAATTGCTTCAATTCGTCTTCTTACTTCAAATATGTAAATGTCTTTATAGTTTAGTATACAGACATGCGATAGTTCTTTGCGCATATACACTTCTGTGCTATATATTATTCGAATTTTTCCATTTTTCTTTCTTCGTGTTTTTCTTTACACTAACTTGACAATATGATTTAACTCATTGCTTAGTGATTGGTTATTCATTCCTATACTGTTTGATTAACAAAACTGTAATCACTTACAATTTCCATTTTTATTTTTATTCTACTTTTAATTGTTTAATTTTACTGATCTATTTGTACACATTCTCGCTTTATTTTGTTTTTTAGATTCTTAAGTTCGTGCTCAGTTCCTGTTGTTTCTTGTTCACAAATGCCTGATTTGAATCAGGTTTTCCACTGGGTTGTTTATGGTGTGGGCGTTGGAATGGATTCGCTTGATTGAAGTAATTCAATCCTTTTATTTTTTTTTGGCTCCAAAAGCGAAAGATATGAAATTCTTTACTCGATAGTAGTAAGTAAATAAAAAAATTCCAGAAGTTCAAAATAATACAGTAATGACACGTACAAAGCTTTAAAAACATTTTCTAAAAATATTTATCAAATACTGAATAGAAACAAGATAGGGATAGCGATTAGTAAACCAATCACAATGCTTCGCAACGCCTTCTGATACGTCATTTACGTTGCATTATTCCTTTAATTTCCTTATTATTATAAATGTAAATGCTGCGAATGCCAAAGGCGCAAATGTTGCGATTATTATGATTGTTGTGGAGCTGTGTTGTAGATGTGATTGTTGCGATTGTTGTGATTGTTGTGCGTTGCATTGTGGGATAGCATTGTTACATTTCTAGCCGACGTGAATACACAGAAAGCAAATATAGAACGAAGTATTATAAATCAGGAAAGCATTTTTTATCATTAAGATCAGAATGAAATAAAAACAAATTAAATAGTGAATTAATATATACATAGACACAGTACATATCGAGGGCTCTATGACATAAAGGCCTAAGTGACAAAATCTCCATTCCGAGTTATTAAGGGTTTTATGTTTGTATTGCCTTGCAGTTCTATGGAAGTAGCTTTTTATGGAAGTAGAATTCTACCAGTTGCAATGAAATTTTCAGTTAGGTCTCTTTTTCATATGAAAGATATGGTTCTCGGATTTCACTTAAGACATGTAACTCAATTTTTACAAAAATGTCACTTAGGCCTTTATGTCATAGAGCCCTCGATATAAGCCAGTTTTAGGTTTAATGAATTGGGGACCTGAAAATCTAACTGATTATTGGTAAATATATACAACCATGAAATTAACAATTCATTAATTTTTGAGTGGATTAATATTTACGCATGTTCTAAGGACCTCAAGGATTTTATTCTAAAAACCTTGAAAAGAGAAGGACTGCTGTAGTAAAATAATTTAGAATTCCGTCAGTCGTTAAGATAATATTTGCAAGTTCTAAAGCGCCGCTGGTTTCAAACTGAAAGTACAGTTAGATTTTCGATTGGCCTAAGGACTGTTAGCAAACTATACATACAAGGTAGGGGCGTATATAAGGGGGGGCCGAGGGGGCCCGGGCCCCTCCCGAAATAATGAAGATATGTCCTCACAATGTTTTTTTTTTTGGTTGAACAGATAGGTTTTCATTGTTTTTTTGTTTGGTTGAATAGATTTTTGGTCCGGGCCCCCCCCCCCGCCGAAAATATATTCTATATACGCCACTGATACAAGGTATAAATTATACATGGTTTACATAGAAAGGTGTAATTTAAGAGAGCCTTGAAATGTAGCCCTGTTTTGTTTTCTTTCTTGATAAGAAATGAATCTATTAAATCAGTGAAAGACGAAATAAAGATGTAACTAACCAACGCTCCTACTAAAGTCCTTTGTCAAAATTCGAATTGTGTTTTAATTTTGGTTCAGAAATGGCCTTGCATGAGTTTTTAATAAGAACAATGAAATGAATTCTTTCGCTAGATAATAATCTAGTGTAATAAAATCAGTACTAAATATTGTCCAAAGGTACATTCCATGTGTACTTTATTGTTTTTTTTATTACCGTTATAAAACAGTGAATAAGAAATGCGTTAATTTGTTAATTTAATTTGAATTCAAATATTTTATTTTAATCGTTATTTTTTAGGCAACTTATTAATGTAAAATCTTAATGTTTAATAAAAACGATTTCCTATTTTCAATTGGCTTAGTTCATACCCTTGTAGTGGGAGTTGGGTACTTCAGCATTGTAAAGCCCATCTGGTAAAACTCCACAATTGCAAGGCAGATCCCTTCACTGTTTGGTAAATTTAAAGGAACTGTTCCAAGTGGAGCACTTTAATTACAGCGGAACTAATTTGTGTCAACTCTATGATCACGGCGAATTAGAATGACTGACTCTAATCGGGAACTTATATTTCTTGATAAATGATATACAAGCAACTTATTTCAAAGGATCTCCACATAATAAAGTATAAACAGAGTGCATTTTGAGCTGACGGATGATGGAAAACAGAGGCCATTAAAAGCACATTCGCAACGAATTTTGAATTTTAATTATTATTAGCTTTAATATGTTAATTAACCTTATTTGGTTTGTCTTTTTTTATGAATAATTATTAAGTTTATTTAGTAGCCCAAAGTTTTAATTTTTTCTCAATAATTTATAAAAATTACATTCGTTAAGACATCAGTTCTAACGCAACAATTATTTGTTATTTGTTTGTGAAAGTTTATTTATTTATTTATTTCATAATTTTAAAGTTTCCTTTTCTATTGTATATCAATGTCGCTTTCGAAACCAACCCCAAGTAACAGTAGAATACATGTGACATTTTTACAGCTTATTACAAAAATTCTCGTAAATGGTGAGGTTTTCCTAATGAACTACTCTTTTAGTAATAAATTGCTTTTATATAATAAATTAAAAAAAAAAAAGTTCTCCAAAAGACTAGACAAACAACTTCAACTGAAAAAACAAACAAACTAACAAACGAACAATTTTGTTCTTTCAATATTCTGAAGTTTTTCTAATCTGCTCTGCCTTTTCTATTTTTGTCAATTTTTTCTTAATTTCGATCCTCGTCTTTTAACCAGTATTTGCCAAATACTTAAATATGTTAAAGAAATTCAACCACCAGAAGACCTACTATTGGACAGGCGAAGAAACAATCAGAACACTTCAGTCAATTCTTCAGCTCTAGCTCGAAAGTTTGGAAATCTCTGTTTTAGAACAATCTTATTTACAAATAACAATAGAATTATTTTAATTCTATTTAACTTCAGGGTTGTAACTTTCTATTTGCGAAATTACTCATCCGAGTTTGTCTAAATTATCGAAAATTATTAATACTTTGATATTAATTTTTCTTTTTCTTAAAAAAAATTACTTTCTCTAATTTCGGAACCACACCTGAAATATCCTCGTAATCTATGGAAAACCAACCACTGCCAAAACTTTTGATTTTCAAGAACTGGCATCTTTTATTGGACTGTTATAAACGTCTTCGACTAACAACAAGGAAAAAAAAATGAGTCTTTGTTCTATATTTGTCTGAAATCGCCATAAAACTCCGTTAATAACACCGTAAATCACTGGTACAATTGAACTGTGGCTGATTGCATGAGTTGCCTAGTAACTGCCGCAGCGAGTTAAAGGGATTATTTCATCATATTGCACTTAAAGATTATCTAAATTGTAGTTTATTGCCGCTCCCTGTGAAATATCGAAAAATACAGCTCTATACAACAAACCTCCGAAATTTGCACTTTAAATTTAATTTAACTTACTTTAACTTTAATTTAAATTTCCACTATAAGTTACATCTAATTTGCAAGACTTTTTTTTAAAAAATTAATCCTCAAACGGTTAAATACTATAAGATCTGTAAATCACATCTTATTCATTCTCAATTATCTGAAGAACCTGATATCAATGGCATCTTTTAGATTGTTTTTTTTTTATAACGACAACATTATAACAAATAATAACTTTTCTAAATTTTCTCCAATTTGTAAATCACAGAATTAGTCAGTTTTGCTTTTTAGTAATTTCTGTCTGAGACGAATGACCGTTTATTTTGGAAATATTCTAGTTCAAAGGTTACTTGAACTAAGAATTTGGAAATAAACGAAGATATATTCGCTGCTGTGATAAGTTTATAGGTCACTGACATTTTGGCATTTATGTATTTTACTTCTACAAATCTTAATTGATTTCAAGGATGAGACTCGAGTTTAGAACAATGACGTAACATCATCGTTACATGAAAGAAATAGTACAAACTTACATCATAGAATATCAGTGTCGTTTTTATATTTATATAAAAACAAGTTCAAGTAATGTTTTCCGAATAGTTTTAACAAAAACAGGCTAATTCTGAGTACAATCTTTTGAAAATAAATTAAATCATATTTAATCTGAAGCTTCAAAATTTGTTGTTCGCAGGACTTCAAACTCTTGCAAATAATAATAATAATAAAAAGAAATTATTATAAGTTCCAATTAAAATGTTCTGAAAAAAGATGAGCCACAGACAGAGTAATCATTTTCCAAATCCCATTAATTCCTGATCACGCGCTCGTTCCGTTGACTCGTTCATGGATCCTGGCCTTTGGTTATCGAATTAGACTTCATTAATATCATCTCAAACCATTTGCCCAGAGCGACAGTTTACATACAATCGCACAGTTCCATTTAGAACAGCTGCCTTCGATTCAGGAAGCGTTCTTATTACACACAAAGAACCAAAAAATTACGGTTTTTATTAAAGGTTTGTAATTTTCTGGTCAATGTGTTTATTATAGAGGAAGAAAAAATACAAAATGCGAATAAAAATAGTAAAATAAATCAAAATAGATGTTTGAGCAAAATGATAGCTTTTTACAATTTTGAGACACTCTCGTACTTGCCCTCACTTTATTACGAATCATAAAATTTAATTTTTCCATAAACGTTTCCCAATTATTGCTTCGACTATATTGAATGAATTTCCTTGATAATTGGTAATTATATAGTGCTACGTAGTGAAGTGGCAATGCGCAAATAACGTTCAGATATAAGTTCAAAATTAAAAATTGTTAAGGTTTTTCGAAGAATTTAAAGAAATTTGATAACTTACATTTATTAAAAGAAAAACAACTCTTATACAGATAAAAGCACAATGAAAGAGTATAAAACCTCTGAAACATATATCCTTATGTAATTCATTTTTAAACTTAATGACTTACGCAATGTAATTATTAAGTTTTTATAAAATTACATACACTTTAAACTTTCTTATAAAAAAAATACTAAATAAATTTCTTCTTTTCCGTATATATCTTTTGATAGTAATAGTAATAAAACAGAAAAACACACACACACACATACATAAAGCAACAAAACCAACGAATAAATTGTTAAAGAGATCTGCTTTGATATATTCACCACCATCAGCTTTTACCTTCATTGCTTGGACCTCCCTTGCAGCATTTGTTTACCTAAATTACTTTTTCCAGTGAATGAAAACTAAATTTTTTATTGTAATAAATTATGTAACATCTCCCAACTAATGCTTATGAATTAAATTCAGATAATTGTAGAAGGTTTTATCAACGTAAATTGTAGAAGCAACGTAATCAAGTATGAAAAACTAGCAAAAATACTCGTGCTTCACGCGAGTTACACAAAATAGTTGTTCTGTGTGGAAGGCGAAGAAATTGTAATTGTCTGATCACTTTGAAACTTTTCCAGTTGGTAAAAAAGCCACATGGTAGTTACAAACTAATATTACATTCCTATTTTGTAACTCGATAAGCCCTATATATCAAATTAATATCGAGATCGAAGAAAATAAAACCTCCCACCTCTTTCTGCCCTTTTCCTTACCCTTAACACTTTACCCAGTTGGTAAAAGATCACGTGATAATTGCAAAATAACGTCATATTCTTATTTTGTAACCTGAAAACCTCGTAAAGGACCCTTCGATAAAGTTTGAACTACGCATAGTCCAGTCGCCATATACTTTTTACCTAGAAAAAATTCCGAATTTAATGAAACTTTGGGATGATGTTTGTTGGTGTACAGTAGTACTACACCCAATTTTCCGAACAAAAATACCTTGTGGAAAATTAGGGGGGGGGCGAAAAACTGCAAAATTTTTGCACTTTTTTCAGTTTTTTCCAAATATTTCGAAAACGGTTGATTTTAGCGATAAACTTTAAAATAGTAATTTGTAGTGGATTAAATTTCCTTCAATTTTCACTAGTCAAACTTATTTTTTGACCCCATAGGTACCGAGATACAGGACTTCGAAAAAGTGCAAAATTTCTCAAAATCGTAAAAAAATGCTAAAAAGGCTTGTTTTCACTATGCAGTTTCCATTTTGCAACATATTTAATGGAGATATTGCATCTCATTTTCATACTACTACTATTTCATGCTATTTTCATACGTTCAAACCCCCCCCCCCCCCGCAACCACTACCTCCTCCTCTACCGGATGTTCATACTACACAGAGTACTTCTAAGGTTTGAAAGAGCAAATAACCCAATTCGTCTTTAAGTTTGGAGATTTTTATACGTAGTTTATTGTAATGATTCTTATTGTCTAATGTTTACAGTAAATTCTTATAATAAAACATGAAGTATTAAAACAAAGTAAATTTAATATTGTTAGGGAGTTTCCTCTTCTTCTCGCTCTTCTTCATCGTCAAGCAGTGCATACAATACACTTTCTTCTTCACACTCTCCTTCTGCATCTTCCTCCTGGAGATCAGGCTCTGCAAGAACTGCTCGGGGCATGCTTGCGAAAATTCGACAAAGGGTGGAGCACCGTAGTCCTGCTTTCTTGCAGCTGCAGGCTACAGTGCTACATCCTTTTTTGCATTTACAAGAGATGATGTTAAGTATGTTGTCCGGGGCTGCATTACGTGTGCTCCTCGTCTTGTCAGCGACCACCCCCAAACTGACGGTACAATATCGTTAACCAGCCACGTCTGGACCTGGAGGTACGTTCGAAAAACATGGTGGGTGGCCACGTCTTTGGTAGGTGGCAGCTGGCCAATAGGAATTTCGGTTTGGCGATAGACTTCGTAAAAAGTTGGTATCGGAGGTTGTCGAGGGAATCTGTTTCCATGTTCCTGCCGTACAGTGCCACCAGAAACTTCTGGCCTGCCTCGGAAATCTGGGAGGGGGTGGCTTCCGGGTCTTTGAACACAGCTGCAAGGGGATGTAGGGAAGTGTTCTTCTTGTAAATTCTGCAAACCTTCTTCTTCCCTTGTCGGAAGGGGGTTGACGTGGTGTCACACCCACTGACTGCATGCAGAAAGAGAATGTCTTGTGTGTCGATCTTGCATGAAGCTGCTGAATATAACAATGATGGGGCATTGCCTCTCCCATTCTTCTCGAAATAGATGTTTTTGTGTGAAGTGGAGGCGAGGGCTGTCAGTAACACTAGGAGATCTACATCTTCACCTGCGATGATAACACTGTCATATTCAGCAGCCTTCGATATTGCTGTGTGTATAATCATCACGTCTGCATCTTCAGTAGCCTGTTTCACCTCAATCCCCTTCGCTGTCATTTCTGTCATCAGCATTGTGATGAAGTTTCTTTTGTTAGTGTTGTTTGATAAAAACGTCTCTTGAGACATTGTCACTGCAGTTGTTGCTGAAAAAACAAATGTAGTGGACGAGTGCAGTACAGCCCGGTTAGATCTTTCTGCGGCTTTGGTGCTTTGATAGGAGGCGTCGTTAGGATATCCATCAAATACTACTGTGGTATTGCACCCAAAGTGTTTTTGCACATAGTCCACATAAGTCTGGCACGCTGATTGGAACGTGAGTGTTGTGATCTTACTCCATACAACCTTATGGAGGAGGAATCCTCCATCAATTACTGCATATTTTCTGCAGCCAAAGTTTGTTTCTCCTTGCTTAGGGGTGAATATTGCATCATATAATGCTGACTTGGTGCCCTTACGCATTCCTTCCTCAGTAAAGAGCGACATTGGGAAGGGTGCAAGTTCATACCTGAACAAATCCTTGAGGTCTTCGTCAGACTGCTTGGCAATGCAAACTCGCTGGAACAGAGTCAGTGGATCGACTGTAACTTTCTTGTCTGCAATTTTCAAAGAACAGGAAATGGATGCGAGGGTTATCACCTTATCCTTTCGTTTCAGCTTCACATTTTCAAACGTTTGTCCCACAGTTTTCTTCATGCAGATGATACCAATTTCCCGCGCAGTGTGACAGTTCACATCTTCCTGACCGATTTCGCCTGTGCTTAAAGACACTATCTCCTTATTCTCAAGGAATGGTGGGTGTTCAGCAAACCAGCCCCGCAACTTCTCCATGTCCAGATTATCCCTAGTGATACGAGAAGGCCTCATATCTACATGTTGTTCAGCAGTGCCTGAATTTATCTCAGTGAACATCTCTACTTGTTCGCAGATGTGTTGGAGGCATAACATACCCAAAGTCCACCTAGAAAGCACACTGTCACTGACCCCACGACCACGCGTCAGCCCTCCGTAACTTTTCATTGCCCTCATTAATACCTGTTCAATACTCATGTCAGACCAAATTGCAGACCAGAATTTTTCACTTCGACGAATAGTAAAGTTGCCTTGTTTCGTGAACTTGTGAAATTCCGGAGAGTCCATATGTCTTTCAGATTGATCATGTCTTGGTAGTAGAGATGCGCACTTTTAGCATAATTTAATTGACCTGCAGCATGAAAGAAGGGTATCATTTCTTTGACACTTTCGAGATGCAGTTTCCAATCACCCATCCGTTCAGCTTTAATGAAGTCTTTCATCAGGGTACACATACGGAAGCTACCGTATGGCTCGTTTCGGAGATGTATTTTCCTTCTTTCCGCTATTTTTCTTCTCGATGCTTTCAATGACTCCTTGCTTTCAACCGTGTTCCGTCTCTCTCTGCTCAAACCTTCGCTCCTGTATATATATATATATATATATATGAGGTCTCCCACCCCCATTTACTTCTTAATTCCTAATAACCGGTATAATTTTCAGTTTTGCAGAATCTGATAATTATCTAAACCAACATTCCAGAAATTTTCAGATTTGCAAAATCGGATAATTACCCAAACCAAGTTTTTCTGTAATTTTCAGATTTACAAAATCTAATAATAATCCAAACCAACATTCCAGAAATTTTCAGATTTGCAAAATCGGATAATTATCCAAACCAACATTCCAGAAATTTTCAGATTTGCAAAATCTATTTTTACAAAATCTTACTAAAACTTAAGTCTATAAAAAAAAAAAAA
>JAFIDM010000001.1:69407987-69428044 GCA_023159025.1 Thereuonema tuberculata
AAATACAAAATTAAAACACAGACATGTTTCGATTTGACTATCTACAATTCTTTTTCAATGTGAAATCTGATAAAAAAAAAAAAATTGAAAAAGATTTGTAGATAGTCAAATTGAAACATGTCTGTGTTTTACTTTTGTATTTAAAAGTATTCTTTTTAAGCCTGTGTGTTTGGCCGTTTTATTTTATGTTTATATTTACTTAACTATATTTCTAAAAATGTGATAACGATAATAAATAAAAACAATGAACGATGAACTTACAAAGTAAACATGAAATAATACTTTAAGTATATAATATTACTAACAAATTTAAATGTTAAAATAATAAAGAATTTTCTTATTGTTCTACAGTTATTTGTCCAAAAAAAAGTGGCATCAAATGATGCTTATTAGTTGTTATGTAGCCTACTTCAAAGGAGTGACCATAAGATTTAATTGTGTTTTTATTGTTAAGAATTTTTGACGCTTGAGATATGTTCCTTACGAAAATTTAATAGTTAGGTCTAATATTTCCTAATTATATCCTTTTTTTTTTATTTTATTTACGAAGAGTGTTTTTACCTAACAATTACCAAAGAATTTCAACTTCGTTCGAATCCGGAAATGCTTTGCATACAGGCTACGAATTTTTTTCTTTGAGAGCTAAGAAGCAGCAATTTATTTTGTCATTCTTCCTTTTGGCAAAAAAGAGAAAATTATTAACTTTGTAACGGTATAATCATGAATGAATGTTTCGGTTACAATAGATTGAAATACTGAAACGATTTAAATGGAAATGAACACCCTTCAAAGTGTGTTCGTTGACATTAAAGAAGAAAAAACAGATATATAGACAAAATCTCATATTAATATTTATGAATGTAAATGCTAATGCAAACAAGGAGAATTAATACTAAGCAGATGTCATTTTTCACAACAGTGTCTCACAGTATAATCGATTTAAACATAACGATGATAAACTTTTCCATTGCCTATGATGTAAATTGAATTAAATAGTTAAAAATGGTTAAAGATATTATAATATAAATAATTTCAAATATTTCTCAGAAATACAGCTGTAGTTTTCCTGTACTACAGTCGTACTACAAACTATGATTCCCAAAAATCACTAACTTATGTGTAAGAGCGAAAATTAGTTAACATACCGAGACCACTCATACTTCATAACTATTAATTCCAAAATTAATGTTTATTACGAAAACATTTACGGAAAATAGTTTATATTTATAATATTCTACAACAATAAACTCTTCAGTCTTTCATTCTATTCTTGTATTTATTCCTGAGGAATGCCTAACTAGTAAAATCTCAGTTGTGTTGATTCAGAAGCATTTCTGGGTAATATCGAGACCTGACCTCTGAACAGTCATCTGCTGCACCTATGGGAGCTTTCCTATTCTTATCTTCCCTACTGTAGATTTAAATCGTTCAATGATTAGACTGATGTAAGTCTTTAGTCAATGCGTCTCGATTCTTTAAAATTCGAATACTTTTTCGAATGATTAGACCGCAACCAAATATTACGTTCCATTGATGGCAAAGAATCAGAATCATCCGTCCATAAGGAACTGCTCGATTTTCTATAAATTCGGAAACGTCTTTCTAATAATTAAAAAAAAAAAAAAATCCATCAAAGTGATGAGATAAAAAACAACTTAAAAACATCCATTTATAGAGAATTAAGTTAAAACTATTCTATATTAGAAATGAATTGAACTTTCTGATTTAAACCATCAAATTCATAGAAATATTCATAATTCTAATTTTCCTTGTACCTCAAAAACAAAATACCAAACAAGTTTGTACATGTTTGTTACAAAGACAGGAAATTTGGTCTTCACAAATTTGTTTGTTCTAAGATAAAACACTCCCTAAATTTTATTGTAGATTTAGCATTCTAACTCTTTAAATATTTTTATTTAACATTTCAGATCTTGACGTTATCTAATAATCTGTGGTGATACTCGACATATATGATGTATACTCAGATGATTTCTTCAAAATCACGGCAATTTATTATTCTTCTGTATAAATATTGTCTGGCGCATTCTTGGGCCTTTCTCATTTCTTATGAACATCGGTTTCGAAACCTATAGTTATTTTGCGAAGTATTGTAGGAAGAAAACAATCGTGATTCTGAATACTAACACATTGAGGTTGCTTTACACATATCCCAAAAAAATATTTGGTTACAACTAAACTCTCAATTACACCCTCTTTTCTTCAAACTTACATTAAACACACCTATTTCTAGTAGCAATACGACATATACGTTATAATGTTAGGGTTGTTTTGTGTCTCTCTGAATGAATTATTAAGAAAAAAAATTACAAACCCAATTGCAGGTCAAGTGGAAAACGAAAATTACAGTAAAATGGTCGTATAGTGTGTGTGCTTTATGAGCTGAGCATTTCTGTACCTTTAGTCGTAGGCGTCAATGACACAGTTTCCAATGAACTCTTTATGAATGTCCAATTTCAAAGTGTGATGACGAATGCATTTTCCTCTCGTCTTTCTTTCTCTCTATTTTTTTTTGCGGAGAGGAAGGATTAAGAAGAAAAAATTATTTCATGAGGTCTTTGTCGTTAGGTCTTTGTCACCGTTTGAGTGCACAGAGGTTTTTTGTCTTTTTTTTTTTTTAGTCCCATAAAATACTACAGGAAATTTTTTACCACGTTTATAAGATCGCCAATAAGAAGAATTTAAGCACTTTGGCCGTTTTCATATTCTTTTACTTATAATCCTTAGTTAATCTTTTAGATTAAAACAAAACATATTGAATAAGAGAGGCTGATATGAAATCTAGTAAAAATACAGAGTACTTGGATGAAACGGAAAAATTTTTATTCAAGAAAATATTACTGATCCTTGAGGATGATCACTCAACCTCACATAACCTTGAAAAGACACCTTTTTTTCTTTCGTAAAACTTGTAATTATCTTACATTGAAAAAAAAAAGAAATACCTGTTTATTTGTGAAATTCCTATGATATGGCTGCGCTGATTTACCTCAATTACCATTAGAAATTAAAGATTCAACAAGATTTTGTGCGCCTTTTTCTACACACACGAAAAGGCGCATAAAACGTCAAACGTATTTGAAATGGCGGATCTGAATGAAATTGTTGTTGCAACTGACATTTACTGAGACAATTTTGAACTAAAACCACATATACTGTTCGTGGAAAGATTGCATGGGTTATGCTGTAGATGGAGCTTTATGGTTTATCGAGTTTTCGGTCAAAGTATATCCAATTTACGATATTCTTTCATCTGCCAGTCTTTAATTATTATTTTTTCATATAAATTAAATAGCTGTAGTAACCGTCGTTATCTGAAAAAAAAATCAATCTTTTATATACGCTGTGTTCCGCCTCCAACCATTAAGAACTTCAACGGTGTTCAGCGGCACAATGATGTGCCAAGAGAATGTCCTTGGTGTGCCACAAGGAAAAGGTTTGAGAGTTCATCTATAGTAAACATTTAGTTCTACACTTAGTAAAACGCTCCAATCTAGACTAAATTCTAGACGTCAAATTTTATTTACGCAAAGAAAAATATGAACCACATTCTGATTCGTCCAAACAATGAAGTATTAATTCACATCCAAATTAGCTTCCTTTTTTTTCAGGGTATTTTTGAGATATTTAAAATAAACTGTTTTATTCATTTGTAACTGACAGATGTTTTTCAAAGGATTCTATTACAGTAATAAGAGCAGTGAAAAAGTTTGGTGTGTCGTGGGATTGTAAGAAGCAGCTTTAGTGCCACGAGATTACTGCACTTAAAAAAGTGTGCCGTGAAGTGAAAAAAGGTTGAGAAACACTGCTTTACTTGAGTTATTGAGAAAGACTCTGCACTTTTGGATATTTCTGATGATCCAAGTTGGGAAATTTTGAACTGTATGGGACATAATTTCTCACTACTCTCCGTCCTAATCTTCTCATGGATCAAACAGTGAAAAAAGAAGCTTTAAAATCCCTAAATTCCGAACTGCTTCTTTTTTTAACTTTTTTTTTTTTTTTGAAAATGATGCTTGAGGATTATTTTCCATCGCCTCTTGGTTTCTGGCCACTTCATTGTTCTCTCTGTACCTAATGGTAATGCAGACATACTTACAAAGTTGTATGTCTTTGTAAAAGGGGCCAAACAAACAAAGGTCCTGCTTTAGAAGTGGATACATAAGTAGATAGATAGATTGTGTAACTTGGTTGAATTGTCAAAGTTTAAAACAATTAGTGGACACCACTGACAATTTTACCTTTTATTTTCAACACCCGAGAACGATTGTTCAAATAGACTTTAGGAACAAAGATTAAGAACAAACAATTTTTAGGGTGGAAATTATAATGATATAGTTACATAAGATGAGTAATAATCTTTCAAACAAAAAAAAAGTAACAAATCGAGAAACATCACGTAATTTATTAATTCTCTTAAATTGTCTATTAAATAACCGAGTTCTATGATCTGTTTCTTGTCCTCTTTCTACTTTAAACCCTTCTATTCTCTCATCCTCACATACTCTGTACTCATGAGACACGAGAGAAGTTTAAACATTGCGAACAGGATGAAACAGCTTCATTGCCTAAACCACGATGCTATGACGGGCGCTCCTGGAACTGGCGAACGAAAATCTAGACCAGGGGTCTCCAAACCTTTGAGCCCAAGGGCCGCATTAACTATCAAACAGCAGTTCGGGGGCCGACTACACACTCGAGGTCCAAATAAAAAAGAATCAAAACATGGATGTTGTTTTTAAGTATTTATTTAATATTATTTTATTCAGTTATTATTTAATAACACATTGATACACTACACATGAACACCTGTATTAGTGGGAATCACTAGGATATGTAGGATACACGTATATTTCCGTAATTTTTTCCGTAGACAAAAAAGTCTCCAAGGGCCGAATGAGAGGGCCTCGCGGGCCGCATCCGGCCCGCGGGCCGTAGTTTGGAGACCCCTGATCTAGACCATTACAAAAAATGTCTCATTATTAAATTTTGTAATCTATTTATACATCTTAATACCTCCACATTTCTTTCAGATATCCTATTATTTGATAACATAGGTCTTTATTGTTTTCTATTTTGAGATTATTATCGTCTCTCTATTAACACAAAATAACATAATATTACATTATGTTTAGATCAATCTAAAATAATTTTAGTACAGGTCGATGTATTGAAGCTTCACTACAAGTTCTAATAGACCTAATTTTAAATCATTGTTTAAGTAACTTTAGATTTTTCTTCCAAACACCGTTGTATGTTGAGATCCTTCTTTCTGCACTGTTGGCCTGAGGCTTGTTGCAGTTGAGGAAGTAAAAGACGTTCTTTGGGTCACCAGATTGAGGTGGTGTGGTTTTAGCATTCACTTCGGACCGCATGAACGAAAGATTCCATAATAAGATAGGAGACAGGGTGTGGTTTTCGTTGGAAGGGAAAATCAAATCACGGAAAAAGAAATTCCCGTAAGGGTTAGGATCCACATCTAAAATCACTTGACTATTGGTCTAAGGCTGTACCTTGTGCTCTAATCAAATATAATACAGATAAGTCCCGCAATAAAAATTTCCTGTTAACACTAAAACTTGATAACTATAAATTTATAGTTCATCATTTGAATCACTGATTTCTTAATTTTTTGTATTTAATCTCTGACGGACAAAGAACCAAAGAGGATCTAGTTGAGATACATCAGAAAACTACAGAATATAGTTCATGATTAGCTTTACAAAAACAACAACCAATAAATTGACGAAATAACTTACTAATGTGGTAGATCTCATAATAATAATAATAATAATAATAACGAAACCCATAAAGGATCATTTCGTAATAACATAGTAGAGCAAAGGCAAATGACAGCGAAGAAGTGCGAACTTCATTTATGATTCAGTACAGCACAGTAACCATTGTATCATCATTCTCAGCAAAATATGTTTTTCGGATATTTCTCAATGCAGCTCCTGATACCTCCTCCACCTCTTTAAGTTAAACCCATCTTTCTCCGAAGATAGTGATAGTAACTTAACCAAAGAAAAAGAACAAAGCGAAGATGGTGGTACATGATAGTTGTTAAGAAACAATGGTTTAGGCTCCATTAAGGCAATAATCGTTTTCAAGAAATTACTGGAAATGTCTTCTTAAAAAATCATGTTGTATCTACTTATTAAGAACTTTTATAGAGTCAAGATCATCAGATACTAATGCATAGAATTAACGTGCGTACAATAAGATTAGAAAGAAAAATAAGAGTAAAATGTACAAGACTAAGAGTTCACTGATCTGTTTTTGGGAATTGCGATACTGGAAACCCAAGAAGGACCATTTCTGGTTTCCTGACCTTCGTCAGTTGGGTTTTATAATTAATAATTAATCTCTTATATGCTAAGAGGGTCTTAGCGGGGATTAATTCATTGGCCCTTTTTATTCTTTATTTAGGTTTTGATGTTTTTTTTAATTGGAGCGACGTTTTGATGTTTACTTTTGTTCTATTTATATGTTTCTTGAGTTCACTGAAATGTTAAGATACTGGACGGACCCAACTGACGAAGGTCAGGAAACCAGAAATGGTCCATCTTGGGTTTCCAGTATCACAATTTCCAAAAACAGATCAGTGAACTCTTAGTCTTGTGCATTTTTACTCTTATTTTTCTTTCTAATCATCAGATACTGATTCAATTGGTTAATGATTCATTACATATTTGATATCATAGAGCTTAGCTCAGCAGGAGAGTGATAAAGAGGACCTCGATTGCACGAACGACTAACTTCCATTGAATGCAACTAAACATATTTTGGGAATCCTGAGAAGACTTAGGACGGCAAAACACTTCCCTTTATGGATTGTAGTTGAAAGAATCCCACATGAACTCTTCATTTTTTTTTTCTCTTCGTTAATCCATCACCTGTAAGAAGGCAAATTGATGAAATAACTTATTAATGCGGTAAATCTCATAATTATAACAACGAAAATATTAAAGATCATTTCCTAATAATATAGTGGCATAAGCCGTGCTGGCGTGGCTGCGCGGCCTCGGCGGCGGTCTGCCGTTGTGGCCAGTGCGCTAGTACCTGGGTTCGAATCCCGGCAGTGGCTTCGATGTTTCAATTTCCTTTCCTGTGTTGTAAGCCTCTTCTTCACTTTCTCTTCGGTCTGACGTCATTCCGTAATGGCGTCCTGGGGGCAGGCAACGGGAAACCACCCCCAGTATCTTTCCTCAGATATTTCTGGGAGATCCATGTGACCTCCATAGAACTGGACCTGTCTTCGGACAGAAAGCTATGGATGGATGGATAGTGGCGTAAGGGAAAAGGAGAAGTTTACATTCCGTGTAGCAAAGTAAACGTATGCGTATAGCATCATTCTAAGCAAATATAAATTTTAGATGTTTCTAAATTCTATTTTAGTTAGAAAAATGTATTTTTTTTTTAATTTCAGTTTATAAATGAATCTATCTATTCTCAGTTTCCTACTAATAAATCTGTGAACAATCAAAACTTTTTTTTTTTAATCGTATAATGTTAAAAGAGTACAATATTCAATGCAGTATTCATCTTTGATTCGACGACATCAGAGAGAGACCCGAGCAATATTATGAAACAAAGCTACAACTAAATTATTGTCTTGTGACATTAAAACAGGACGGAGATAAAGAATAATCAATACTGTAGGATTAAAAGCCTTCTTTCTTATTCCCTAATTGCTAAATTTGTTTGAACAATATCAGAATTAACTTTTCGAAAGTCACTGCTAATAAAACGGAAATAACCCTAGGCAATACTAAACTGACCGCTTGGATCGCCAGCCACCGACTCATAATTAATTTATCAGTTGCTAAGCAACACATGTGGAAAGGAAATATTAGCAAATTCACACAATTTCAAATACAGAGGTTTAGTAAATTAAAATCTCATACTACATTAATTTGAAACAATTTTGATTTTCAAAAAACCAGTAGGTTGTAAACTCTTTTTCAAATCAACTTCATTATGAAATTTAAGCAATAAATTTCTTATTTTCATGGTAACTTAGAACTGACAGATAGTCCGTTTTCATATTAGTTGATTTCATCTCGCCCTTCAATTTACGGTTTCCAGAATCAAAAACGGATACATACACAAGACTAACACAAAAATCTAAAAATGTATTACACCGAATTTTTACATGAAACACGCTTAACAATGTGAGACAACTATAAGTTTTTTTCTTAATTAGTGGTCTACAATATGGGACGGTGTACCAGCCACAATGTAACACCTGCTTTCTCTCAGTAATCATTAGCCAACTAGCTTTTGCCAGAGACTTCGTCCGCGTGGATAAAGAACTGGTTGGAATTTCGGGATAACAGGTAGCCTATGTGTTGTCCGGAGCCTATACCGACCTATCTACAATATTCAGCGCGAATTAAAACTGCGCTCATCGACAGGTTTGGGAAGATTTTCATTGAGAACTGTGGCAGGATTTAAAACGGCGCTAGCGACATGTATCGACAGGTTTGGGCATTGTTTCATTCAGATTTGGGGTGCCTATCTCCCGGGAACTACTGGATCGCTTGGGATGAAAAGTAGACCTATATCCTTCCCCGTGTCATAGACTACCTGAATACAAAATTTCATTCAGATTCGTTGCGCCGTTGATTGAATGACAGACAAACAAACAAATTTACAGATTTTTCGCTTTTATAATTATTAAGGATCTGTCTCTGACAACATTTGTCAAACCCTTTAAAACAAATTATACAAAGAGATAAAAAAAAAAAGATTTAGAATGTCTTTTTGAAGTAAATATATCTCAGACTATTTCGATTCTGAAGAACAATTTATCGTCACTGTAAGCTTAGAGAATCAAATAGAAATTTCATAACTTCTGGATAGAAATTCATTCTACAGATTTCATAAAAGAGACCAGAAAGAACATTGTTTTTTTGTTTTTTTTTTATGTTAAAGTCATGAAATTATGAAACTTTTTTTTTTTTTTTGGCAAAAATTGGATAGCAAGGAATCGACTAAACGAATATGTTATGATGAGAAAACTCCTCATCATCTTATTAGATATTGAACATGAAAACAAAATAATAAAAAGTTGAATTTACAAGATAAGAAACACAGATAGAATGTTCCCTTGCTGACTCTGAACAAGACCATACACCTTTTACAGGCATATAACAACTATTGAACACGAATGTTGCCTTCAATAATGGCAGACACAATATTTTCCTGAATTATTACTTACTTTAATTAATAATTTCATTATCCGCCAATAGCATCGCCTTGTTTGCGCTCAGCTGGAGGGGAGTTTTTACACTAATTGCTTTTTCGGATCATTCTCTTCCTCATATTACTTTCATTACACATCTCCCTATTCACGGTTTAAACTTTAGTGCATTGAATAGAAATAGCTTCCTTATAATTAGGACCTGGAAAAAATTTCAAAATACCTCCTAAAATAAAAAAAAAATCTGTAAATTTGACGAAATACCACTAAAAATTATATAAGGTCAAAATATGCATAAAAACGCAAACACACACAAAATGCTTATTTTAATCAGAAAAGCTGGAAAACTACTTAAATCAACTTAAAAAAAAAAGAAGAAAGAAATGGGAAAAAAAATCCTATTAAAACAAGGTCCTAATTATAATTATTTTATAAATAAAATTTCATGATATTGTAAGGTTTAATAAATATTTAAGATTATTTTTAAAATATTGCATTAAATTCTACAATGTTTCACTGATTCCTTGAAAACGTATGGGTTTAGAATTTGGCTCAAAAAAGTCACATTATTTATTCATAGTAAGTTTTATTTACATCAATTAATCAGAAATCAACAATTAAGGCTTAAGTACAAGAGATAGGAACCTGAGATGCGATCAGCTGCTTTTCTACAAGATGTTTTTCTCCGATAGCGACATTATGAGATTGGACGATTTTAATATTCTACAAAATGAAAGCATCTATTTGTGCTACAATGACCTTTTGATTCATTCTGATTTTCTGTTCGATACCATTTTTAAATATTTCAAGTTATTATCGTTGTTTTTATATAAAAGTTACTGAAGCTGGATAAAATTAAACTTAAATGTTCTTAAAGAAGAACATCATTTTATTTGGTTAAGTCTGTGATACCTAAAAGTTTAAACCAAAAAAGAAATCACTTCAAATGACCTCCGTCCTACTATTTCGGAATCCGAAGGCATTTTTGTGAAGAGAAGCAAAAAAAAGGCAAAAGAAATAATCAAGACATTAAAAACATAAACTCAGCTCCAGCTTCTCGTTCGAGACTCGTGCATTTGGATGAATCGGCCACGAAATCTATTCACGTCATCTACACGAAAGAATAATGACGGAAAATTATCCAAAGAAATCACTCGTGGCAATCAGTCATGAAACTGGAATAAACAAGAAACAACTTATTAACAAATCGACTGAAGTAAACGAGAAAAGACAACTAAGAGTGTTAGTTGTCCGATGTATTCTCAAGAGAGTCCTTTCAGCGTCCGGACAAAGATATTCACGATATCCTGATGACGAAAGACACTGTCCCTAAAGAAATTCAGTGAGGGGTTTCGTCAATTTGAGATTTGAGATTTTTTCAATTCCAATGATGAGAATTGATGAGTGTAAATGGCGAAAGATTTTTTTTCTTTATCTCTGAACTGAATGTTCAGAATGTATGAATTGAACAGGTCCGAAAGATACAGATATCCGAACAAGAAAGGTGATCTGTAGGTCATGTGACTTGACTCTCTTTCGATAGCAAAGCAAACACTTAGAATTTAACAAATCACATCAATTTAATTTGATTAGGGAAAAAAGAAAAATGATGTCAAAAATATCTGTAAGTAAAATGATATAACTTTAGACTAATTTTTGCATTTTTTTTTCTTTTCTTTTCCTGAAAAGATAACATTTCTTTCGCCCCAGCAGCATTGTTTTCATTTTTGAAAAGGGGAAAAAAAAAAAAAAAAAAACCAATTTAACTATTAAAAAAAAAAAAAAAATTAAAAAAAAAAAAAAAAAAAAAAAACGATTAAAAAGGAAAAGTATCAAATTTTTAATTTTTGTTTACAGTTAAAGCAGTAACCAAAACATCTGTACTATTAAATTCTCATTTAAATCGATATTGGAGATTAACAGGATGTTGCTAGATTAGAATTTCACTTTGAAATAGAGATTAAATTCCTACAAAGGTGATTGGAGCTAATTGATTACAGAATTGCAGTAACTTCCTGTTCAAATAAAGTAATTAAAAAGAAATTATAATAATAACATTAAAGGAAACGATATTTGGATGATTCAGAATGGAACGGAATCCTTCGTTTTCACCCTCTTTTACTGGCCAGGGCAACAACTTGTTAAAAGAGTTTGGACTACGATCTAGTCCGTAGAACGTATACAATTTCTTGCCGAGGACTATACAGAAGAAATCCAATCCCTCCCTACTCCTCAAATATTTTTTTCTTGCTTTTATTTTACTTTATAATACTCAGGGCGTCTACAGAATCAGGGAATCAGGGAATTATCAGGGAATTTTGTTATTCTGGAAAAAATCAGGGAATTATCAGGGAATTTTGCAATTATTACTTAAAATCAGGGAATTTTTTTGGTTGAACAGATCGATTTTTTTTTTTTTAGTTGAACAGATCGTTTTTTTTTTGGTTGAACAGATTGGTTTTTTTTTTGGTTGAACAGATCAGGGAATTATCAGGGAATTTTAAAAGAAATTGTTCATGAAATCAGGGAAAAATCAGGGAATTTTTTTATTCAGATTTCGTAGACACCCTGAATACTTAATATTCTACATAGGCATTGGATAGATAAAAGTTACAATATATAGATAAAAGATTTGTCTGCTAATAAGCCTTTCAAAATACATAATCTTTATTTTGTTAATTAAAATAAATGCAAGAAAAATAAAAATGTTACACGAAATGAAAATATTGATTCAATTTATAAAAGTATTTTTTTTTTTTTAAATTAAGCATTAGTCGTGTAATGATCGATTCAGGATGTCTCCTACTCGGATCATAAGAACAGTTATCTTTTGAGGATAAAAGATTAAGTTTAAGTGCAGTGTAAATAACAGTTAGTTGCCCAAATAGCGACTTTCTCGGAATCTTGTAAACCACTCCTTTTTCGCTTTAGGAACTGAGATCTACATAATGTGCTGATAATCTTCGCAATGTGGATTACAAACAAAATTAGTTATTCAGTTATGAAATATAGCAAAAACAACGTAACTAACTTAAAAAAAGAGAACATCTATATAATGAAAAAGAAGTTTTATTTATTAGATTTTACGTAATAATAAAAGCATGTCATTCCTAATAAAACTGTTTTAACAGTAAATTAAATACCGGTTTAAAGAGATGTCATGTCCTTAGGATAACAACTGCCATTAAAATCATTCCATTCATTGAAGATGGCAGCCGTGTTTCTGTTGTGTAATATGGAATTCTGATATAACTGAATACTTTCAATATGAAATGTCTCAGTGAACGTTTATTCTATTTTCATACTCTTGAAGCAAAAAAGAAATAGTATTTCATTCTTCTTACTTTCATAAAGGTTGGGTAACAAAGCACTATTTTAACGGCTGTGCCTGTTGCAAGTAACTTTCTGATACTAAGTTTTAAAACAGCAATAAAGAGATTTGAACTTATCTCAGAAATGTGCAACTAAGCTGATTCTTTTGCTGAAGACCTTGGTTGCTGGGTAACTTTATCATTTCCTTGACGATTCAATTCTGCATATAAAAATAGATCTCAAAAATTTTAAGATTTATTTGAACGAATAAAAAAGAAAGAAAGTCTTTCCTGTTGTTGTTGATGGGATTTAACTCCGATGTCTGATCTCAACTTTTCTTTTTACTTGACAGATTCCACTTCACTTTTTTTTTAGTTTTGCTATAAATTATTAAAAAAATTTAAGGCAATTTTGATAAGCTAATTTATAATTTGGAAAAATGGTTCCCGTATACTTCTTCCGACGACGTCTAACAATAAAAACCAACTACAAAGACGAAATGGGCTTCATATTTGATCCGTCAATTTCTCCACAATGCGTAGATCTCTATTTCCATCCCCATTACAAAGAAAAACATTCTAACATTGCAATGGTGTGCGTCTTTTTGATTGTTTTATAGTAGTATCAAATAAGAGTTCTACATTGCAAACCAATGTAGTTTTCTTCAAAAGAACATTTTCTATTCGAGAACACTGTATGGGCGCCTGCATATATGGGCAAGAGGGCATTTGCCCTACTCTGGAATTTTCTTTCTCTCAAAAGGACTAAAAGATATTAACTTGGTAAATTTTATTATAAGCGGGCTGTGTCCCGCGGTTTCACCCGCGTTAAATTGTGATTATACATATCTGTTTCATACACATTATGAGTGCATAACTAAGTTCCTATTTGTCATAGCGTGATGTTGTATAACCTATAACCTTCCTCAAAAAACGGGTTATCTAACGCAAAAAGAATTTTTCAAATCGGACTGGTAGTTCCTGAGATTAGCGCGTTCAAACATACAAACTCTTCAGCTTTATAATATTAGTAAAGATAGCTATTTTACTTTGCCTATATTTACTTTATATAATTCGCAATATAAAGCACAATTTTTACAGACTTTTTTACACTGCCATTATATTTTGTCCTGGAAAGAATCCTGTGGGAGCTTATGAAACACTATACTGCTTTGTAAGCAATATATTATATTACATCAAATATATTGTCAATGAAGAAGGCGAAAACCACTTTAATTTTGTAATTTTTGCATTGGAGTAATTTGTTTATTTTCTTTACATGATAATAATTTGCTATGAAAATATATTTTGATCAGAATCTGTAAAATATAATTCGGTTGGAGTCGTTTTCGACCAGCACAATTTCTTTCTCACGTTAAACAAAATTAAAAACTGAAATTTTGACCCTCAGGTTAAATAGTTTTGCTTGTTGAAAACACTTAAATCTGTCCGTCGTCTAAAGCAACTTTCTTTGGTCTAGAGATATTTCGGTCAGGAACTTAATGTAGCATTCGACTTTGAAAATTATTTCTTGTTATTCATGGATTCACTTCCCCCATTATTTTGTATTAGGTTATGTGCAGTACTTGTAATATGAACAATTGGACGTCAATTTCTTTTAATCGACGACAAAGTTTGTTCACTTGTAGACAGAGCCGTCGCGTGGGTGGGGCGACCGGGGCGATTGCCCTGGGCGCAGCGGCAACGGCAAAAATAAAAAAAAAATTGGAAATTCCGGTTTTTTTTTTGGTTGTTGAATTGGAAATTCCTGGGCGCCGCGTCAACGGCAAAAATAAAAAAAATTGGAAATTCCATTTGTTTTTTTTATTGTCGAATTGGAGATTCCGTTTTTTTTTTTTTGTTTTTTTTTTGGTTATAGATTTTTGGGATGGGGCGGAGGGCGCAAATATCAACTGTAGGTCGCCTTACGAAATCTTGCCCCAGGCGCCAACAAACCACGCGACGGCCCTGCTTGTAGCACAGCTTGTCAGTGTTTTCCTTAACACTGAAGATGTTCGAATAAAAACAAAATATGCTATGGTTGCGGCTCCTCAATCTCTTCCCCAAACCCTCCATATTAGAATAGCTATTCCCTCATTGATGATTGACATTTTTATTTTCCTCAACGACCTCATTAGCATGACTGAACGTTGAAAAAGATGACTTTCAATATCTGTTTGTTACTACAGTAAAACCTCGATATAACGCTCCCGCTTATAGCACTAGCCCGTTCTTTACGCTCCTTTTATACGGTCCCTGGAATTTTCTATATATCTCTGTATACTTTTACTTTCTTATAATGCTTCAAATCCCGCTTGTAGTGCTTTTTTTTTATCGGAAATTTTGTATCGAAAAGAAATGTAACACTGTAAAGATTCTTTTTTTTTTCCCTGATAGGAGAGAATCCTTGAAGTGAAGTGCGGGTCTGTTATACAGTTGTGCAAAATGTCGAAGCGGAAATCCCTTTTTATAAGTGAAAAATTGCAAATTCTCCGTAAATACGACGAGAATTCTACAGAAGTCAGAAGGATTTCGCAGAATCTCTAGGAATTCCCTCGTCCAGTCTGCGAACAATAATGAAAAACAGGGATGCAATTACCGATGCAGCGAAGGGTTGTTGCAAACGTAAAAAAGTAAAGTGTGCACTAAATCTGCTCCGAAAATATATTAGTATTGTTCCTAGTGGTGTATCAATTGATGTTAATAGTTACCTTAACCGCATTGAAAATATCATAATTCATAACAGTAGCACACACACACGGCAAACCACAATCAAAGATCTTTTTAATCGGAAATAAGCTCATATTTGCAGTATATCTATTGCAAAATCATATATGTTTCCTGTAAAATGGTGTCCAAATCTTTCCCTATCTCATAAATCATTTCCCGTCTATAGCGCTATCCCGCTTATTACGCTTGTAGGTCACGGTCCCTTGACGAGCGTAATAACGGGGTTTTACTGTATTTTTAAGAATATTGGTTTTTAACTGAATAAAAAAAAAAGGCAAACACACAAAACGAAAAGAATAAAACTATATTTAAAATTACCGTTTCTGTAAAATTACCGTTTCGCGATATACAGAAATGCGAGAAAACATTGCATTTAAACTCCTGTATTGGTGTATTTTGAGGAGACCTTGCGGGTGAAGATCAATCGTTAAATGTAGTTATATTCTTTTCGTCGTATGTGTTTGCTTTTTCATTATTTAGTTAATAATTTCGGCACACGCTAATATTGGTTTTTGTTTTGTTTTTTAAATTAGTGCTATGTTTATTTGCTTAAAGTTTATTATTGAATAACGATTACAAACTCAAACAAATTACTGTTCGTTTTCGAAAGCGAGAATCATTACTCGTGGACGATTCTACTCCTCAAAGAGGTGATACGCTGAGATGGGCACTTTCCTAATACCGTTTTTTTTTCTTGTGTAATGTCGAACCAGATAATTACAATAATTATTTCGGTTGACTGGATCTGAAACTTTCAGCTCCCCCCCCCCCCCAAAAAAAAAAATCGAATTCCTGTGCCCCCGACATTAGGGATTTTATTTTGCATCGAAGAACAAAACTGTTATATACCTTTTTAAAGTTTAAATTAAAAAAAAATATGAAAATGCCCAAAATTATTTTGGACATTTTCGCTTTTAAGAAAAAAATAACGGAGGAGCATTTTTGCAATAGTATTTATTCTTTCCATAATTCTTTCCCGAAAAGCGCAAATAGAACGCAGCTACTATTAAACTAACACTATAAAAAGTAAACATCCCCTCTTTGTTTCTCCTCACCCCTATTTTGCTGAAATCGAAGGAGACCTGATGCACGCGCAAAAGCGTTGAAGGCTCTCGTAAACAAAACCGAACAGTACTAGATCTCCTTAATGGAAAACGCCGAAATTATCAAGGCAATGTCTGAGTAATGGAAACGAAACAAGAGAAATAGATTTCAGTTGAAGGCGATCGCATTTCTATCTGATGTCATCGGTGATTAAAAATAAAGAAAAAAGATTTATCAACAGAACTAGACGGGTACCGTCGCTTCGCTCCGGAACCCTTGCATGTACAGCATTAAAAAAAAACACCATTACTTATTTAGCAAATTAATATGGAGATCGGAGAATACACGACTTCCCAGCTCGTTGTGAGCTTCTCCGCTTAACTCAAATGTATTGCGCGTTGGCACTCACACGGGGGGTTGCCGCAAAAAAACTTCATTTTCGCAGAAACGTTTGTGAAAGACTGATATACCGTTCGATAGAACTTTCAAATACCAACATTTTCTCAATATAATGTTCTCTTCCAACTTTTATACTTTTCGTTTAAATGAAGAAAAAGTCAAAATTTGACCCTTTAAAAGGCGCCATCTTGGAAACCAATAAGTTTTTTCGAAAGATTTTTGTAGCATTTTGTTTGTCTTAAAAAAATCTATATTTTATCCATTTACATGACCAATCTATCTCTTAATAGTTTGGTCACAAAATTGGAAAAACGTTAAGTCTCATGACAGACAGACTAACGCTTTTATAATATAAGATATTGCATTTTCAATTAAATTGTTCGTAATTTGGTATATTGCGAATTTTGAACCTGTTTCACTAAAAACGTCAAATTTGGTGGATAAAATTGACAAAATAAAATCTACAAGTTTCATTTCCTTTAAAATTTTCAGATTTTTTTTTTTTTTTTTCCCGTTCAGATGGTTCCTGTTTTGGTTCCTCGTGAAAAAAGGAAGGAACTAACAAGTTTCTTTTTCATTTGTTTTGTTTTTTTCTATTCGCGAGGAACGAAACGGAATTATTTTAACAAAGGAATTAAACTAGTTCCTTCCTAAATAGAATTTTCTGAGAATCCATGTCGTTGTTGTTGTTGTGACTTATTCCCAGATCCATTTTTCGGATCATTGAGTTACTCTCTGCTGTGGTCATCAATGCTGTTATCGTTTGGATAACTATTCAGGATTGTATCTGGAAGGTGACAGTCAGGCTTCCTATGAAGAGAAACAAACAATGACGAAGAAACATCCAACCCCCGCATCTGGATTCGAACCCAGGTTCTTTCATATTAGTCTCATGGATCGTCGTCGCCTTAACCACAAGGCTGTGCCTGAATGTCCCATTGATAAAATGTAAATCAAAATAATAAGTTCCTAAAACAACTTAAAAAACAAAAAAACAAACCATAGTATCCTTAAAATGTTGCATTTTTTTATTCTTTTTCTTTGTTTTTTTTAAAGTCGAGAAAGTAATACAAACGAAAAATATTCATTTATTTTTAAATTAAACATAGTAAACATTTTTCATTTTCGGAAAAAATAAAAAACAAAACAACAACTTAAATTCGCTTTATTTATTTAAACTGTCTAAATCCAATTAATTTTAATATGAAGCAACACAAGGGATTCTTAGGCAATGTTAAAGCATCGAAAGAAAGTTTTAGTTGTATTGCTTTTCTACAGTGGCGTCACTGGGGGGGGGGGGGACCGCATCGGGTGTCACCATCACAAGGGGTGACACCAAAATGCTTTTATAAGGTTTTTTTTTTTTTGGTTGAACAGATATTTTTACAAGGTTATGAGCTACCGCACTGGGTGACACCAACCCTAGTGACGCCTCTGCTTTTCTATGGGAAGTTTTGTTACATTCACGTGCTAATTTCTCAGCAGGGACTCACATGGAAAAAAACTAAATTACAATCGTTCTATCATCTGTTATCTGTAAATATGTTTGTCAAATTTTAAGAAAAGTTATTGACTGGTGCAAAAAATTATGGAGGACAGTGTTTAACTAATAATGAGGGGAAAAGAAACCGAAACTAAAAACTCTCTTTTCCTTTTTCATCACAAAATTATTCGGTGTGAAATATTATTAATCAAAATATTATTTTGATTATCATTATATAATATTCTCAATAATATCAAAATCAAATGAAGCAATCAATTCATTTGACATTTTTTAATAAATATATGAGGTTGTAAAAATCAAACCTGCAATTATCTTTTATACTTCTAAAGTATCTGTTATATGTATTTTTTTTTTTTTTTTTCATTTAATAATTTTTCTTTATTTGTTTTTCACAGTGAAACTATGTGTTGTAGAAAATAAGCTCGCTGACTGTCAGCAATTGGAACAAAATGTGAAGAACAAATTTGATTTAGAATGTATTTCAGCTAGGCATCGGTAAGTATTGCAATTAATTATAATTTTCAATTCAAATCATACTTTATCCTAAAAAAAAAAAATTAAAATAAACAAAAACAATCTGAACGCTTATTTTGAAGGGCTACTATTGTAGCCCTATTGTGCTTTTATCCTTTTTTTTTTATTTTTTGCTATATCTGAAAGATATCTTTAATGAAATTCTTGCAAAATAATAGTTGACAATATTTTTTTATATCTTCAGAAAATATCTTGTCAAGATTTTTCTATGATAGCTCTTCTACGTCCAGACATGGACAAATCCACTTACATCCAGATTCACTCTCAATTAGGCAACAAGTTGGGCTATGATAACCTGCTTAAGATATGGTGAACAATATTGACAATATTGAAAACATTCTATTTTGTTCAATCTTATTACGTGTTATGAACTATTTTTTTTCCATGTATTATACTAATTGGTTATTTAAGATTGGATTGTTTATGTAAATGTCGTACGTGCATAGAATTGCAAATACACCAATTGGAAAGACTTGGAATGAACTCACTGGATTTACTATGAATCACGTCTACTGGCACTGCTTCATAGAAGCCCTATGCTCTGATGAACAGTGATAAGAAATTAGTCAAATCAATATTACCAGTTGTGCCTGTAACCAATTTCTGAATCTTCAGTCCACTACTTCAGAAAGGAAAATTTGGTTACAATAAAGAGTTTAGATTTTTAACAGATGTTTTTAAAAGAAGGTTAGATTACAATTTTTTTCAATTTTTTTTTTTTTTTTTTAGTTTATCAACATATTTTTAATTTTTAATTCTTGAAATTTAAGTTCTACAGAGCTTTCTATTTATTTTACCTGTTTCATTGTAAGCTTTCAAGAAGATACTTAGATCTTAAGTATGTTTAGAACCATCTGCTTAATTGTAAAGCGATTGCAGATTAGACTACCTCTTTATAACCAAATTTCAGATTTATTAATTTTAGAGATAAATATTTTTTTGAGTTTCTTGAAGATATTTTAGGTCAAATCTTAATTCTATTTTTTTTTCTGCTTAATTATTCATAAGCTGAAAAGGTAATGCAATATGTTTAAATTTTAATAGAGTTGACTGCATGCACAAAGTTAAAGATGGCCATGCTGATGTAGTGAATTTACCTAGTAATGAAGCTTACGCAGCTGCAGCTAATTTTACACTTGTCCCTATTTTGGAAGAAAAAACCGAACAAGGTAAATATTTACACCTTTTACTGAAAAAAAAAAATGCTTTCTATGAAATATCTATTTATTCAATGAAAAGAAATTTCTTAAACACAAAACTATTATTAAATTCAAATAATTAACAAAATCTATCTTATAAGATCTAA
>JAFIDM010000001.1:69443044-69491005 GCA_023159025.1 Thereuonema tuberculata
AAGGAGATAGTTTTCTTTTCCCATTAAAAGGCTTGAGGAAGAACGTCTGGTAAGGAGTTTGAAATGCCTGTACGAAGTTATGTAGTAGTTAAGAAATAAAATGAATTTTGTAATTTATGTGGTTATCATGAAGATTTAACGAAATTTTTCACATGCAACCATTTCAAGGGTGTACCATGACTACACAACATCAGGGAAGACATCAAATGTGTGACATCGCTGGAGCTGACGGAAAACTCTGGATGATCATGGACAGCATGATCTGGCATGCATTGCAACATCTGGCTGGTATGCAACATTGCAGTAGATAACAGAACAATTCAATGCTGGGGCCACACGTAACACCAGCATTTCACCAGTTACAATGTTCTCTTTCTTCCATGGCATACAGGAGACGACGACTTACCCAATCCCATTGTTGACCCAACAACACAGGGTTCTGTGTCTCACCTGGGCTTGTGAACACCACCACTGGATGCAAGATCACTGGAAACATGTAACCCAGTCCAATAAGTCATGGTTCCAACTGTTTCTAGCAGATAGACGATTACGAATGTGAATAAAACTCCACAAAACAATTGAAACAGCATATTAACAAGGGACAATCCAGGGCTGAGGTGCCTCTGTTATGGTGTGTGGTATTTTTGGTTGGTACCCTTGATACATCTGTAGACATCATTGACCGGCAGATGCTACATAACCACCCTTGTGGATCACTTGCACCGGTTCATATTATGAATTCACTCAGATGGGAGCAGCTCTTTCAGCAGGATACTGCACCTCCTCACAGATCCACAGCCATGAAATTATGGCTGATGGAGCATTCCTCTAAGTTTGGCATCACGAGTTGGCTCAATCGTTTGCCAGATTTAAACCCAATAAAACATATATGGGACGTGGTTCAGTGTGCCATCAATGCCATGGTTCCACCACGGAATGTTAGGAAATTGTGGACTATTATTGAGGAGGCATGGTGTACAATATCTACCAGTACTTCAGTGCACTCGTGGAATGCATACCCTATTGTGTCGCTGAGGTAATCAGATATCGAAAGAAGGACCTACACATTACTAGACAAGTGGCACAGTTCTGGTATGTCAGTGTATATTGAGGAGCAAAATTAGGAAGAAATTTAAATTATCAACAACATCTTTAAATTTTTTTTTTTTAATTTTAAAATTGAAAGAAATAAAATAAGTAATTTTATAACACTGTTCTTTAAATTAAAAGTAAAACATGACTTGTGAAAGTTGAAGATAACTTAAAAGTTCCTTTTACTAATATTGTTTTCAGAGAAGTAGGATATGAAAATAAAAAGACCATTACAGTGAAGTCTCACTTATATGAAACATTCAATTATATGAAGAATTTCTCATTCCCCGGCGAAACCCCTATAAGTCCTATATGTAATTCACTTACACGAATAATTTTTGGTTCCCCCTTATCTTCGTATAAGTGAGACTTCACTGTAATTCAAAAAAGAATTCCCCAGTGCACATAAGTATGCTTTAATAATAAGACTAATTAGACAAGTACTAAGTAATTGTTGTGCTTCATCTTATAATGGAAGCCATCACTGTAATAGTTATGCTTCTGACTCAAAGAAGGTTACAGATTTTTTTTTTTTTTTTTCAAATAAGCAGTTAAATTTTAATTTACAATAACAGAAATATTAGAAATGATTGCTTTTTAAATATAATTTTTGATTTTATACAATTTTTTCAGTTAAAAATGTTAAATTATATCTTTATTTTTTCTTGTATTATTTTACTTACGAAACATTTATTTTATTTTATTTTATTTTATTTTATTTTATTTATCTTTTTTTTAGATGATGGTTTCAACAGAAACAGCTGAAGATAAAAAAGAGAATATGCGTCTGATGTTGATTAGAGCAAGTAATTTATTCACTAATGAATCAAGTATTTTCAGAATGTTTGGAGTCTACAGTAAGAAGCCTAGCGTTATGTTTTCAGTAAGTTTACTTATATATTCTATATCAAATAATTAAAAGAAAAACTGATAGAGATGATAGGATATAATAGGATCCCAGTAAGAATGTTGAAGGGTCCTTCTTTATTACTATCAGGGCTTGTATTACTTTTGAGGTATTGATATCAACAATTTTCAAATTTAATATGCATTTTTTAAATGTGTAGGTGGCTCTTATTGAAATTCAAAGAAATACGCACTTCAATGGACAGATTTGAGGGTTGTATTATTTATTAAATAAAGCAATATAGATAAAAATGAAAAATAATGGAAAGAGCTTTTACATTTAAATAAATGGTTGCAAATATTGATAGTTAAATTGCCAATAAGATTGTTGGTGTCTTGATGCATCAACAATGGAAGCCCTACCCTCTCCTGAATGACACCTCCCTTGCTTTCATTGCTAATGCACCAAGACACTCTCATTGACAAATTAACTATTAAAATTCAATTATTAATATTTAATATTATAATCTTTGCTATCAAATTTTTGCCATTTCCATTACTTTTTGTTATCACAACTGAAGATGTAAGACAACCATATAAAAACACTACTGTGATCTACATACTTTGAAAGAAATGTTAAACTGTCTCGATTCAACTGATTAGCTGTTCTGGCATAGCCTTGTAGTAAGCTGGTGGCCTTCCACCAGGCCCACGTGTCGGAACCTCGGTTTGAATCCCAGCATCAACATGGGTGTTTATTTCCTTTCCTGTGTTTGTCTGCCTCCTCTTCAGGTTTGAAGCCATTCCATAATGGTTTCCTGAGGAAGGCCAAGAAAACCCCCTCAATACTTACTCAAAAAAAAAACAAAAAAAACAAAACAAACCTGGCAGCAGGTACAAAATGTATCTCCGAATCCACCTGGTGAGTGTGGGAGATTAGAATATTACACCCCAAGAAATGGAGGAGGTCTTGGCCAACAAGTGGACTGAAAATGGCTAATAATAATAATAATAATTATAATAATAATAAAAAAAGTTCAATTGATTTGAGGAATCTGCTTCACTTCTGAACGTGGCAAGTACAGCATGTACAGATATGCACACAAGTGAAATAGAACTTTTATATATATATATATATATATATATAAACTCGGTTCATGGCGTCAGGTGTTGCCTTCCGAAAGAATCTGCAAGAAGTCTATTCCAGGTCTTCCGGTCAAGGGTCCATTCCTCTTCCAGACTTCTAATCCTCATTGCTTTTTTAATATCGTCCATCCAAGCCTTTCGTGGTCTTCCTTGTTTCCTTTTTTGATTTGTTTTGTAATCAAAAGTGATTTTGGGCAGTCTTTCGTCACTCATTCTTTTAACATGACCAAACCAAATTAATTGTTTTCTTTGAAGATCGTCCAAAATGCTTCCTTTTATTTTCATCATTTCTTTGATACTTTCATTTCTTATTCTTTCTATTCTTGATACCCTGCATGATCTTCTTAGAGCATCCATTTCCACTGCCACTAATTTCTTTTTTTCTGTCTCCGTAATTCTTTTATCAAGGACTTTATTTTTTGTTTTCTCATATGAGAGCATGAAGTTAATTATGACCACATTTTTTCATAAAGTCAAGCATTTTTCAAAGCCTTCAAAATTAAAAACTGAAAATCAAATGTTTTCAGGGTTTTCTTACTGGTACAAATTCCGTAGTATGCTTAAGTTTTGTCATGTCATGTTTATTCAGTAAAAGAAATAATTTACTGAGTTAACTTTATAATTGTATAATTTAATTAACAATTAAACAGCATGGACATCAATATATGGCTGAAATTTGCTTGAAATATATTTCCTAATTCAATGTAAAAAAAATCCCATTTGTGTTTGAATACCAGAACTCATAATTCACTTGAAAGTCATAAAATTATTTATTTATTTATTTATTTATTTATTTATCAATGACATTTCATTTGCAATGAACTCATATATGTTAATAAACTAATATATATTAATAAACTCATACATGTTTTTGGATTATTCTCTATTTTATAATTATGTATTTCTTTTCAGTTCATTTTATGTCAGAATTTGTTTTTTCTTGAATCCTGGATATTAACCAATAGTATTTCAATTTCTTTGGCTAAGGATATATCCTTATATTTAGCCTCTAAGTCATCATGCTGTAACAGGTCATCCTATCCTGAATGGTCATATGGTTTTTTCAGTCAGATGATTCTAACTCTTGTAACCTATTGTGAAATTTTGCAAGGAGGTCCAAACACTTCTTTTATGAATAAAATAGAAACCAAAATTGAAATGTAGTTAGATGTTAATTAAATTAATATGACTGACCCTATCAGTGTTTCCAGATTTCCCATTTGAATCTTTTTAATTCTAAATTATTAATTCTATATTGTTTTCTCTTTCAAACCAGGAAAATGCAATTACAGTTGAGCCATCCAAGAACAAAGACTATCAAGATATTTTAAAAAGAAACTTAACTAGTCTTCTAGAGATAAGTGAATGTACACTCCCGCCTGCATCATCAGCTTCTCCGATACATTACAATTCTCTGTTGCTTTCAGTGACATTAACTTTATTAGTCGTATGGCATACATGAAGTAATCTGCTACATTAGCATTAAATCAGTTTGCATAGGAAGCACAGAATGAATGTAAATTTGTGTTTGGATGTGAGCACTTATTGTTTTATTTCCTTTGTTTCTTGAATGACCGGAGTCAAAACTTGTCACCCCATAATAAATGCATTATTTTTACTATAAGGGAATAGTTAGCACTAAATTTAATTTTCAAGACCAAAAATACTGGAGAAAAAAAAAAGGCAGTATTAACATTTTCATTCCCTTGAACCACAAATTTAGAAATTTATCCTAAAACTTAATTTTTTTGTTTTCGTAACTTTTAATGAGACTGATTTATAATTGAAAAGAAATTAAAACTTTACAAATTGGAATAATAATATAATTTAAAATTTTTAAAATATATTATTTTGCAGCCCTAAAATTTTATAACTTCAACTTAAAATTCTATAACTTTTTTGCTGTATTTGTTTGTAATTACTACTAATTTAATAAGTAATAAAATTAAGAAAAAGTAAACAGACAAATCCATAACTAATTACATAATTAATCATTAAATCTAGTCATTTTTAGGCTTTTGTTCCTTTTTTTTTTAAATACAATTAAGCTATTTAAAAGAAATGAATTCTAATGCAATTTTCTATTAAAGGGTTAAATTAATATTGGATCTTCTGTTAATCCATCTTGAACTAAAATTATAATTGAATTTTTGCAATTTAACTTTGTCAGAAATATTAAGAAAAAAAAAGTATTATGTTTTTTATTAATTAGTATTATATTTGAAGTAGCATAAAATAACTTTTTGTAATGACTTCTGATCTCAATTTTGTAGAAATTACTTAACCAATACAAATTAACAAATTGTCTATTTTTGAATTAACTAAAAAACTAACCATAGCCCTTAAAAATTTGCTGTTTACCCATTGAATATCTTATACCATCAGACAAAGAGTTGGGGAAGGCGTAACAGGTGAGAAATCCCCAAGAGAAATGATTTACAAAAAAATTAATAATAATCAGTCGACAAAACTCTGCCATGTGGCCTTGTACGAACTATTAAAAAAGTATTTTTTTATAAATAAAGGAGCAAATTCCTGTCTTATTATAAAAATAAAAATTTCCCAAATTTTAAATTCTTGCTGAAATCATGCATTAAGAAATTTGTTACGACATGTAGTTTTTCATCTTTAATTTCATTAACATTCCTTAAAAAATTTTATAATTATAGTTAAGTCAAATAAATCATCATTTTTAGAAATTTTCTCATTTCACTTAATAATTTATGGGAAATCAATGGTGCTACTGAAATTTATCCCATATTTTTAAAGTTGTATGAATGGATTCAATATCTTTTATTTTAAAAGAGCAGAATCAACTAAGGACTTTTTTTATGCTTTTTAATGTTGTTGTAATGCATTTTACAAAAATAAAATAATGGCAAAGTAAAATTCTTCAGTATTGTGGCCGTTTGTATAAATCGGTATTAGCCTTTAACTACAATAAGAAAATTGAAGCACTTGAAACTCGTAAATATCCAGATGATGCTTATGTTACTTTTAAATATTATTTGCCATCTTCTGTCAGAATTAATAAGATTGATTTACAAAAATCTTCAAGTTCTTCATTCTTTTTATATTTTAAATTTCTGCCATTGAAATAAAATGAAAATGGATCTACCTACATTCTTCAATGGTTAACGAAAAACTCTTAACACAATTCACAAAATTTATCTAGCACATAGAAAGCAAGAAACAACTCAAAATTAAGGTATTGCCCACTTCCTCATCAGGTGCAGATGTATATAAAAACTATCCAGATATTTATATATATTTCTCTACTCTATTCTTGTGTCTTTTCATTTATATCCAAGATGAAAATCTTTCAAGCATGGCTACTCAGACTGTCTTCTGAAAGTGAACTTTTTTATTCTTTTGGCATTAAACACTATCATATCTTTGCTTACACTAATTTCACTAATCCCTAAGAGGGATTTTTATTAAAAAATTAATAATCAAAATATATTTTTCCTATTTACTCAGATTTCTTTAAAATTGAATATAATTAAATAAAATAATCACAAATTTTCACTTATGTATAAGGCACACTGACAGTTTTGACACAAAAATTAACTGTTAGCAAATGCAAATTGTATTCAATGAATTCAGACAAAGTAGAGGTGTTTTAAAATAAGGTTTTTTATCTTCTGATGCAGGAAGTGTGGTCGTTAGCATAAATGTGCTATTGAGCTGCAAGAAGGAAAAAGTGGAACGATTTTTTAACGATTTTTTTTTAACTTAAAGTTTATATCTTTACAAGAATTTCAGTGATATTTGATTAAAATTTGAATGCCAAATTTATATTGTAAAAAAAAAGAAGAGAATATATTTATTTTCAAATTACAATCCTTTGTTGTTTGGAGTCTAACTTCATAATTCTGATAGATCAAAATCACCATTATTTTTGACTGAATAATTGCTTTAGCAAAAAGGTAAAACAGCCCCAACTTTACTTACTTTTGGAATACAATGGCTAAGCCACAAGATAGAATGGTTAAGACTGCATCTGCTATAAAAATAAAATAAAACCAACATCTGAAAACTGCATCTAAAGGGTTAGACTGATGAAAACTCAACAAAATGTAATATAGGACCATTAATGAATATATGTAAAACAATGATCGCTTGTCAATTGAAACTGATAGCCACATCCATTAATAATGATTTCATTCATAGTTTAAATAAGAATTCCCCATAATTTTATTAAAATGTTAGAAAAATATGAAGAACTGACCACAAGTACTGGTAAATATGAAGACCTTGGCTGTATATCCATAACCAAAGATGTGATATTTTCCTTTCATATGTTTCATGTTATTTATAATTTTTTTTTTCCGAACTTGATTAACTGATATGTGAACTTGTAACTAGCCTAAGGTAATTTTTAGCATTTAATTCAAACTAAAAAAAAAAAAATTAACTCTAGCCCAAATGCAATTTCATTTTTCACATTTGGAGGGGGGAAAAAAAAAGTTTAAAATTGCTGATAAGATTGATAAAATTAATATTTGATAAAAATGTAAATATGTAAAAATGTCCAATCTTAATGTATTCACTAGTCATTATTCTGTAATATTCTGTGATTGAGAAAACCTAGCAAAGAAAAAATAAGTTTTATTATGTTTGTAATAATTATTAACCTAGAGCTGTCAAATTAAAAGCGATCCTATTATGTAAATAATTATGAAAGAAAAAAAAGAAAAGGAAAAAAAAATGGTGTTATTGACATTTGTAGAATTGTTTAAATGTTATGTTTCTAAATGTTCCATATTCCATTGATCAAATAAATGATTTTGTTTCTTTCAGAGATAACTAAGTTGTTATTATTTCAGATACTTAAAACATATCACATAATGAAAATTTACAGTATGATTTTACTATGTTTTTGGAATTTACTTTGATAAGAATTAGGGAAGTGATTTTAAAGAAATTGCTTCAAGTTTAAACATATGGATAATATGGATAATTATTAGTGTTAGTTTATCGAGTCAACAAAGGATATGGAATTGGAGTGATATTAAATTACTGGTTTGTCTATTTTTTTTTCCCCTTTTCTATTTAATATTATGAAGTCCATATCATGAAATTGGCAATGATTTTTTTGGAAAAGTTGGAAGTTTGTTTTACTCCACAGCTATGGTGGATAGAAATTAATTTTCTGAGATAATTAGGACTTAAAAAATAAATAATAATATACACTCTACGACAGAGAAACCGATGCACTGCAGGATATTGTCGAAAAACTGTGAAACTTAATATACAAATACAGTCGGATCCCGATTTAACGAACCCCTATTTACCGAATTTCGCGATTTAACGAATTTTTCTTTTTCCCCGATTAAAATGAAGACAAAAACCCCTATTTAACGAATAAGAAACCCCGAATTAACGAATTATTTTAACAGCCGAAAAAAAAAAAAAAATTATTTTTGTTAGTTTGGGTAAACATACCTAAACATACCTAATGCAGTAGGATATAAATGACACTATTTTCTTCTCTCCATAAAATCGAAAAAGAAATTTTTCGTGTCAGGAATCAAGGAAATTGTCAAACATTACTCAGTTCATACTTTAAAATTTCAAATTAACTAGTGCGTAATTATTCGCTGTATTATTAGCTGCTGAATAAAATGTGTACAATTTGTAATTTGGGATATTTTTTCATAATAAGCCATAGTTGCTTATTATGGCAGTTCCATAACGTAAGTGCAGAAATTTTTAATTTTTTGTTTTGGACCCCGATATTACGAATAACCTCCAATTTAATGAATAAAATTTTCGGTCCTGATGAATTCGTTAAATCGGGGTCCGACTGAACCTAGAGGATAATCATGCAAATTGTAAAAAAATTGCAGCCAATGAATGCAGAGGATGGCACCACGGTGCATTTGAACCACTCATTCTGGAATGCTTATAAGTAGCATTTCTCATTTGCTTCAGCACTTTCAAATGTTTTTATGTTTGGATGCCATTTTATAGCTGTCGAGGATGCCACGACACCATCCGACAATCGTATTAACAACTGAGTGAGTTTGACAGAGGGCATATAATCAGCTTGAGAGTCGACTGGACATATTCTATTGCCAGCCACTTGGGTCACGGTGATGCCAGAATAAAACATTGTTGGTAGCAATGGGTCCAGTACCATACACCTGTCAGGAGGGCAGTGTTCTCGAGTAACCACTACCAGCCAGGATAGTAGGATCCTGAGATCAGCCCTCAGGACACAAACAGTTTCCTTAAATGCCATCCAAGAATAGCTAATGGCATGTCAAATTAATGATTTGTCATGACAAACCATTTGCAGAAGAGGCTGGACTGCAATGCTAGTGGTCGTTATGAAGACTACCACTGATCCTGCAGCATGGCTATCACCGCCTGCAATGGTGTCAAGCCAGAGCAACGTGAAATGTAACTGATTGGGGACCATTAAGAGATGAATCTATGTTCTCACTTGGAGCCGTTGACTGCCAAATACATGTGGAGATGATCAGGCCAGTGCGCCTCACATCACCTGACTTTGGAGTGTCAAACACCTGTAAGCCTAACATCCTTATTTGGGGAGCCATTGCATATGAAACCCAGTCACTCTTAGTTATCCTTCAGAATCTGTCACAGCACGTTATGTCCAGGACATTCTGCGACCTGTCGTTCTACCTTGCTGTGAGGTCTTCCAAAATCCCTGTGAATGTCTGGGATTCTATCACCTATAGAACATGTCGCTAATTTCACGAACTGGAGAATCTGCAATTCGATAATTAAGAGAAAATCATCTATGAACAAAAGGTGGTTTTTTTAAAAGTACTTGATACGTATACTAAATGTCACAGGAGGGAATTGTTACCAATTTGCGCCTTAGTGGATTGAAAGTACACCTCCCATAAGTACCAATGGCACATGAATTGAAAATTGACAAATTTTCGATTCGCCAGTTCGTGAAATTAGCAACGATGTCTGGGACACATTGGGACGGCTATTACAGTTACCCAGCACTCCAAGACGTTTGGATGAATCTTCCATAGGACACCATTAGACATTTGTGTGTCATACCATGCAGTATATCCCCATGTATCGCCTCAAGAAGCCGCCCTACAGCATATTAAGGGGTCGTCCATTAATTATGTAAGATCAAAAGGGGGAGGAGGGTCCTACAAAATCTCACCAAGGGGGAGGGGGAGTCAACGAAAATCTCACGTCAACTTTTTCATTCAGAGAATTACATATTATAATAGATTACAACATTTTGTAATATTGACTTTTTGAACTTTTTTGATTTCTTAACTTTTTGAAATCTCACGTGAGGGAGGGGGGGGCGTCCCACCACATCTCACCAAGGGGGGGGGGGCAATTTTTTTAAAATACACCTCACATAATTAATGGACGGCCCCTAACATACCGATTCTGGATCTGTTGTTCTGAAATAAACAGCTTCATTGCTCTCACGTCATTTTCTTTCCATCCTCTTTGCACATATCTTGTTCCATCAAGATCACACTATTTTCCCAAGTGCATTGTTTTTGTCATAGTGTGTGTATATATACCATCATCATTTTCAACCAATTTCAATCTATTGCAGAATGAAGGGCTCTCCAATTTTTTTTTCCAGTTCTTTTGGTCAAAAGCTTTTCTCTTCCAAAAAAGTCCAACAACTTTTAATTTCATCCATCATTTACTCTGTGGACACTTTCTCAGCCCCTTTCATTCCTCAGAATCCAATTTAGAATTTGTTGACCATCTATTAACATTATGCCTTGCTACTTGGCCAGCAAGGTGTAATGCTACACATGTGTAAATAAACACACATATGCTAGAAACACACACATGTGTATATTTTATACCCCAATAGTGAAATTGGCCTTTCATGAATTGGGCAAATTTCTGCCCCTTTGTGACTGGCTTTTTCACTTTGTACAGACTAGGCAAAGGCTAGTCCAATTGTAGCTGCTAGAAGAATGATATGCCTGTGTTAAAATGTATTTGAACATTCAATGCTAGCAGCAAAAATATTGCTGCAGCAAGTTTTATATATTAATATTAATCTAAGATAATTAAAGAAAACGAATGAGGCCATTGGGTTTTGAATAAAAATCATTAAAAAAAAAAAAAAAGAAACAAAAGCATAAAGCTTAAACTCTCCCTCAATAATTCACTGGCTTAAAAGCATTTTAACAAATTTGATGTGACTCAAGAACAAATTCTTAAAATTGATAATGCTCATCAACTGCAAATCTACATTGAAGCAATGAAGGCATTAGATGAAAATATTAAAAAGTGTATTATCATGAAGTAATGAGATAATACTTTTCTCTCAATTGATGCTGTTGTTGAAAGGATTATTCTATTGCTTTAGCATTTTCATGACTCACGAAAATGAGAAAAAAAAAATGACTTACGAATGAGAAGATTCTCTTTAACAAAACAAACAAAAGTTATTAGGACAATTGTGTAAAATTTTATGAAAAATCTGAATTTCCTGCATACCCAAAGGATTTGTAAATAACAGGATGGAATATGTTTCTATATACATTGCTAATGACAAAGGAAAAAGTTGAAATTAGAAAAGCTTTAAAAATAAGGAATAAACATTTCCAAAGTTCTTCAACCACTGAATCAAAAAGTTGTGTAAAAATAAAAGTTTATTTTCGTAATTTTTTTTTTTTTTTGGTTTTACAAGAATACAAATTGATAAAATACTGACCTAGTAAGTAAATTACAACTTAATGAGGAAAGATATTACTTTCCCTCTTTTTATTTACTTTCAATTTTAAATTACATGATTTGTTGTCTTAAATCATGAACAAAATGAACCAATTTCTGGCAAGATTTAAAACTGCATACAGAAATTATACAATTTTTTAATAGTGATAAAATTAATGCAAATTACAAAAAATTGAGTTTAAATCTTTGTTTCCTTATTTTTATTGACTAGCAATTATTGACAAGTGATAGCTGCAGATGAACACTTTTGCATCTGGTTTGAAAAGTCTGATGACGATACGCATTTACCATGTTTTAACAAAATGAGAATATCTAGTCTACTGATAACTTTTTTTTTTTTAATATAAGAATGTTATAATATACATTAATATAATGTAATAAGGGAGCAATTAAAATGATAGCTAGTATTCTTTGACATTCATCATTAGGAAATCAGACAAACGCAAACAGACTACTATTATGTAAATATTTCAAAACAATCTAAAAACTAATAAAAAGCACATTTGTTTTATTATACAGTTTTATAAAACAATATCCAATTTTTAGAAGATTAAATTTTATCAATTAAGACTAATATTTTCTTTTTGCTTATTTTGATTAGCTGACTACAATGCAAATTCTTTTTTCAAACATGTTTCAAGTGTGTTTCTAAGGTGTAACCATGATTATTATTATTGACCTTAATGCCATTTTCTTTCTCATAAACTAAACTTGAAGAATTTTATCAGAGTCTACAAGTAAATTTGACACTTATTTTATTATCGTGAAATTGCAATGCATTAATTGAACAACTGGTTAAATTCTTTGGCAGTCAAGTGTTGCATCCTAATGGCATCTCATTGCACAGAAGATTCAAAGGTAGCAATAAATAAGTGAAGCCTAACAAAGAAAGATATGTGACATCATACAATAAGAACAACTCACATGTAACAAATTGGATGACCAATTTAGAAACAATAGCTGCAGAATCCCGAAAGTAAACTAAATTAGGCAAACGACAGCAAATACAGTTTTATGTAATACATTTATGTATACATCAAAGCAGAATTATTGAAGCCTTAAAAATTAGAAAATGAGATTAAATAAAGCAATATCCTAAATTCCATATTTATTTTATAATTAATGCAACTGATATCTCCTGCCATTTATCAGCTAGTTTGCCATATTTTATTTTTAATCTATCCATTTGTGATAAATCTGATAGAATGCTGGTAAACCAATTTAATATGGGCAAGATGGTACTTTGAGAATCAAGAGATATTAAAAATAATAGTGAACGTATACAATCTTATCATTTCAAAATTACGAAGTATTTGCACAGAACATAACTTCTTTTTACTGAAATCTGGCAATTTTTATAACAAAGAATTTAAAAAGAAAAAGAAAAGAAAAATGGTTCTGCAAATTGCTGATAATTGTTTTTTTACCTATTTATATTGACATAATTCAGAAATGTGTTTGTCACTCTTGGACAAACTTAATATTTTTGCAGTCAGATTTAATATGCTGTGAATACTGAATGAAACGAAGTATGTAGGTAAATAAAACACTGAAATTTACACATACATTCAAGTATACTGAGATAAACTCTTAATTTTTTTTTTTTTTGCACAACAGAAAATGAATTAAAAAAAATTATAAAAGTTGAAAAGTTATAAGATATTTCTGCAGAATATATATGTATATAATAAAAAAATGCAACTTTCAAATTAAATGAAGGGTTACATTTTATATTGTTTATTTTTTTTTTTGTTTGTTTGTTTGTTTGTTTGGTCAACCTATGTATCAAATTAAATGGAGATAAACAGCTGAAAATGTTCATCACAGTTCAAAGTGAGGCCATTAACTAGCTTAGGTTTTTTTTAAAAATGAATGGTTATACATTATAATTCATCGACATATATTAATGAAAACTCGTCCTTTTATTCTTCCTATAATAACTTCTATAAAAATTTCATACAGTGATATTTTGCAGATAATTCCATCAGTCTAATTTTTCAAGATAAATGAATTTCGTATTAACAATAATAATCTATAATAAGAATTTTAGATTTATGAATTGATTAAATGCACAAGTTGACAATTATTATTGTAAGTTGAATTGTATGTTATTATTAGATGCAAGATAGAACCTGAATTGTAGATTCTTATTGTTAAAACAAAAGTCATGTAGCTTGAAAAAGCAGACTGATGGAATGGTCTGTAAAATATCGCTGTTTGAAGTTTTTGTAGGAGTTATTATAGGAAGAATAAAAGAAGGAGTTTTTATGAAAAATGAATCTTCATTAATCTTATGAAAGGCAGTTGTTGTCTCAAAAATGTGTAATCTTAAATAGTGCAGAGATTTCTTCAACTAGTACAATTATTTTACTCTAAAATCAGTACAGTAACAGCAGGATTATGTCTGCAGTCTGGCATTGCAGTTCCAGACTAGAGGCAATGAGGGAAGATATGCTGAATGTGGTATCAGTAATCCTTTGGTTTAAAGACAGAAATCCTGTAACACTAATCCACACAAGAAGGCCTTGACCTAGAAGATTACCATTTACTATTAATATTCATAACCAAATCATCACTGGTTAAGCCCAATCCAATGCCTTTTTGTTGAGGATGTGAATTAATAAGAACAGCATCAGTTGTAACTTAGAACTAAATTTTACAATTAGATAGTGAAGAACAAGCTATGATTATACGTAAAAGATTTGAGGAGGAAATGAAGAATTCTCCTACTCCAAATCATTTGTAAAGATATTTAGTTCACTAACATCATTCAGGTAGCATTTAATGCATCTCTGAATTCCATCTATTAAAAAAAGACTAGAAGATATTAATGAGCCACAATAGCATCACAAACACTGATGTAGGAAAATTCCTAATTTCTTTTTAAATATTTATTTCTCCATAAACAGTCAAGTGCAAGTATCTTGCAGGAAAGCAACAAATGTTTAAAAAGGAACATTTCAAAAGGAAAAAATAAAATAAATAGATACTGGGGAGGTATTATGCTTACAATACTGATATCTTGTACAACTATCCCTGAAAGACTACATCTGGGGCATAATCAAGAAACCGGCAAATATATAAATATATAATTACAGCATACAAAAAAATGTTCTGTCAACTTTTTCTGAGTAATGGATGAGAATAAGCAAGATCATTTATCATTAATGTAGGGGAGGACAGGGAAATGGTACCTTTAGTTTGTGACTTATCCTGTCATCTGCGAGAAGAACTAAGATCCATAAAAATGAGCTAAGCACCAACCACAACATGTTTTAGTCAGAGCTTGGTCGGGCAGGATTGGCCAATTTTTATTTTCTACCTTAAGGAAGCATTAAATTTATTGTACCCCAAAGATTGAGATACATCATATTCTATTTGAGTTTTCACAACATTTTCTTTTAATATGATCTTTTGCTTCACTCCTTTTGTTTTCTCTCTGAACTTGATTGAGAATTTATTATATTTCTCCTCGTTCCAAATGGGATCAAATGGGGTAATAGTTTGTGACATTTTACCATTATCCTCACAGCCTTCTCAGCATATTCATGCTTAATTTTTTTAAACATAAACTAATTATTAAATTGTTTTCTTTAAAATTATGTTTACAGGGCCTAATTAATTTTTAATTTACGCTTGTTTATTTCAGATCCCCACAAGTATGATAGAAAAGAACAGAAAAGGTGGTCTGAATAGGAGAGTCCATGACAGAATCCCTGGCAGAAGTTGCCAATGGTGCCCAGATAAAGGAAATCAGACCGCCTACTTGGCATTCCTGAAGCGATGATCTGAAAATATTTGAAGATTGGGATTGCAGAGGTCTGAACATGGCCAGAAAGTCTGTTTTAACAGAAAAGCCAACTCGCCAAACATCACCATCAATCCTGCAACATGTTTTATGGCATGACCTTCTTAGAGCTAAGGCAAGTAATCTTCAAATGAGCTGAAAGAAACAAAATTTTTAATATTTTCAACAAAATCACAAAACAAAGATTGGGTCACTGGTTTTATAAGAAGACATGGTGGTTTCAGCCTGAGAAAGCCTAAAGCAATGAGCCTCAGTAGAATAATTGGGTTCAGGAGAGTCAAAGTGAAAAAATTTTTGCAACGACCTTTTGAAAGTGATGGAAAAGTACAACTTCAATCCCTGTCGAATTTATATGTAGATGAAATGGGTAGTGACGACTGTTCAAAAAGCTCTGACAGTCATTGCCTCTAAGAGAAGAAAATAAGTAGATAAAGCCACCGGTTTGAGAGGGGTAGCAACATAACCCTGTATTGACCTATGAACATTGCCGGAAATTTTATCCTTTCAAAGCTCATTTTTCCAGGGAAGTAGCTGCAGCAAGCTCAAACATGAGGAGGATCACTGGGAAGCATCTAGCACTGTTTAAAAACAGAATGGATGACTGAAACAGGGTGTTCTCCAACTTTGGATAATCATTGCAGCCACATCTCTCTTAAGGCTTACAACTTTTCTAAAGTGGAATAGAATTGTGATGCTATCTTTCCCATCATCTGCAACCCATAGGGCATTACATTCTTTAGACCCTTCAAAACAGCCTCCAATCAAGAACATGGACAATTCATGAAGAATTTCCTTACAGAAGGATCTGAAAGTGGATGTTCCAGCCCTTATAAACTCTGCATATTTGAAAGTAGCAACCATTTCGAAGGCTGTCATCAGGATTTTGTAAAACAAGGATATATCCCATAAATGCAGATAACTTTGCTGATGAACTTTAACCACATGAAGAAGCACCAACAGCTTCTTGCATTACCACACCCATCATGCCTATCCAATTAGGCTGACTGACATCTCTCCTATTCCAGATCTGCCAATATCTTCAACATCTGCTGCAGGAGGAAGAATAAAGCAGCACTCAGAAATAGTAACTGCTGCCCCTCAGAAACAAATACTCGAAGAAAGAAATACAAAGAAAGACAACATAGGAAAAACAAAAAACATCTAGAAAAAGCAAAAGGAAAGCAACAGAAAACTAGAAAGTGGGAAGGGGGGGGGGGAAAGAGAAGATGGTACAATGAACAATTTTCCCTGACAGCAGCAGTTTGGACTCGGATGTTCATATGCAACTTGGTTCTGAAGGAGAAATGAATTATTTTGCTGGCTCTGGGGAATTGCATTAAAGTACAAATGATGTTTGTACAATTTGTGGGAAGTTTGGCCATGTAGGTGAGCTGAGGCACAGCTGCAGCATGTGCTCAGGATGGGGGCATGCTGACTGCAGTGCTGCAGTCACACCAAAACATTTTGTTTATGATTTCTGTCGATAGATGTAATTTAAGTTTTATATAGAATGTAGTAAATAATCTTTTCTTTTGATCCTGAAGTAAATTTTTTTATTTACTTCTACCTGAAACTCAATTTTCTGATTTTCGAGAAATGAGTACCATTACTAGCAAATATGGATAATGGTATGCTTAGTGCATACATTTTTCGTTTATGCTGTAGCAATCAAAGTTTAACTTCTACAGCTGAGTGCCTGGGTACCAAACTGTAGGTAAAAAGTTAATCCTAATATACAGCCAAGATAGCCAGAATTAAGCAAAATCTTTCAGATGTATGAAGGCTTAGAGTTAGGTGTATACCGTTCCACTGCCCTCCCTTACATTGCTGAGGAGGTAGCAAAACTAAAGATTACAAATTTGACATAGCTTAAGAATTAAAATAAAAAAAAAATAAAAAAAAAGGCAATGGAATAAATAGTATCCTCTCTCTTATTATCATATTAAGAGTTTTGCTTCACATTTAAGTTTAATTACTCAATTATTAATAATTTCAGTTGATCATTAATGAATTGCCTAATGCCTTAATTTAGACTAAAAACAAAACATTTTTCTTCCCAAGGCAAACAGTAGTACGTGACCCAGACTACAAATAGTTCCTGAGTATTAGTTTGTATTAAATACGGAGAAATAAACAATTTTTTTTATAAGTTACTAGAAAGGGTTCTATTATATGATAGGAAATTACACTGCAGCCAATGGTTCTTGTAAATACTAGTACTTATTACAAAAGAAACAAGGAATTCTTGTATGTTAATTGATGAAATATTTCTACCTTTCCCATTTCAAACATACAATCATTCCTTGTTTCTTTTGCTCATGATTCAGTACGGAATATAGAAATATATTATGCCAATAAGAACCTTTAAAAAACATGAAAACTGAGTATTTAACTTAATTGAGAAAGCTGTGGTAGAAACTACATCATGAAAATACTGCAAAATGACAAGTGTTTTAATATTAATGATGCATTTTACCTTTAAGACAGATTCTAATAAATGTAGTTAAACCTAACAATATCAACTGCTGAATTTAAAGCTACTCACATTTAATAATCAATAAATATAAAACTCATTATTTACATCATAAATATCAAAAACATTATGTAGTGCATTTCAATTTATGTAAGCAATTTGGTGCTCATTAAAGTAGATTTTTGTGAGAATATATGAAATATTAATACAATAAAAAATGATTTAATTAAAAATCACATTTACTAAGAAGCAAATTCATTTCCTATATGTTTATTTAAGTTTAAGGATTTTAAAACAATGAAGGCTAAACAAAAGACAGAATATCATCTACATAAAAACATCAAAAATAATACGACCTTTGGAAGATGTTTGTGAAGAAAATGTAAGCATTAAATTTAATCCACTGATGTGATTTTACTTAATGTTATTCAAATAGAAAATGAGAATAGTCTTCGATTGGTAATGGAAAAAAAAAAAAAAAACCCTAAGAAATATAAAAGAAAACCATGAATCAAATATTTCCCTAAGTGGTCGTTCAAGTATTACATAAGTATTAAAGGGGGGGGGGGGGGCTGGCATTTGCTTAATTTTGCTTACAAGGGGAAAGGGGTTGCAGCTAAAATTATTTGAAGATCATATGCAGTGTTCTCTGAGAAAACAATGTTTAGTGCAAAGCTAGACAAAACTATCTTTGAAATACTGCCTCAAAAGATATTAGAACCAACTGTGAAGAAGGCTTCTCGAATTCAAAGAATATGGAAATTAATGCCTAAAATCTAACAGTAGGCAAGCTTATAGCACAGACTACGAAGAATTACTTTGAAACTTTTTTTTTCTTTCCCATTCTTATCATGTGGGCATTCGAAAGTTGTCACTCCAACTACATCTTGTCATTGATAAAACTGAAAATGAGTAGAAAAAGTTACTTTGATGATAACGATGGATAAATTTCCACCCATTTTAAATTCAAATATGCAGAAAAATCAAACCCACTGAAAGTATAACAAACGCTGAAAGTATAACAATCTTCACAATGTGGAAAAATATTCCTTCTCCAGCTTATTTATGCTTACATGAGTCAATGCTCACTATCTTAAAGTTATTAAGCCATTTAGTGAATAAAAATTAAAATATTTAAAATGTTCATTTCACAGAATCTAAATAAGTCTTTCTTTCCCACCGTGCAAAAGATGTTTTCTGTGTACAAGGCAGAGTTAGCAGAGGTTGCTTCTCATATTACATATTTCAAATAGTCAATCTCGCTGTTCATCAATAACACGATGGTTGGATTGTTTTATCAGCTCAAAAAAGAGTATACTGGACTAAAAAAAAAAAAAATAAGTAAATTAAAAATTGAAGCACAGCTACAAAAGATATGCAAGCTAGAAGGAATTGGTAAGAAAATGTAGGAAAATTTACTGCCATCCCTCCCTTACAGAAATATAGAAAAGCTGACATGAACTGTTAAGTCACATAATATTAAGTTTAATGCTTACAATGCCATCTGTGACCTGTCATATCTTTTTAGAATATACTGATGTTGTGTTCCTGTTCAGTCATATTTTTTTGTCATTTTTAATAACAAAAATCACTGTAAATAATTTAAAACTGTAAGGAATACAATTTTCTTTTATGGCAAGTTTTGGATCTTTTTTTTGTTAATTGAAGTCTAACAAAAGCTTTAAAGAAGTTTATTTTGGCCATGTGATAAACCTTTACTCACCAACTGCCTCAAAACAGCCAATATTTTTTTTTTAAGACCAATGCCATTACAAAAAAGCAAACACTGTAGATGATAAATAAGCTTCACCTTCCCTTAAAAATATGAAGTTTAAAATTAAAACTAACATAACTTTTTATAATTTTTTCTTAGTGAATTTTTATAAAATGGAAAACAGTCTAATTCAGAGTTTTTGAACATGAATATTTAAATATTCACTTAATTTCCTTCCTTTGGTAGTAAGATGAGACTTTAAGGTCCCATACATTATTATTTGAATGTTGTTTCCCTTTCTAACCGATATAAAAACTAAAACTCTAAAAAAAAAAATATAATTATAAAGCTAATGTGGAGGTGAAAAAAATGTATCATAGGAATTTCAGAATAGTCATGAATTAATTGTAGCATGGGTAGCTGTCATTAGCTCATTTCTAATAATTTCTAAAAACCTTTGCCATTTGCATTGAAAATCCTAATATAGTGAAACCTTTCATAAGCATACGATGCCCTGAGATGTTAAATGCTTTAAACTCCATAAGACCTCCTTAAGGCCTGACTTATAAGAGATTTTGATAGGCCAATATTAACGAATTAAATTAGATTGTAGTCTGTAAACTAAGAGAAAACAATGGCATTATTTTCTTCAGGAAACAAGAGTAAAAGAATTATTAGTGATATTTAGAATTATTAGTGTTGGCTTATAATTGATACAGATTGTAAATGTAATGAAAGATTAACATTGTCAGAATATGGTTAGTTTACAGATCAACAGTGACCTGCAAAGTATATTTCGTAGTAGAGATGAATATAATGCAGAACATCATACGTTATCATAAGGAATAAAATTGCACTACAATTTTATATGTAATAATTTTATCAAAATATAGGCCTTGGTAATATTTGAAAATATTTTCTTTTCAAATATTACCAAAAATTTACTGTAATAGAAATTTAGAATTTAAGTGATTATTAAATTTTTCATGATATCATATCTCTTTTCTTTCTGAAGGAAATAAAGAAAGGGCTTTTTCTTTAAATTAAACCTAATTTAGACATAAACGAGAGTTAAAAAAATGAGATATTAAAAAACGAAAAGCAAATTTTATATATATAAAAAAAGGTCTCAATTAAGCCTTAATTTGGAAACACCATTATTAAAAATAAATAGACGACATTACAAGCATTAAATTACAATTACATTTTAAAACACAGTAAAGCCATCAATTGTAAAGTAGCTTCTTAAAAAGTAATTTACAATAAATTAAAAAAACAAAAACAAAACAGGGGAACCTGTAATTTTTCGTATAACTTAAAAATGATAGTCCATTTGGTTTTCTAATTTACAGTACCTCAGTGGTTATTATTTACATGGTCAAAATCTCTGAAGTCAAACTTATCATCATTTGGCAAGAAGAGTAGACACACGAATCCTTCCTTCCAGGGATGCAGTGATACAAGTACTACAGTCCATTGTTGTTGCCCAGTCAACTGTAACAACAGGATTCTTATGTCCACCTAATTCCATTACCATAACAGGACTGTTGTCATTTGCCAACTAAAAAACAAAACAAAACGTTACTGATCTGAAATATATTTACAATTTTTTTTAGAATATAGATATTAAAATTTCAATTTTTTCCTATGCCAAAACCAGGAAGACTTAGTGTTGAGAATTTCAGTGGAATTTAAGGTTATCACTTCATTTTTACCAACATTTTACAAACCCATCTACAGTATATTTGTATTTTATTATCCACTTAGATTTATAATTTACTTTTCAGCAACTTGTAAGCTTCAGAATGGAAAATCACTGTCTGAACTTAGGACAAATATAAACATTTTACAATAATTTTTAAGAATTGTCAATGTCTTGGGCCCCAAAATATGAAAATAACTTTACCATGCTTTATACTTTACAATTTTAAAATTTATCTGAATTTACATTACTAGACCAATGTAGAAATACTTTGGAAAGCAAACTGAAATTTAAATAACCAGATATATTAAAGCATGTTAAAAATAATCTCCTTTAACAGAATCCAATACACTTATTATCAACCCATTAAAACATCTTTAATTGTAAGAGTGATTTTTATGAAACAGCATAAAACACTATCCTATCTAACAAAACGATATCATTTGAGCTTGTTTCATAATAATGTAAAATGAGATTGTAATAATTATCCCATTTCTTTTCATTTTATTCTTTTTTTTTCTTGCAATTCAAGATGGGAATGAAAGTACAAACCTCATATGAACTGAAATGTAAAATTAATGCTAAAGATATTTTCTTTTTTTACATTTGAAACAATGGGTGAATAAGGATCACATTCTGTGAGAGGCAGAACATACAACAGATCTGTTACAAATTATTTCCCACGATTTGTATTTGCAATTTTTACTATCTACAATACTTAGCAATTTATATATTGTAAGGAATTCAATGAAGATTCAGGATGTTTCTAAAAACATGGAATATTGATATAATCGCAATAAACTTAATTTGCAGTAAAATTATAAAGGCAAAAATCTTTAAAAAATTAAAACATTAATCTGAACAGTATGTCATAATTTAGTTAATCAAAGGGAATGATGGTTTTTCTACACTATAAATTTTAGAAAGTATGCCATTGATAAATATGAAATTTATAAATTTACCTTACAAATAACTCCACTTGTGTTAGCACATGCCAAAACATGTTTCCCCTCAGCATCAAATGCAAATAATTTTCCTACAGGGCGGTGGTGTGTGCCTCTCATTGCTATTTGACTACTAGGAAATGTAAATGGACCCACAGACTTCTCGTGCAAAATGCATTCTGATAATTTCTGCCCTGTTCTGTTGATACTCCACTGAACAAACTTAAAATAAAAACAAGAAACATGTACTGTGATTTAAGACCAAAATATTCTAATATTGATTTTTTTTTTTTTTTTTTTTAAATACACATTGCAATTACCATGAAATTTTCAATGCAAGAATGGAAAAAAAAATAAAAATATGAGGCTAAATTTACTAGCAATAGAAAGCTATTTCAACAACAACTTGATCAATAATTATTGTGAATGGCAATGGAAGCCTGAAATAGCAGCTCTAAGATCCTTCTGCCTTAATCTATGCTGCCCTTTTTCTATGTCTCAAAGATCTATGACAAGTTCGATTCTAAAGGTTAAAGAAAACTGGCCAATCAAATTGTGATGATGCATAATAAGCTGTTTTATCCAGAATTAGGTAATCGAAAAACTCAACTGAAAACTGCATAAAATATCTATTCCTTTATATTTCTCTTATCAAACCAACAAATTTCAAACTAATTTTTCAGCAGAGAAGCAGAGAACCATGACCAACGGTCCATTGTGCTATCCCACAGAAAGCAGGACAAAAGGAGAAAGAATGGTGGAAGTAGTGCAGGGAAAACGGGAGAGCCCTGAGAAAACCTGTCAGTGTAGATCATTCATCACTATAACACACACGAGAACCAAATCCCAGTACTCAGAAGTGAGAGGCTTAGCCATTTTGAGTTTTCTTAGAAAGCTCATGTTTCTCATGAGTAGCACTAGTAGTTGCTTCCTCTTCCCTAAGGAAAGTGGTTGTTCATTTAACACATAATGGCTCTAATGCTCATGTCTCAACATCATCAATGCTCCTATATGCTTCATACTGTAAAATATTTTTTACTTAAATGTGTAGTTTTCATTCAATAGAATAGCCCTGATCTTCATCCTTGTATAAAACCAGAAGGCAAATTGCTAAAGATCTATTTTGAACAATTTGCATATCATTATATAAAAGAAAAGAGAAACGCACATAACTAGACAAAACAAAAATTCATTGAGCTAATTTTGGAATTTGTATTGGGAATCGGAGATAGTATGTTTCGAGTTGCTAAACTCTCGATTAGTCCAACTCACCCAATATACCTAGCTCAATGAAATGGGACAAATATACAAAACAGACAAACAGAACACAATGATCCATCAATTAAAAAAACATTTTTTCGAAGAAGGAAATGAACATAACAAACAAGTTTACATTTCCCAACATTTGTTATCCAGAAAAACAGCAAAAACAATTGATGAACAGAAAATCTAAAAGTAAATCAGGGTGTCTACAAAATCTGAATAAAAAAATTCCCTGATTTTTCCCTGATTTCATGAACAATTTCTTTTAAAATTCCCTGATCTGTTCAACCAAAAAAAAAAACAAAAAACGATCTGTTCAACCAAAAAATTCCCTGATTTTAAGTAATAATTGCAAAATTCCCTGATAATTCCCTGATTTTTTCCAGAATAACAAAATTCCCTGATAATTCCCGGTTTCCCTGATTCTGTAGACACCCTGTAAATTTTATCCATGAGATAAGACAAAGTTGTTTATAAAATTACAATGTCTGGCAAATGCTCATTCTAATAAATACTAGATGAAACAATTTTATTTTAATAGTTTATGTTTACACTAGGAAGTCCAAAAACATTAATTAGGAACTAAAATATTTTTATCAATGCAGTTTAAATTTCTAAAATTAAAATTAAAAATTAAGATACTAATAAAAATTTTATATGCATTAATTTTCTATTATTTTAATATTTAATTTTATATTCAATATCTAATTTTTAAGACAAAAAAAAGTTTTAATTTTCTTTCTGATAAAAAAGGCTGTCTTTTACAAATTACATGAATTTATGAAAACCCAATTCTATTACTTATTAAAATAAAAAATAAAAAATCTTTTCTAATTACATTAAGAGATTTTCAATAATTTTATTAGGCCTATTGTGGAAAGAAATTTCGAATAAAGATAGAAAGGATAGTAAGAAAATACTTTTCAGAATGGTCAAGGATTAAAAGAAAGAAAAGAATATTAGAATGGTTATAAAAGCCTGGTAAGAGGAAATCAAGGAGATAATAAAGAGTATTTTGAAAATCTCCTGAATATTCGAACTAAAGTAATATTCTAAAGAAGAAATAGATGAATTAAATTAAATGTTACATAATCTTTAACATTAGGGATTTAATTTTGAGGGATTTAATCTTGAAGGAAGTGGAGAAGAGAATAAAAGTCAAAGAAAGCACGAGGAATGGAAAAAGCAAGTAAAATGTTGAGAGCATTGGTTGTGAGGAAAGCAATAGCTATACTGGTTGAAGCAGACGACATGGAAAGAGAAAAGAAAGAAATAAAGAGTAAGAGTAGAATTAAAGGACGAGCACTAACTTTATTCTCGCTCCCTATAATAAAAAAATAACTGCAAATTTACATGAAAAGATACTGAGAGAAGAATCACAAAGAATATTGGGCGGGAGGAGGCAGAAAAGCAGTGTCACTTTAAATAATGATCTACGGTAGATATTATATTTTCAGTTGTGCAGTTGCAAAAGTTACACTCAAGAGTATAGGAGAGATTTACTGATGGCTTTCCCAAGTATTGAGATGACATGGTTGTGTTTGCAAAGTAAAATATGGGAGGTGCTGAAGAAGAAAGAGGTGAGGAAAAGATAAGGGATATTACAAAGGAAACAAAACTGATAAAAATAGGAGCAATCGTCAAAGTAGTTAATTAAGAAATGTTTATAGTTATGGATGAAAGAATTATGGCATTAATAGGAGAAAAACAAAAAGAAAGAAAGAGGAAAGAATTATGGCATTAATAGGAGAAAAACAAAAAGAAAGAAAGAGGAAAGAATAGGAAGGAAAATATAAAAAGGCTAAAGTTTTGAAAATGACTTGATAGTATAGGACAATGGGGAGAAGCAGATAAATGTATTGGGAAGTCACACATGAAACCATAAATGTATGGTGAAACAACATTTAATCTAAAGAGTGAATTTGTGGAATTTAATGCATGGAAGAAGAAAACACTCAACTAGTTAACTGTAGGATGACAGCGATTTGAAGATAGAAAAAAGTTACAAATAAACCTGGTTGGAACTAGAAACTGTTCATGATAATGAATTTGTATTAACTATTACAGCATAAATTCTACTAATCAAATCTCTATTACACGATGAAGAGCATTCCTCGAACTATATAATTATAAATTAATAGTTTATTATTAAATCTTAAATCAAAGAAATCAAAAATAACAAACACATTTGTAAAAAGTGTGTGTGTGTTTTTTTTTTTTTCTTTGCTGAGGCACTTGAGCATTTCTTATTACCTTTTTGTCACTTCCCATGGAATAACAAGAGGTTTCATCAGTGCTGAACTGAAGTGAGAAGGTCTCTCCTGCATGTGCTTGCCACTGTGTTATACATTCACACTGACGCATATCTATTATATTAATATTATGAAATAAGACAAAACATCACTGTCATAATATGTGCTTAATCCTAATTCAACCAAAGTTTATTTTATATTACAATAATATTAAAATTTGAGTGCAATCTGCTCTAATCATAAACTATTAATGTATTAAAAGTGAGAATAACTAAATGATGTCATTTAAATCAAAATAAAGTTTAATTAAGCTGTTATTTATAAAATGGTATACTTTGAGAATGACAAACTATTTTCATATTAAAATTTTGATATTATATAAATTTCCATTTATATAATAAAAATGATTTAAAAACAGTCATATTATATTAAGAATAAAAAACCAATCATTCTAATTACCAAAAAGCCTTATCCGTCCATCCACAGCCCCAGTCAGAAGCAGCTGACCATTGTGATTGAAAACGCAGCAATTTACAGCTGTATTAGCTGGCTCTAAATGAAGTTGTTTCTAAGGAAAAGCCAGAGGAAAGAATTAAGCAACATAAAGAATTACAAATTGTTATCATTGAATATCAGATTTTTCCATAAGCTTGAAAGAAAAACAATAAAAGTTACTTCAATTTTGAATGTAATTGTTGTAATATTTAAAAAATCCAGACTATGGTATTGAAAAAGAAAAAAAAAAAAAGAATGTAAAATTTAAATATTTTATATGTACAATAGAACCCCTCTCATCCACCCTCGGCTGGTCCGTCACTCCGGTTGATCCGATCGTGCTCGAGCCGGCCGAACTTGTCTCCGACTCGTCGGTGACTCGCCACCCGTTGCGCCATTGTGTTGTTTACTTGCATATACAGTGATGGTAGATGGTGAAAACGCTCTTAAGAATCGCAAAACATTGAAAAAGCCTAAACTTGAACTGCTTGACAATGCAGTAAATCCGTATTTTTCTGTATTTTCTGATAATCCGACCTTTTTTGCGTTCCGACAATACCCCCAGTCCCAAAGGTGACGGATTAGTGGGGTTCTACTGTATATAAATTATAGCACAGTTCAAGCCAATTAAATATCTATGATTATTATCAGAAGATTATGCTCTTTTATAAAACTAACTGTAATATATAAAATCATAGATTTAACTACAATAGTATTATTGAATATACTTCACACAAAAGAGTTCTGCTAATATAAGAAATTTATAGTAGCAAACCAATCAAATTGCGATCTAGCCAATTCATAACTGAGCACTAATCAACAGACAATAAAATTATCTTGATGGCTTCATGTATTTTACTCAACTGAAACTGTCCTGTAATGAATCCCACACCTTTTAAATGAATACAAGTTAAAATTTTCTTAAATGCATTCCTATTTAATGTCAAAATGACATTAAAATATTTCCTTATCAAGATTTTGATCTGGAAATAAATCAATAAAATATCTGTGATAAATAAATTTCATTTAATATTAGGAAGATATTCACAAATATATTGCTTAATACTTTCAAATATATTTTTTTAAAATTAAGTGAAGTCAATGATAAGCAACCTCACTGCCAATCAAATAAGAATCTAATTCAGAAATGCAATTCTTTAATTTTTCTTAAAAAGATGATAAACAAAATTAGTTCATAATTGCTCGTTTATGTGGGGGGGGGGGGGGGCACTAGCAGTTAAACAAAATAAAGAATTTTTCTAATAGTCTTTAACAGATAGCAGAGATAATGAATAAAAAAAGATGTTTTTTACTTCAAAAAAGCTTGCAACAACTTAAGAAAATGTGGGGACGAATATTTGTGAAAACTTAAACAGCAAAATATTTTACCTCTAATTTCATGATTTTCATATCCCAAAGGAAGAGTGCGCCTGGGGATACCTGAGGAGATTCTACATTAGTTGTGTGTGATCTTGGCCGTCCAGTAGTACTACAGACAAAGCATGAATCGGAAGGACTACAAGCCAAACTTGTTATTCTAAATAAATTTAAGAGGTACACGAATTATCAAAATACGCAATAACATACACTTCTAGTTTTTCAAAAGAAATTGCTTTTCTAATGAAAATATAAGATAGTAAGGTGATTAATTTTAGCTACAATTTTAAGGATAAATCTTCATTTTAATAGATGCAATCATTACCTTTGGTCTTTTAAAGGACTGTTTGCTTCACCTCCAATCTCACAAAGTGTCTTTTTGTCCTTGGTATCGTACAGTTTAATGCTACCAGTTCTGTTGCCATGCAACAACTATGCAAAGATATCCAGGAAAAAAAAATATGTTAGGAAGGAAATAATTTTAAAATGTTTCTTTATCAGTAACATCAATGTCTTATTGTTAATTTAAAAAAAAAAAAGTTTTTAGTTTTTAATGCAATTATTTTTTCTAATCTGCACTAAGACAATTAGTCGTCTGTTTCAGCAAACTTCAGACAATCATACATTTCTCTGCTAACATCAAGCAAATTTAAATCTAACAGCATAGAATTACAAAATAAATAAAATAAGAGACAAGGTTTCAATTAAGTCAATCATTTTGAAAATTTCAATAAAGTTTTCACTCAGCATATCATTTCTAAATCCAATTTTTTTTTTTTCAGTAAATAAGATACAGCTTTTACCTAATAAATCAGGAGACAACTTTCAAACCTTCTGAGCAATTTGATCGATTTGTAAGAAATATATATTATATGTTAGTGGTTGCCAATGCTAATGTGTAGAGAACCTTGAGTTTGCTATTCGATGGAATTCAATGTGGCTCACTTTTAAAATTTGCTAGTGAAGAATGAATTATGCACATCATTTCTGATAGAAAAAACAAAACAAAACAAAACCCATAGGAATACACCATCTACAGCATTTCAAGAACTTTTGCAAAATGTGAACTGAATGTTAAGTTAATTTAACAAGAGGTATGGATACATTTTTAAATTAAGTCTGCACATACAGGATTTGCAATTTATTACAGTAATTTTCAATTTATTACGTCATATAAACCTAACATTAATTATACTTCAATATCATTGGTTGCTAAAGAGAAGTAACCAATTAATAATCCTACAATTGTTTCTAGGATTATTAATTTATAATTTTGTATTTGATTCAAGCAAAATTAAAATTTTGGTTGATGACAGAATGCCACTTGAGGCAATTTAGCAATTTCAAATGGTCAATCACTAGTAAGAGAGTACAACAGTTCAATACAACTGCTTCATTCCATAAGTATGAATCCTAATTAATTGCAATCAAGTTTAACTTGCACAATATATTTTAGTGGTTCGTTTATATTGAGAAATTCCAAAAAATATTTAAAATACATTGTTATTAAAGATGTAATAAATTTCAAAGGATTTATTTATTTTAATATCTAAAGTGAAAACTGTAAAGATTTCTTCATTCCTAAACTGACTGTCCATGTATTTTTTTTAAAAAACAGTTTATTCTTCATTTGGAAGTAAATTGTTTGTAGAAAATCTTACAGAATATGAACAGAGTACTTCTTCAAAATTGTATTTTTCTTCTCTTTCAAATATTTCCAATTACCCAAATATTTAGCTGGTACATTCTAATTTTAGTTTGAAATTTAGGATTGCCTTATAGATTGATTTTCAAATTCAGTCAAATAGATATAATTTGTGCAACTGCTGATCAGTCAAATGTGGCAACAGTATATTTATAAATGTGTTCCTATCAAATAACAGAGCAGACTGATTCAACTTTATCCTGAAATTAATCTAATTACTTCGCTTATATATTGAGTAAACATGGTTACAAGATTTCTGTAAAAAGAAAATTCTGTTTAACTGAAAACTGAAATGCTCTACTAAGCTTCTTTTTTTCTTTAATTATAGGATCATATTTGATTACTTAACGAATAAATTTAATGGTTTTTTTAATTGTTGAATTCATATAAAGAAGAGGAAGATAATAACTAGTAACAAAGACAGCATTGTTTTAATATCATTTTCAAGCTGTAGTTGCTTTTTTTTTTTTAATTTCACATTTTTTTTTTAACTACCAATTTATGCATTATATCTCTTTAGAAAGTTAACTATGTGAAATTCTTTAGTATAACAATTAGTCATTACCAACCAGCCTCTCTCTCTTGTGGGCCCATTCCAAAGCTAATATACTGGACTTCGAAATAACTGTAGCCAAAGTTCGAGGAGAAGGACTTGGAGACCAAATTCTATTAGAATAAAAATTTGTAAAGAATGATTTACATAAGAACTAAATTACTTCTAACTACTTCAAATGAGATATTTTTTTTTTGAGACAAATCTAAAATTTTACCCAATATCATAAAAATTAATTTTATTCAGGAAAGAGTTGAGAACCTAATAATTCAAGGCTTTGTTAAATAGTTGATATTAAATATAAGAAATCAAAATGTGTGATGTTTCTAATGTACATTTGTTGTTCTTTAAATGTTTTACTGAATGTCCTAACTAACTAGAGTATATGAAGTGAGAAATGAAACACAACATTTTGACTTTGTCTTTAAAACCCAGAAGATCTACATCTCAAATTTCTGTTGCAACAACAAATATAAGTACCATTCATGAAGCAACTTCTGAATTCTAAGTTCAGGATCTCAATTTCATTTATACAAATTTCCTTAAGAATTCAGATTTAAAAATGAAGAAAAATTTCATAAAGATATTCACTATGTGGCATTTCAGTAGAATAATGATAACAATGCTTACTTAATAACTCCATCTATGTCTGAACTTGCAATAATGGAACCTGAAGCATTAAACTTGCAGTGGGTAATTGCTGACTGATGCTCACCATATTCTTCCTGAACAAACAAAGGTAAGATTCAAGCAAATGAAGAATTTGTTCAAATTTAAATAAATTAGTAAAGTAAAACATGCTTTAATATACCAACAAATTTTTATTTCCTTGATTAAATTAAGTTTACTAGTTTAAATTTATCAGTCATATTTTATACAGGATCTTTCAGAAATAATGGTACTATTTGATAAGAATGTCATATAAGAATGGTGCAGAGTACAGTAAAATAAGAGGTTACGATGAACAGAGGACATACGCAAGTTCTGTTTGTTACTTTACAGATGTTCAATATGTTCGCCTTTGGTCACTTGGCAGATGTCCAACCGATAAGTCAAGTTCCTGCCACACTCAGTGCAACAGTCTGCATCAATGCTGTCTGTAATAATTATCAGTTGGATGTCTGCCGAGTGACCAAAGCCACACATATTGAACATCTGTAAGGTAACAAATGAAACTTAAATACTTCCTCTATCCACCCATGCCTCTTATTTTACTCCATTCTCAAACATCCTTTTTCAAATAGTACCATTATTTCTGAAAGACTCCATATATTACTATTTTATTTGGCTAAAGCTGATGTATTCAAACTTTCTAAAATAATGCTGTTTAAGAAATGATACCTGGCTTAAAAGGAGAAAAGGGCACTTCCTTTCCATATCTAAGAAATAAAAAGTAAAAATAATTAAGATATCTTTATAAATAAGGAATTACAAAATAAATTCAAAGACAGTTGCTTATTTTAACATTTTTCCTTTCTATTTAATGGCCTTAACTTGATTTGTATTAGATTACATATTTGGACATTTAAAGAAGCACAGTTGATCTTATCTTGCTTAAAATATATGATTTTTTTTTTTTTATCTATTTCCATTGTGAAATTTCCATTACTATTGAGGTAGCCAATAAAGGAAAGTATCATTTATGAATGTAAGACAAATTTATGTTATTTACATCTAATTCAGTCAACACCAATCCACAAGTTTCATATAACTTTGATCTCATAACAAACAAATTTATCTTATAAATACAAGATGGAGACAGTGACCCCTCAAAAACTAAAATCAAGAAAATAAAAAACAAGAACAAAATGTGGAATCCAAATCCTTGGGCAGCACTCAGGCTGCCACAAAAGGAATTTAACCACAAAAAGGGAAAAAAAAAAAAAAAAAAGAAACAAAACATGTATAAATATATAAATAAACCCTCTGATGGGTAAAACAAAAGGAATTAATTCAAATAAGAATGCCTTTTTGAGTTGAGCTGTCTCCATCTTGTATTCATAATACCTCCCCTCGTACGCCTTTTGAGTCTTGCACTGGCTGATGAGAGCCTAACAAGCTCAAACGGCCGGCCCAGAGTATCAGCTCGACTCAAAAAAGCTATTTATAGCTTTTGAAAGTTATCTTATAGTTTTATAAAAGTTATCATAGTACAAAATTCACTATGTAGGATTTATCCAAAGACAACAGACCAATGAATGAACCAAAAGAAAAGCAATGTATAATTTAATGTTGCAATGTATTTTGGTTCCAATAAATGACTTTCATAAATTACGTAATCTATGCTGTAATATCAGGTAGTTGCAGATGAAATGGGAAAATGGAAATTTCCAGTCCTTGCATTGCCTGATGGGAAGGACAGCAAATGTTTGACATGTGACTATAAAGTAGGCTTCTCATGGTAGATAAGCCTTCGACATTACCCAAGCTTCTCAGTGGTCCCTAAAAGTAATGTGAAGTTCCTGATGCCCCAAGATGGAGAGTTACAATATTTGTGTAATTGCTCTTTTTGAGTGCAAGCTGGACAGCAAAATGAGTGAGTGGCAAAGAAAATCAATAGGGTGTTTGAGGAGAGAACCACATCCAAAAGCACAATGTACCGCTGGTTCCAGAAGTATAAGACTGGTGGTAAATGTTTGAAAAATTAAGAAAGTGGTAGGCCACTGTCAGTCATCAATGACAATGAACTGACAACTTGTGTGGAAATGGATAAACAACAGACCCTCCGACAGCTTGCCAAGACATTCAATGTCCATTCTTCAGCCATTCTAGCCACCTAGAGATAATCGGCAAACGAAGAAGCCGATTGCATGGTGGACTACTGCAGATAAGATCCATTGGACCTTCCTGAAACCAGGCCAGATGGTCATCGCTGCTCTGTGCAGCTCAGATGTGATGTTGTATATACCAAGATGCTGAAGGAGCATCAGAACATGGTGAAACGGTCTAGCGTTCTCCTGCTCCTCCTGCTCCATGACAACGCATGTCCTCACATTGCAAAGCACACCAAGAAGAAGATCCAGTAGCTTGAGTATGAGGTTCTTCAGCATCCACCCTATCCACCAGACTTGGCACCCACAGACTACCATTTCTTTCATCATTTGGAACTCTACCTGAGGAACAAGCGCTTCCACAACCAGACCCAGCTGGAAAATGCCTTCAGTGATGTGCCTCTGATTTTTTTGAAAGGTCATTTATCGGCTTCCTGATCTTTAGCAGAGATGTGCAGATGCCAATGGTTCTTATTTTGACTGAATTTGTTCATTGCTAATAAAATTAAGCAATGTTAAAGTTCGAACAACGTATATTCCGATTTCATATGCAACTATCTGATAGACGTTTACAATTTATTATATAACAATTATTTATCATTTGACTTAATATCTTAAATTCTGTTTCTAGCTATTTTAAATAAAATTCTGAATACTAGTAACTACTCACTTTCGCTGTGCCCAGTCACATGTTCAGAGATTTCAGACTTAAACTTTTCTCTGCTGATAGATTCCACTGGAGAAGGTTCCTTTTTTGGAAACTGTTCAGCAGAAATCTTAGAAATATTTTCTTCGGTCTAAATAAATATGAATTTTAAAAATTATAAAAGAATCCAATAATATTGTTGGTCTTCCCTTTAAAATTCATTTAAATTATCATAACACCACAATTTGACAGCAATGTTTTAAATTAAGAAAAACAATTGAAAATATTAATAAAAGAATAGCTGTGAAAACTATTTAATAATTTTCTTATTTTTTTACTAATATGAAAATGCATCGTTTTGCAATGTTACTGTCAAAATTGTATGTGTAAAAGAATCTTAAATTTACAAAGTCTTTAAAAGTCTACATATGCTCTAACAATGATATTGTGGAATTTAATGCACAAATGAATTTTCATAAATATTTCAGGTAAAAGCAAAATTTTATAATCACTTTTGTCTGAGTTCCAATATATACACGTTTTGTTGTTGGAGCAGCACCGCTTTCACTAACAGTTTTTGATCTTGAACTACTTCCACCAGAGCCATGGAATCCTGTTGATGCCACATTTACTGAGGCTAAATTACCAGTACTAGGAGCTCGGGTCTTCATACGAGGGATGGCCGATTTATTCACTAAAAACAAAAATAAAAATTATTGAAACTTTATTATCTGCTTAGTAAAAAGAAATTACATATAATTTTTCAACTTAGAAATGAAATCAGTCCAGCTTCATTTGCATTAAAAAACCCCAGGCATACAAATATAATTCACTTAACTTTTAATCCACTGGATAATTATATTTAATTGCTTAAAGGCTTTATACAAGATTATGCAAATGCTCTTTGATATTTTAATTTTTTTTTAAATTTTGAACAAAATTATTTTATTTAAATTTTGAAAACAAAATACCAATATTAAAATATCATATGAATTTTAGGTGAATTTACCATAAATTTCTATTTTTTTTTTCAGAACCGAAAATGTAAAATAAAGCAAGTTCTGTTGGAGTTTATCTAGCTCATCAGCCAGGACTATTCAGAGTTGAAAGAGTAGTTATTCTATTATAATGGAAAAGAATTAACAGAAATACATAAATCCTCAGGTCACTTTTAAACTTGCTACAACAATACTTAAACACAATAAAATAAGGGAAAAAAAAATAACAATATAATTTTTTTTATGCCTAAAGTATCAAAATTAGAACACTCGGTAACTAGCTGAAGTGCTCAATAAGCTTGAAAAAGCAATCTCAGGGTCTCCAGGGATGGATTAGGTGGGGGTGGGGGTGGCAAATGAACCTCTCAAAATAGCTTTATTCAAAATATGAGAATCTATTGATGCATGGTAACATGTGTTTTATAAAATTGATGAGACTTAATATTAAATTATTCTGCTTTTGTTCTGGTTTGTATTGGCTACTCAACACTTACCCTCAGCTCTGAATAACAGACAGATTCGCTATTATGAGAAACGATAGAGGGGCGCCAGGAGGTCAGCCCACAGAAGCCCATGAATTTTGATAATGTTTAGACCTGATAAAGTTATTCTCAACAAATTATGTTATAAGGTAGGGTTTGATGTAAATAGAGGTGTTTACATACAAAATGACTTACTTTCTTATTAAGCTTGTGTGGTGTATTAGCACATTTCTCTTATAGGAATGTGTTAATGAGGAGGGTTGTGCACTAACCTTTCGATTTCAAGGCCAATATTTTTGGTTGTGCACTAATTATAACCCTGAAAACATGTTTTTGGCAGCAAAATCTGAGTTTTCACCCACCCACCCCTACAAAATTACCTAGCTCCAGCCCTGAGGGTCTCAATCATATTCAAAGTCTTATCTTAAAGACATTACAATCCAAAACCGTTATTTTATTTTATGTTTTCTTTTTCCTGTCTTCTGCTACTCTAAATACCTCTTGTGGTCAGCCAATCTAAAGGGCACTCAAACATTGTTATACATTTATGAAAATCTTATTTAATTTTGTATTTAAGTTAAAATTGTTAAATTCCCAGATGATCGATCAAAAGCCAGGTTAATATTTCAAATATTAAAGTTATTACAGCTTGATAATTTTTTTTTCAAATGCAGCAGTATTTCATAATTATACTAAAAATAATAATAAAAAAAAGCCATAAAAGAAAGCAAATAAAATGAGCATTTATGTACAACATGATAGGAAGTTATAATTTTTTATTATTATAGAATTCAATTAAAATTCACCCATTGAGTCATCAGCTTGACTTGATTTTTTCATAACTGAAAAGGAAGTGGTCTGTTTGCGTCCTAATATTGGAGACGTAGGCAGTCCACTGCTGATGTTCTTAATGATGGATTTTATGGATTTCAACTGAGTATCAGCAACTGGTGTTTCCCTGAAAGCAGAATAATAAATCCAGACTACTTTGGTAATGAGTTACATTTTTTGATGACCATTTTAAAATTCATCATTTGGCAACTGTAATAAAAAATAAACATTCCAATATGATGCTATAATAAATATACTAATTTCTATACTATTCATCAAAGCATAAGGAGGCTTAACATAAGCATAAAAAAGCAAAGTGAAAATAAATAAAATGCACTTGTTAACATGATGAAAAGAATAAAAAAGATGGAAATGAACCTACAGTTTCAGCGTATTCCATCATCAGGGGAATAGCACAAACATATAGGACATCACAAAAACATTTAAGACACAAGGTGGGAATGCATGGTGAGAGTGACGAAAGTGAAAGGATTAGGGAAGTTTAACAATAGTGATGGGCGATTTACTGCCGGTGATAGGGTTATATGCCTTAAGCTGGATTATGTGGAAGGATTTGGCTAGGAGTCGGTGGGAAAGTTTATTGTGGTGGGAAAGGGGTTTAACAGTGGAGAAGTTTAGGGTGTGTCCAGTCTCATTGTAGTGTGTAACAGTATACGAACGTTATTTTCACTTTGTTATTCATCAACGCAACAAGATTTTGTGTTAATTGGAAAGAGATGAAATTCTTTTAAGGGAACTATTTGGCAATATCAATTCTCCATATTCCTGTGGAGCAACTAAATTGTAAAAGGCCATGGGCAATGAATTATATGGTTTCATATTCAATTTAAATACATAGGGGCAAGAAACAACTGCTTTTAATTCCCTGAAGCTAGAAGATCGCTGCCTATGAGCCAGCCTTCTGTGATAGTGAATAAAGAAGCATTTAGTTATTTGATGAAGCAAATGAAACATCATTTTTCAGGTTATTTGATGAAGTAAATGAAACATCATTTTTCATACTGATTACTTTTATTATTTCTTGGTTGTATGTCTTTGAAGAGGCAAGATTTATCATCTCTACTGTTATTTGATATGTACCAAAACTGTAGTTCCATTAAGACTTTCGGTTAATGAAATTCACGAATTTTTTTATTTTTATGAGATAATGATGAAGAGTCCTTAAAAATTAATAAGAGAGACTTAAAATAATGAATAATATCAGAAGTACAAATGGAAAACTACCGTTTTTTTTTTCAAGATTTGAGCCGTTATTGTGGGAAAATGGTTATATAATTATTCTTCAAAATATTGTCCATTGCTAGCCACAACTTTTCCCCATCTTTCTGGTAGCATACAGATTCCGCGTCGGAAAAACTGCTCATCTTCTGAGTCGATCCACGAATCGACCTAATTTTTGGCTTCTTCATAAGAATGTAAGTGCTGCTCATTGATCGTCATTGATCGGAATAGGTGGTAGTCGGAAGGGTCGATATTGGGAGAATACGGCGGGTGAGGTAGGACGCCCCATTTCAGTGTTTCCAGGTAGGTTTTCACAACCTGAGCAACATATGGCTTAGCATTGTCGTGTGTCTGCTCATAATCCGGCCGTTTTCCCTTCAATGCTCGGCTCAAACGCATTAGTTATGTGCATTAGCGAGCTCCTGTGATGGTTTCACCCGATTGCAGCAGCTCATAATACACTGCGCGATTTTCGAGCCATGAATGTTTGGCTTAGCTGTCGTTGTTGATGCATGGCCGCGGTATCGCCATGGTTTTTTTTTTGCTTGGGATTAGCGAAATGGATCTACTTCTCATCCCTAGTGACAATGCAATGCAAAAAACCTTTCCTTTTTTGTCGTTGGAGTAGCTGTTCGCACCTGAAAAAACACCATTCGATGTTTCTTGGCTTCAACTCATATGGCACCCAATTTCCTTGCTTTTGCATCATTCTCAAGGTTTGCAAACGATGTGAAATGGCTTGTTGAGTCACGTCCAATGAATCTGAAAGTGCTTGTTGTGTTTGACATGAATCTTCATCCAGTAATGCCTTCAACTCTGTATCTTCAAACTTTTTCACCCGGTCAAGGATGCTCCTTGTCTTCCACGCCGAAATTACCCATTTTGTAGCATTGAAACTATTCGTGACACGTTCTTTCACTAATAGCAGCCTCACCATAAGTTTCTACAATCATTAGACGTGCCTCAGTCACAGATTTTTTTGAATTTAAGGCAAAAAGCAAAACTTCTCACAAATGAAGCTTATTTCGCTCAAACTTCGACATATCTGCATACAAAAAAAGTATATAAAGCTGATAAAAAATCACAAATCTAATGATGAGGAGTTGTTGACAGATGCCTAACCTTACCATGTGATGTTTCTGATCTGCTATTTCTGACCAGCATGCGCCATATGTTGGGAAACTGCGGTTTTCCATTTGTATTCCTGATAACTTTTAAATAATTTAAATAAAAATCTTTAAATCTCTACTAATAATTTTTCAGAATTAAAAAAGCAAGAAAAAAGATAATCAAATTTGTTGAAAATGAGAACCTTTCTAATTCTATAAGAATACTAACAGATACAGAGTTTAGGTGTGTCGGAGAACTTTAACAATAAGAAGTGTTGACGATTGCACCATACTTGATATAAATTAGACAATGATCACTAGTAAGTATCTGGAGGTTCAACTTGCAAAAACAGATAAACAGAATATTTAAATGAACAGAATGGAAGTTAATCAAAGAAATTACTGAAATTATTGTAAAACTAGAATTTTTAAAACTTAAAAGCAAGAACATTCTTTATTTGCAAATTGCAAGCTAAACAGAATAAAAAGAGATCTGTATGCAGCCAGAGAGTTTACTCACTGTGCTATAACATAAAAATCATCCATCAACTCTGCTGACGGAGGTACTTCAATGGTGGAATCTGCAAATCGAACTTCTGACCATTCTTTAGACTCACGGGACTGAAGTGAAAACAACTGAAAAAAATAACTACAATGAAAACCCAGGCAACACAAATTGAATGACAGATAAGACACAGTAAATTAAGTGTTATCTTCTCATAAATATATAGAAACATTCTACAGTATTTAGGATTATGCCAACTGTTCACTTAAAATCACTACGACAAAGCAATTGTCATATAAATAGTGTCAGCAACATTAATATCTAGCATTTGATTAGTTTAACTACTTACATTTTTTTTTTTAATTCAAGTAAATTAAAATTAGTCAGTGCTGCCATCCTTTATTAACACATGATATATCCAAACATTTCCAAAAAAATAAAAAGTTATGAACTTTAATTTTTTTTTTTTTTTGTAATTCTAGGCCAGTAACTACTCTAAGGATGAAACTCTAACTGAAAAAAAAAATCTTTAAAAATAAATAAAAAACACTTCAAAATATACTATTACAGTGGCATAGCCAAGATTAAGGTTTAGGGAGGCTAAGGATATTGTAAAAAAAGCACATTCAGACGTAAGCCTATTTAAAATTTGTTTCAAAGATCACTTTCTAAAATAATAAGATACATTCACATCAGTACTTTATAAAGGTTTTCTTCTAGTTTTGGGTTGGTGGGGGTCACAGCCCCCTTAGCCCTCCATCCCAGTGGTTGCGCCACTGTACTACTACTATTATAATTTTGTTTATTCTTTTTGCAGAGACAATTGCACAGTACTTCAGAAATTTCTTTTTGTAACAATGCTTAAATGCTTGCCTTAAGTCAAATTTAATAAGATACTTAAGCAATTAAATAATTTAACTAATAATAGCTTATATTTATTAAAGCTTTTTAAATTCTTAATTAGGCATTTGTGTCTTGTTTTAAAAAGACAAACTTATAAAATATTTTATAACAACTTTTTCACAAAATGGTGTTAATTTTTGTTTTTGTACTGTGTAAACAATCAAATGATCATTAATCCATTCTTTCCTTACTTCCGCAGTTGCTTACCTGCTGCTTCAAGTTTTCGTTTTCTTCCTGAAGTTGAGTTAATTTCATCTGCTCTTCCTCGAAGCTCATCAAAGTTGGAAGTGCTTGGATGAATTAAGGCAAATAAAGAGTTAATAACTCTATATTCTTGATCCACGATTGTATCAGAACACATTCAGAATGCTAGAAGTTTGTTTTAACTGGTTATTGATATTTTTCGTAAGTTAGGTAGCAATCCTTGGCATAAAAGTAGCGTCAACAATATTTTATCCACTGTTAAGTAACCAATTATACTGAAATCAAATAGGGGAATTTTTATCCTGAATTTTCTATCCTTTGCTTAAGATACTTTATTAAAAAATCCTTTCACATTTATTGCTATATGCAATCTATTATGTATTTAATTGGGAAGAATAAAGGAAAAGATACGGTAGTGAAAAGTACACTAAGTATTAAAAATATTTTTCTCATTGCAATTTACTGCTTCTCTGCATTTGGTTTTATTTCAGAAAATTTAATGAGTCTCTGAATATTTTCAAATAAGTACTTAATGATAAATTACCTTATTGCATGATATTGTTTAGGGAAACAAATCCTTTGATCTCTAAGGCAACTTTTTTGTTTTCAACAGAAATACAGAATTTAAACACAGTTTTATTGATGTGCATTTCCAGAAATGAAGTGATATTGGATTTGATAGGTGAATTCGACTATGTTTTTCGCTAATGGCAGGTTACTACAATGCCATTACTTTTCATTTATTGAAAAGTAAGATTTGGAACGCATTTGCTTTTAAATTTGTCCAAAACAAAAAAAGCTGCACACACTATAATACACAAATTATGTCTCTCTGCATTTGTGGAATAAAGATTATCATAATCGAGTTGTAAATGTGAAATATGTATTATTAAATAATGGAGTAAATCTGACATTATTAAATTACAGGTAAATCTGACTGAGGAAGCCTAACAAGGCTGAAACAGCTGCCTCAGATTCCCGACATGGTGGCTCGGGGTGCGAGAATCCTTATTTACTTAGGTGCATTACAAAATTTTTTTGTTTTGTTAATACTTGCAATGCACGTTAAGCTTCATTTCGAATTAAATAATGGAGTGTTTTATCAGAACTCAGTCCAGTAAAATTATTAATGATCTTCCCACATTTTATCAATAAGTAAATAAGAAATGATGACAAACAAAACAAATAAACTGTGATTCAATAAATAGTTATTGCTGTTTACTCTATAAACTTTTAACACAGTTCAACAGGGGCTAGGTATAAAATTACCACCCATCTTCTACATTAATATTAAAAGTTCAATAGACACATTTTTAGGCAATACAATTTCTCTTTTATGACTAATATAATTCCCTTATGATTCCTGATAGCAATCATAAGACAAGCTGTTCCAAAGTGCGGAGAAAAAATACTTCATTTTTAAATACTCATTACAAAACTACTATACCAAAATATTACATTCTGGGAAAAATAAAACCACACCTAGGAAATTAAGGCTTTTTTTAAAATTGAAATAATGCCCCACTTATCAGTCCCCTGATTGGGTGTTCAGCCCCCCCCCCCCCCCCAAATTCACAGCCAAGGTAGCAAATGCAGTAACAGGCATCCCCCTCCCATGTTATGAACAAAATCATAGATTCTTAGCCAAAAATATCGCGAAAACACTATACGATTTCATATTTCTCCCTTTTAAATATGCCACACACACACACACACTTACTATTAACATTATTTTTAGAGGTAAGTATACACCAACTACTTTTTCCTTCATAAGCTGATCACAATCTTAAATTAACGATATTTATTACAAGGTGTACAACTTTGCTTCCGCAGTTTTTTCTCCAACATTTGAGGCTTTAATGAAACAAATTGATTACACATGTATCATTCAAAGTATTGTCCATCGCTGGCCACTACTTTCTCCCATCTTTCGGGCAGTGTACAAATCCCGCGTCAAAAGAATTGTTCATCTTTTGAAGCAATCCACGAATCGATCCAATTTGTGACTTCTTCGTGAGATCGGAAGTGTTGGTCAGCCAGGCCATGCGCCATTGATCGAAACAGGTGATAGTCAGAGGGAGCAATGTCTGGAGAATACGGCGGGTGGGATAGGACTTCCCATTTTAACGTTCGCAAGTATGTTTTGACCTCTTTTGCAACGTGGGATCGAGCGTTGTCGTGCCGCAAAATCACTTTATCGTGCCTCTCGCTGTATTGCGACCGTTTATCTTTTAATGCTCTGCTCAAACGCATTAATTGCATTCGATAACGAACGTGTGATTAAATGTGATTGTTTCATTTCGTTTTAACACCTCATAGTACACGACGCCGAGCTGGTCCCACCAAATGCAGAGCAGGATCTTGGAGCCGTGAATATTCGGTTTGGACGTCGACGTGGAAGCATGGCCGGGATATCCCCATGATTTCTTGCGTTTAGGGTTATCGTAATGAACCCATTTTTCGTCCCCGGTCACAATGCGATGCAGAAATCCCTTCCGTTGTTGCCTCTGAAGCAACTGTTCACAAACACACAAACTCCGTTCAACATCTCTTGATTTCAACGCATACGGGACTCAAGTTCCTTCTTTCTGAATCATGCCCATGGCCTCGAGACATGGCTTGAAATGGCTTGCTGTGTCACTCCCAGTGATCGTGCCAATTCTTCTTGAGTTTGACGCGAGTCTTCACTCAGCAATGTCTCCAATTCTGCATCTTCGAAAACTTTCTCTCTTCCACCATTATGGCGGTCTTCGATGTTAAAATCACCGTTCTTGAAGCGTTGAAACCACTCACGACACGTTCTTTCACTAATAGCGTCCTCACCATACGTACTGGAGAGCATTCGATGAGACTCAGCCGCTGTTTTCTTCATATTGAAACAAAACAGTAACATCTCCCGCAAATGACGAGAATTTGGCTCGTAAACTGACATTTTCAATCGAGAACAACTTCATGATGCAGACACAAATCGACTAATGTTTGAATGGGGTTCTGTTGACCGAGGTCCAAGCTAACTGCCTGACGTCTGCGATCTGTTTTCTTTCAACCGCTACTTACCATTGTCGCCACCTATCGGCAAACAGCAAAGCAAAGTTGTACACCTTGTATTTTTTTTTAAAAACACTTTAATGTGTGCTTAATAGTTTCATAAAATCAATAAAAAGCCAACAGATATAGCTTTTTATTGATTTTGATTTTTTTTTCTTGCAATTTCTTTAAAAATTTGAAGGTTTTCAATTACAAAACAGCTTAAAGAAACAAGTGCTTAGGTTCAATTATAATGGAAGCTCAAGTATAATGTGACCCTCAAGGAAGTCGTGAATAAGAACTTGCACAAAACCATGAACATGATATCCATTGTTGAACAGTGTAGTAGAACATTTTGATTGATGATCAAATATTGTAATGCAGACTAGCTCTATGCAGACTGTTAAAGCAGAAAAATAGTTTATATAAAATATACTTAATAATAAAAAGTAGTCTAGAAATAATAGGGTAATTCATATAATTTTTTTTTTTTTGGTTAAGACCTCAGCCTGGATCCCAAATCTTAATAGTATGTAAATTGTCATTGCTTCTTGCAACAGCTTATGAGAAATTTTCATTATTATTCATAATGTAAAATATTTTTTTTTATATATCTTTGGAAATTCATTTATCTTTTATTTTTTTTAAATCAATACTTTTTTGCACAGAACTATTTATTAGTGAGTTTAAACATCTCTGAACAAATTAATTTAATATTGAACAATTTGTTTAACAACATCAATCAACAGCAAGCAACAAAGAAAAGATCACAGGCAATTACTATAAAACATTAATCTCCTGCAATCTTTATGTTGCTGTTAATACATTACGTTGCTTACTAATTCATTTCAATAAAACAAATAAAAGGATACTCATTCTTTGGAAAATGACACTGAGGAAGTTATGAAGTGAAACTAAGGTGGTGTCCTGCCACTGACGAGTAAAATATGCAGAAAAGGAGGGATTCTCTTCAGGATTTTTGATGAAAGGTAAAACTGTAAGTTGAAATAGAAGATTACAAATGGAGAATTGCTCATTGGTTATTTTGAGAAAGCAAAAATATGTAATCCTACTGTTACGGTTTTTTTTTTATCAGTTTTAATTTTAAAAAATAATTACAGTTGTTTTCTAGAGAAAGAAACGAAAATAATACAGTGAATGTTCTATAGCTATGATCTTTAGAAAAAAATGTTAATTGTAGGACATTTTGAGAAACAAAAACTTAATCTTAATAGTAAATAGGTTACTAAAAAAAATAAAACTAAAAGATTAGTTAAATTATGGGTTAGAATTTAATAAATTTGCCTTGTAAAATTTTTTAATGAATTCCTAACCAACTGAGAAAATGTAAATGTAAATATAAATGTAATATCCCCAGAAAAGACAGCTCTAGAAATGATATATAATAGCGCATGTTTTAATATGTAATGTAATTATTTTATGTACAGTAGAGTCCCGATTATCCGAGTTAAATGTGGACCAAGACTAACTCGGATAACTGAAAAACTCGGTTAAACCAAAAATTGTAAATAAAATAAATCGTCTAGGTTTAAATGTATATTTTAACAAATACAAAAGTTTTACAGATACACCACATACAATTCATATTGAAAGAATTTTTTACTTAAAAAAGTCCTTAATTGTTTTTTGTTTTACGTTACTTTGGCGTTTTTCTGCAGCAATGTTTCGGCATTTTTTTAAGGATAACTTAGGATTGTTGATGTCGAAACCATTTCCGATTCCAGGTAGGGGGTCATATGACTAGATGAACGAAGACTAATTTTAAAAAAAAAAATAATCCTAGAAATATTGGATAGCTCGGTTAAAGCGAAACTCGGATAATCGGGGTTTTACTGTAATACTAAAAAAAGAAAATGTTGACAAAATTATATTAATATTGGAAAATATATTAATAGTGAATTCCAATCAAGCTGTTTAAACTAAAGGATGTTAAGGCTGTAAATAACTGATTTCTGTTGCAATAAGAAAAGCTTACATTGCTCATCACTAGGAATCTTTCCAAACTTACCAAACCATTCTTTCCATTCGAGCTGATTCTGAAGTTCTGAACTGATTCGTTCAAAAAATTCAATTAATTTGTCATGCCGATTTGTCTGAACAGTGTTCACAATGTACATTTTGAGTAAACTATTTTCCAGTTTCCGGACGTGCGGCATGAAAGAGTACTCCAATCGAGCAAAGACCCTTTGATCCAAGTGTGACCAGGCTTCACGTAATGAAGTGAGATCGTAACTGGCAATGTAGGAACATAACTGTTCAACAATTTTATCTGCCTGAAATAGAAATAAGCAAATAAATAAATGAAAAAGGAGATGGCAATTATTAACTGATAAAACATATTTGCACATACACATTAATAATATTTAAACTAATAAAGAAATATTGAAATAACTTTTGTAATACGGAGAAGTTAATTAGATGAAAGTTGAAATAAAGGTATTTGCTTAATATCATTTGTTATATAGTGTAGCAGAATTTATAAATAGATGATAATCATTACTAAGTATGATAACAAGCTAACCATCTGCTTATAAATGAAGGAGAAAGTTTCTCTTCATCCTGCATACAATTTGTTAAGAAATCTACAAGTCAGCTGTAACATTAAACTACTCAATAGGGTCAATAATAATATGCATCAATATATCAAATACTAATGTGTAATACCAAATAAGTATTAATACTAACACAATAGTGGCAAATACTTGTAAGACTATACATACAATTGTAAAGTATTATGCTTTGTTGCTATTTCTTTAACTAACTGCTTATTTCTTTGCATTTCATTTTAAGTAATTTTCAGGGTATTAAAAGCACAAGACTGGGAGATGGGGGTTATCCCTCCCGGGATGAAAAGTGTAATTGTTGAGAAAGCATAGATTTTTTGCAAGATGAATAATTAAGCACCATTTATATGCACGTTGTTGATATTAATGCAATTTTATTTGTTAGTTACAGAAAAAGTTCGAAGATATGTCCTCAACTGACTGCTAAACGTGGTAATAAAAATTCATGTTACCTACTAATAAAATGGTTGAAATTATGTGGTTTTTGTTTGGAATTCCATTTGATTTTTATAACACTATATATTGTTTTGAAAAATACCTCCAACGAAGTTTAAATGACATTCGTATCGTAGGAACTTCTGAACATTTAAATGGGCTTTAAGCTAGATTTCTGAACTTGTTTCGAGATTTTGACTTTTAGCCTCTTAGAACTTGATTTCTAGCTTATTAATATGTTAATTGAAAAAGGATTTGTTTTATGTCAAGCCTTAATTAAAAGCTCGTTAATTCTGTTATTTTAAATGAGAGAAAGCATCTGGTAAAAAGCTTTTTTTTTTAAAAAAAAAAGTGAACCGAAGAAGCACAAGTCAACAAACCCGAAAGCCTTTGTCCTTATCGCTTTTGATTTCAGCTTCAAAAGCCTTCGAGGTGGCAATAAAGCCCCGAAACAATAAATATTCTCGAACTAAATCGTCAGCAAAAGAGGTGGCTGTCATTTTCTGCTGCTTATTTTCTGGTTTCCTCAGACAATCGTTATCACCTCCATCACTCCATATTGCAAACCATCCTGCCATCTCCTGGCGACAGTAGAAACTATAGTTTCGCTGCATTGATACTAGATGGGGTTCACGTAGAAAATGCCTTCTAAAAGAAGTCTGAATAATTAACTTGCAATTTTAAGTAGAAAAATAAAAATTAAAAAAAAAAGGAATAGCATTAGCAAAAATATGACATCATTTTTGGTTTTACTTTTTTTTTTCGAAGATATTAATTAAGTTTTTATTCTGCAGTAAAATTAAGAAATTGATTCTGCACCTAAATATGCTCAATACATAATAATAAAATGAATCCGAATTGTTAAATTAAAATTTTTAATTAATTTTCTAAAGCTTTTCTAAAATGAGATAATATATTATTAATATAAATGATAATATATTTTATTGTTAACTATATAGAATTAAATTCATAAATCTCTGCATCGATTGGCAATTAAATTTGTCGCAAACTTATGTAGGCCTAATTAAATAATTATATTTGAAATGTAAATGGAACATAGAAAATGACAATGGAAAACATATGATGGAAGCAAATAATAAGAAGGCGAAGAAGAAGATTGATCACTAAGGGCATTAGTGTTCTAATGTCGAACTTCTCCTAAAACAGTTAAATGTGAAAATGCTTACTAAGGATGGCTTGGCATTTGATGAACTGATGCGTTGTAGATATTACTGACTTTTGTCCATGATTTTCTGATCATTTCCGTTTTGCTGAAGACATTTCCTTTCCTTGGAGGTAATTTCATTCCTAACCCTGTTTGACTGGAAGGAAAGCAGTTGCAATTTTCATTCATAGCTAAACAGTGTTATAGTATCATGATTGCTGAAGAAAGATTCAACTTTATTAATAAAATATTGTTATATATAAATAACGCACCATTTTATAAGATAGAAGATCCGCGCCTAGGTACCTTATATCTATCATTTAAGACGGAAAGAAGAAAAATAAATAGTTTAAGAAAAAAGTCTGATCGTCGGAGGGGCAGGGGAGTCACTGGAATTGACATTGCGGATATTCTACTAAGGCATCTGGACTATTGGAAATTGTATTCTATCTCTTCTGTGCTTATAAGTTAATTGTTATTAAAGAAATAAATAAAATCCTTCAATAATTACATTCAAATGGAATTTGCTGTTGATAATGCAAATCGATTCAAATGGTAAGAGGAAAATTTTCAAGAAAAGATGACTTTAATGTAGGAGATGATTAAGTTGTTAAATATCTTGCAGAATAAGTGCCAGAATCACCTTGGCTTCTTGCAACTGCATGTTATCAAGCACATACAGATTTAAGATGAACCAAAACAAACAAAAATATACAACAGTCTGCAAGATACTGAAACTCTAACTCAGTGCCGGAAATAAAATCAGAGCAATCTATACATTTGCTGTCCCGACTTTTATTTATTCGTTTGGTGTTGTAAAGTGGTCGCATACAGATTTGAAAGCAATTGACAGAAGCTTAAAGAGTTCTTCTGACAAAATTTCGAATTCGTCACCCAAAAGCTGTTATGGAAAAAGTCACACAATTAATATATCCTTTTAATATATATATATATATATATTAAAAGGATATAT
>JAFIDM010000001.1:69491105-69502737 GCA_023159025.1 Thereuonema tuberculata
AGAATCGGAGTTTGTCAATAGAAGACGAATAATTTGGAAGCAAAAACTTCATGGCTCATCAGCTAGTCAAGTTTATGTTGAAAAACCAGTATTGAAATTGGCTGAAACATGGATTGATGTGGTGAAATTGTATCTATTCAATATCGGATAATTGTTGCGAAAAATTATATAAAATATTATTGTATTAAATATATTGTATTATATAAAATATATCATTCAAGATGAAACGGTCGATGATTGCAGACAATCTGGACAGGCAAGTGAAAAAAATTGAATATGTTATTGAAATTTCCCTGACATTGTGGATTATACGAAGCAACTTGATAAAGATTATGCACCAGTCTTTAGCTGTGAGAGGTTTAGCATGGTTTAGCTTAGTTTGCAAAAGAAAAAAAGGAAGCAAAATAAAAAGACATAGATTTTTTTTTATAATCATTATAATTATAAAATAATAATATTTACATGTTTTTTTTTAGTCTTTTTTTTGCTCTAAAAAAATCATTAAAGCCGCGAAACGCTGGCATATGAATTTTCTCACCAATTTTTTTTTTTGATGAGTTTTTTTTATTGTTTATTTAAGTTTTTCATTTTCCACATTGATTCCGACGATATTTCCTATTGTCCTATGTATCGAGACCTCGCTGTTTACTAGTGATTGCTCCTAGCTGATGATTGCCATATTAGCGTGAAACAGCTATACTTGTCACTTTATAAACACTTGGTTTCACCCATTAGAATTGTATTTTGATGACGATATTCTCGTGTTTCTTAAATTAGAATTCGAGAGACAAAAAAAAAAAAAAAAAAAGAAAACAAACTTCCAAATAATATAATATCTATGAAACAGAATAAAATGTAAATATTAAAATGTAAATATAGGCAATATGCGTATATTTAAAAAAAAAAAAAATCAAACTACCACAATATATAGAAATGAAATTTAACGTGCGTTAAAACATTATTACATTAAAAGAAATCAAGAAAACCCCTTTTATTCTTAATTTAATTTTGATGTTTTGTAATTGAGGAGTCATTGATTTGTATGTTTGTCCATTTTGTATATTATCCCATTTCACTGAGCTGATATATACTGGCGGATCGGACTGATGAAAGTTCAACAAAACTCGAAACAGTACTGTCTTCGATTCCCAGTAGAAATACCAAAAATAGCTCAGTAAATCTTTGTTTAGTTATGTGCGGTTTTGTTTTCTTTTAATTTACCACAATACATATAATAATAAAAGAAAGATTTAGAAAAATAATTTTTTGTCTTATGGAGTGCGTTTATAGTGGATGATATTATCTTAGTATAGATTTTTCATCCATCTACTATTTTCTAATCGATCACTATTAATGCATATTTAAAAGCTATTTAGAAAAATTTTATTACCTCAGGCTTCCTACATTTGATATCAAAAGGAAAATGAACAAAGGGACATTGTTAGGAATGAAATAATTTAAAGTTCACAAGGATCATTCTTGTGAAGAAACGATTAATGAATAAATGAGAAACAACGAGAAAGGGGAACAAAAATTGATATAAAAAAAGAAGAAAACAGAAAAATTCTGAAACTAATGTTCACATTTATCTTTTAAGTTCCACAGCCTAAATAACAAAAATAAATAAAACTGAAGTAGACAGCAAAAAGAGAGTTCGAAAAAAAAAGCAGAAATTTTACAAACATGTAAAATAAAGAATAAAATAAATATTTAAAAAATAGTAAGCAAAATAAAAAGACCTAGATTAAAAAATATATATATATAAAAATACAAAATAAAAAAAAGAAACTTACACAAAAAGACAAGAATAAAAAAAAAAAAAAAGGTAATTAATGCTTTTAGAAAGTGTCAAAAGCAAAGTGATCCCATAATATTGCCAATTTTATAAGCACAATTTTATAAACCAAAATCGGAAGCGATCAGATCGTAGTCGGCGATATGCTTCAGCATTTCTTTCTCGTTCTCTGTCTCTTGTCTCTGACTTTGAGCGAGACCGTTCTTTACGCAAGCGTGAAGCTTCTCGCTTTGCATCAGCATTTCGTTTTTCCGCACTTCGCCACAATTGCGTCTTTTGCATGCGCAACAATCACATTTATAATAATAAGGAAATTAAAACAATACCAGGTTTCTTGGTTTTTAGCAACCCATTATTAGCAAAACACTCCTTGGGGGGGGGGTCAGGGAGTGGTCCTGCAGGTCTGATTTTTTTGGACGTGGTCACCTACTTTTTGATGCTGAACACAATGGTGAAGGTTTCATTCTAATATCTCTAACTGTTTGGTCACTACAGAGTGTGACATCAACAAAGCATAAAAGCAAGAACGGTCCCTTATCCGGTCAGGGAGTGGTCCTACAGGTCTAATTTTTTTTACATGGTCACCTACTTTATGATGCTGAACACAATGGTGAAGGTTTCATTCTAATATCTCTAACTGTTTGGCCATTCCAGAGTGAGACAGGATAAAAACAAGACAGGATAAAAACAAGAGCGGCCCCCTAGCAGTTTTATAGGCAATCTGTAACCTTGGGGCCGCTAAAAGGAAAGTAAAATATTTATTTTTGAAGCTATTTTCAACTAATTTTTAGCACAAATTCTCTGCAAATCTACATTACTAAAATCTTTTATTTCTGTCTGTGTGTCTGTCTATCCGGCACAATTTTCTGTGCGAATGGAAAATAGAAATAATTTTTACAATGAAATTTCCGCGACGGGAATTGAACCTGCAACCTTCTGATCCGAAGTCGGATGTGTTATCCATTAGGCCATAGGGACTTCAACTCTTTTCATATTGTTTTTTGACTTATATCTCCGCAATTGTTGTGTTGTTGTTATGCCCCAATGTTAGTGCAACAATGGAAAACGGTTTTTCATTTTTTATTGTCACGAGGAAGTCGACAAATTCAAAATGAGCATTATTGAACTTCAAAATAATGCGTTAACTGCTTTCTTTGGAATCGAGTTTTGTTAGATTATCTTAAATTTTATTTTCTTATTATTATTACTTTTAATAATTGAACTGTACCTTATTAATATATTTTTGTAAAAACAACTAAACTTATTGATTCATGTGTTTTTGAAATTTGTTTAAGCTTCCAACTATTTTGTTTTGTTGTACTTATTCCAATTTTATTATGCTTGAAAAAGAGATGGCTTGAAAAGAGTCTTCAAAACTTCAAAATGTTGCTTTAACCCCTTTCATTGGAATCGATTATTCTTGGATTATCTCATATAAACCATCGTTTTATCATCGACAATCAATTAGTATCGAAATGGACAACGAGAGAAAGGATGAGATCTTTTCAAAGAACTGTTAATAACGTCGTAATCTCGGCCATTCTTGACTACAGGTAAAATTTGTCTGAAGTCTCCGCCAAAGAGGAAAATTTGTCTAGATTCACAAGTCATCAGAATTTGGTTATCTTCACTCGAAAGAATAGTCACAATCAATTCGTCGCCACGAGTATCGTATATAAGCTATGATCTTCATTTAACATCTATATCAACCAACGTCCATCTAAATAAATCTCTTCTTCAAATATCTATAACGAACAATCTGTACACGGGAGATGGCCTAGTTTCTCATAATTATTTCTCTTTAAGTCCGAATTCGTTTAAATGTTTAGTTATAAATATTTGAACTGGTCCTCGAAAGACAAAGTGAAGGAAGATTTAGAGGCATTCGTAGGAAGTCCGAATATTTTGTGGTGTCTTTCAATGATGCAGAATCTCAAATATAAAATACTGTAACGGACATTGCTGAAACTGAACCGAATGATGTCTTGGCGACATCATCTAACTAGATATTTGTAGTCCTTGTTTTAAGGCCTCCTAACAAAAGGGTGTCCTTAAATAATTAAACGAATAATAATTATGTCAAACTTCACATTTCAGATTTTAGTACAAGTTATGCAGCTTAGATTAATTGGTATTCATAAACCTAACGTATGGGTCATTCTCAAATATAAACCAAATACTAACTTAAAAAAATCGATTATGAACTGGTCTACATCATATTTCATTTTTAAAAGTCTACTATTGTAATATTATTCTCTTCAGATTTTGATGTTTGCAGACCCACGTTAAGCCCCAATGCTGTATTATAAACTCTGAAGTAATGTTGTACTGATCAACTAAGAAGAATATAAGAACACTAGCCGGGTACCGTCGCTTCGCTCCGGAACCCCTGCATTAAAAAAACAAACTTTATTTATTTAGCAAATGAATATTGAGATCGGAGAATATACGACTTCCAGCCCGTTGTGGTCTTCTCCGCTTAACTCATGTGTATTGCGGGTTGGCGCCACACACCTGGGGTTGTGCCACACACATTTTTGCATGTATCTTGCAAACGCAGAAACGTTTGTTAATGACTGATATACCGTTCGATAGAACTTTCAAATACCAACATTTTCTCAATATAATATTCTCTTCCAACTTTTATACTTTTCGTTTAAATTGAGAAAAAGTCAAAATTTGATTTTTTATAAGGTGCCATCTTGGAAATCAAAAAATTTTTCGAAAGATTTTTGTAGCATTTTGTTTGTCTTAAAAAGATTTTATCCGTTTGCATGACAAATCTATCTCATAGTTTGGTCCCAAAATTGGAAAAACTTAAAGTTGTATAAGAAAAACTTATGACAGAATGACAGACAGAAGAGCGTTTTTATAATATACCGTATAATAATATGTAGGATTTTTACTATTATTGCCCAATCCTGATTAGGCTTAAGGCCCCTTGCATATTACACGATTTCGCCCGTACGGGAAAAACCCGCACGGGCAAATTCTTTTAGTCGACTACAGACGAGTACGAGCCCTTTCACATTGCACGATTTCAACACGGGCACGATTTTTAGTCGTGTTGCAGCCGTCCAGTGCCACTGCAGCCACGATTTTCTATCGTGCGGGAGTAGCCTGGGGGCGTTGCTTAGTTCTACGCTTTGTGCACTTTCATGTTTGTTTTTGTAGCGTACTTCAGTAAAAAAAAAATCCTGAACAAATTTGGATGTTTCAATTTTTTTTTTTAATTTTTTTTTTTTCTGTATTTCTTATTTTCTGAATTTTACTTTTATATTGAATAAAAGTTTGAGGGAAATTATTCATTGAATTAAATTTTAAATTCGTCACCAATTTTATTTAAATCACTTAATTTAATTGAAAAATACACTACCGAAAGTTTTAAAATTGTATTAAAACCCAAGCCTCAAATTCTTAGAAACTATCTGAGACAATTAATTTCATTGCAATTTTACAAACCTTAGCTTCCGAAATTTATTTGGATTTCATAAATTTTCATCAACTTATTTTCTAATTGAATTAAAGTTTATATAATTCATCTTTTATTAAAAGAAAAGAAAAAAGAAAGCATATAACAGTGACCTTAATATAAAAATGAATCCATACTTTTTATACTTAAATATTACAGACAATTTCAGCTCAAATAATGTTCTAGCTTGCTCTTTTAATAGTTTTATTAAATATATTAGAAAATTACGATGCCCTTAAGTAATGTAAAGAATGATGCAGCGATTTACATTACATTTCATATTAAATTTTGGTGAAAATATACTTAATTTAGGATCTACTTTCTTAAGACCTCAGAAATTTGCCCCATTTATAGGTCACCAAATAATACTATGATGTAAATTAATTTTTGATTTTAGAGCATATTTATAGTAGGCTACGGGGATGGGTAATTAAATTTTTCTACGTAATTGTTTTCTACGTACCTTATTTTCGGTTAAAACTTTCAGACTGAATAAGCCGTTTTATTTTCTTAAACTATTTGCAGCTCTTAGTTAGATAAATTCTTCCAATAGTTCCATTGCTATTTATGTAGACATAGATATTTTACGGATTTTAGTTGCATCTCTTGAAGGATGTCAAAAAAAAAAAAAAAAAATATGAATGTGACCTTTGAAAGACATTTTTGAAGATTAAGATCGCATAGTTTGAATATTTCCTTATTTAAATGTAAGAAAATTTGGTAGAATATTAGTTTTATTTATGAAATCCTTTATATTTAGCTGTTAGCGACGAGCATTTGTTGATTCGGCAAATTGAACTTCCGGTAATGTTGCCATCTAGTGAGTCTTTTTGTAACTCATTATTTCCCCGCTAGTTTTCCCCGATGTAGTTGTGTTTTCTGCAAAGATTTGCCTTTATGGTTAAAAACAAGACGGATTTTTTATTTTATTTTCAACGGTAAGTACCTAAAAGGTCAATATTTTGATTTTAGTTTGTTTTTAAATTAACTTTAATGAACGTTTATTCTTTAAAACGATTAAAAAAAAAGTGTTACCAAACTAAAGTATCTGTTGCTCGAAGATGATGTCCGACGAAGTCTTTAAGATTTCAAAGAACAACTGAAAAAAAAAAATAAAGCAAGAAAAGAGTCCTTTATAAACTTTTATAATCTCAAAATATGTTTGTATTATAGCTACTACTACTAATAATAATAATAAAATTGTAGAAAAAAAAAAGTTTGAATACGATGGGGCTGTGACCTTTGCAAACAGATTTAGATCTTATTATTGAATCAGTAATAATTATAACTTTTTTTTTTCTCTCTCTTTTATTTTTGGTTAGCAGTTAATTTAACCTTTTTAATTAATAGTAGTTAATTTATTTTATTCTTTTATTTTTTAGAAGATAAATTTTTTTATACTCTTTGTTTTGAGCTTAATTTGAACACCCACATTGCCTCAGTATATTTCAAAAGTAATAATCTATTTTTCTATCTTACTTTTCTAATAATGTACTAAATTAAACATTAATAAATACGAAATAAAAGGTAAAAAAGGAAAGGCTAAAATAATAGGAATTTTTTGTTTGTTTGAATAATGACTTATTTATTAAATAGTTATTAAAAGTCTTTTTTTCTTAATTTATAAATTACCAAACTTTTAACTTTTCTTCAAATTTTAACTATTTTTAAATAAAGTAATGATTTTAAGTGATGGTTAAATATCAATTTGAAGATAGGAATTCATGTCTTTTTTTTCTTCATATATTTCGAAGTCTTGCAAGTACGTTTATTTCTTGGCGTTCTTCGAATTTCATTTTCAATTTCAGTATCTAACTTTATAAAATCAGTATTAAGTTTTTCAAATTAGATCTAGACGAAAAGTTAATTTTTTTTTTTTTTGAAAACCTGATTGATGGATAATTAAATTTCAGCTTAATCACTGAAACATGAAAGTTCATTTTAAGTTGGAGATTACCAAATAAATGTTTAGGGAGAGTGAACTACTAAATAACTTCTTTAAATAATTAATTTTTATTGTTCTGTCTTGAAAACGGCGTTTTCACGGTAAATTGGAAACGAAGGAAATATGAAATTTAATAAATGACTATAAGGATTTTTTGATATATTTGTAACATTAACTTTTCAAAAAATTACAGCACGAGGAGGAAGATTAGTTCTTTAAAATATTAGAAAGTCGAGTTTTAAGTTATTCGTTACTTGTTTTTTAATCCTTTTTACTGTTTGATAAGAAAAATACTCTTATTATCAAAGTTACACTATTGAATTTTTTTATTATAAATTTGCTTGTATTTGAATGATATAATTTTAATTAAAGATATGTTAATTTCTCTCAGAAAAACCTGTAAGTTTTGGGCCTAATGTTTAATATTATTGCATGAATCACTAATAATAATAAAAAAAGTGGAGATTAGAACGAATCATCGAAAGTAAGTGATATGGGAGCAGAATTCGTGGAAAGATTTAATTCCGACTCCGACCTCCACTTCCCTCTTTAAGGCTGATGATCTCCGAGGGCCTTGTTTACATTCAGATACGATGATTTGATCTGAATTTTGGATATGATAGTTTAATTTTAATGGATTCTTCACAATTAGCCATTTAAACACCATTTACACACTTGAAAAAGGCTTTTTCAGCTAAAAAGTTTACTGCCATCATTTACTGCATTGAATATTATTTATTGCATTATATCCGTGAATGGGTAACCGATTTACAGTAATGTATAAGCCATTTTCTTCTGAATTGCAGGAGGGTAATCAATCTCATTTAAATATTTTATTTTTATTGAATTCCCGTTTCATAGAAAATAAGTTTTTTTTTCATTGTGGATGAGAAACTTCAATGTTAATCGAAAAATTGAAGATCAGTTTAAAAACGATTCCCAAAGATTATCAAAAATTAAAGATGATTCCCCAAAACTATCTTTAAATATCTTACACTGGGTACTTAAAAAAAAATTAATTTTATTCATATTTCCAAAAGTTGCTGATGTGCTCTGACAGTTCTAACCCAACCAAACATTTGGTTATTATCAAGTGCTGGTTTGTACGATGACATACAATGGAATCCATCCTTCTCTTGTTTTGAAGATACAATTCTGAATGATATTCGGAAACAAAATAAAAACCACGAACGAAAATAAAAAAACGATAAAATACTTGAATATCTTCTCTTCATCGTCACAAATCTGTTGTGCCCTCTGATGGACAACTCAGTAGTATTTAGTGCTATATATTCTTTAAAATTCTTTTTCTTTATGAAGAAAATGTTCGCAAAAAGTTTGAAAGGAAGTCAAGTATTCCTTTTAATATGGTGATGCATTAAAAGCAAACCATAATTTGATCGCATTATTACAGCTCTAACCACATTCTCGAGATACTTTTTGAAGAAAATCTGTAAATTAACATCTATAAGTTGTGGCAAAATCAAGTGAAGATAAATAAAATAAATAAAAATATATCGTCTGTAAGATCCTTAGTTATTATATCAATATTTTCTTTCCATTGTTAATATTGTAGTTTTATGTCATTTTATTTTTATGTAGTATTATGTCATTTTATTTTTATGTAGTTTTATGTGCTTTGAAAAAAAGAAAATTTCGGCAATTACAAATGTACCTTCATTTCCACACCCCGAGTATGAAGTACATGTTATGCCTACTTTGATAATTTAATAAAAATTTGTTAATTTTTTTATTTTTTTAGTTTAGCTTTATATTTGAGGTAAAAACAGACTGAAGTACTCTTAACTTTTATCCCTGCGTTTTATCAAACGTCAATATCTTTGGAATAGTTACTATCTTCAGAAGAGCTTCTTTTACAATAGTGATGTAGAATTTATTTTCATGCAGCTCTCATCGGATGAGTCCCGTGGATGATTCGTATTCTAAGTAAAGAACCTCCGCGCTCGAAACGGGAACGGTCTCTTTGCTTTGTTCCCATCTGCCAAAACATTATTCGTAGGGACCGAGTCCCTGGCACTCATCTAGTTGTTGGATGTTTGCCACTTTCTGTTTGATGCAGTCATCGCACGAAAGAGACGGTCCCATCAGGGAAAATTTCAGAGAATCAGAATTTTAATTGAAGTGAAAAAAAAAAAAAAAAAAAGAGGCGATATAACTTGCCAACGTTATGTTAAAAATAACCAAATCTGATTTTCAAAACTATTCAGTTAATATTTCTGCGAAAGAACTATTTTTAATTCTGTAGGATCCTATATTTATTTCCTTGGTGCATTTTTTTGGTTAATTGCTTAAACTTATTTTATGCCCGCTAAATTTTATTTCCAATTTTTTTTTTAAATAACTAGACGACTGCCCGTCACTTGCTTCGGAAGCCTTGCATGTAAAGGGAAAAAAAAATGTATTTATTTATTTATTTATTTATTCAAAAAAAAAAAAACAAAAAAAAAAAAACATCAAGTAAACTGAAACCTAAAACTTCAAACTAAACATAAAAATAAATTAAAGTTTCAGTTCTAAAAAATACACATATATTAGAATACTGAAATCCATTTGTAACAGTCGGAAATTTATTCACAAAAACAAATTACATCAAGTAAACTATATACAGTAAAACCCCGTTATTACGCTCGTCAAGGGACCATGAACTACAAGCGTAATAAGCGGGATAGCGCTATAGACGGGAAATGATTTATGAGATGGGGAAACATTTAGACACCATTTTACTTGATTCTGCAATAGATATAGTGCAAATGTGAGCTTATTTCCTATTAAAAAATTCTTTATTATTATTGTTCTAAGACTGGATGAGGGAATTCCTAGAGATTCTGCGAAATCCTTCTGACTTGGTGTAGAATTCTCGTCGTACTTATGGAGAATTTCCAATTTTTCACTTATAGAAAGGGATTTCTGCGTCGACATTTTGCACTAACTTACTATATCACAGACCCGCACTTCAAAGAGTTCAAAGATTCCCTCCTACCAGGGAAAGAAAAGAATCTTTACAGTGTTACATTTCTTTTCGATACAAAATTTCTGATATAAAAGAAGCGCTACAAGCGGGATTTGAAGCGTTATAAGAGGGTAAAAGTACTCAGAGTTACATAGAAAATTCCAGGGACCGTAGGAAAGGAGCGTAAAGAACGGGATAGTGCTATAAGCGGGAGCGTAATAACGGGGTTTTACTGTATATAAAAAAACAACAAAAAAAAAAAAACTAAAAATATCTGTATCGCGCATCTACCGCGATAAATATATTTCCCAAAGATGAACCACCTTGAGATTTGTGAATAATAATTTATGAATAATTTAATTCGTGATTTGTGAATAATAATAGATTAATAATATTTTAATTTTAACAATTAAGCTTGATATTCAGCCATCCGAAGTCAAGGTCAGTTTTAGCTGAAAAGCCCAATATTTACAGCATTATTCGTAACAGCTTTGAGGTCACGTCTTACTTCTAAGCCCCGCTCCTTATAAAATCCGTGAACAGATGTCGACTTTGTTGTTACTTATTTGTAATTACACCAATACCCTAAAAGCTGTAAAAAGTTTGTGCAAAAGCTGTAAAAACAACGTGATTTGATAAGGTTTTGAAGATAGGAAAATCGTCAAAAAGTTGAAATTTCTATCGGCCGCCATTTTGGAATTGGTGATCCGATTTGGCTGAAATACAATAAAGGGATATCTAGCATCCACATAGTTTTAGCTCAAAATTTACGGCAGTTATCCACGTCACAACTTTGAGGTCATGCTATATTTCTAAGGCCTGCCCTAAAAACCAATGAACAGATTTCGACTTGTTTGTTACTTATTTGTAGTTCAACCATTGTCCTAAAAGCTCTGAAAAGTTTGTGGCAGAAGCTCTGAAAACAACATGAGTATAAGATTTTAAAAAACAGGAAAAAATCGTCAAAAAGTGGAAATTTATACATAGGCCTCTACAGGGTGTTGCAAAATTCGTGTATAATATTCAAACCACGTATAGGGGCATGGCTAAGGATCAGTATATTCCTAATGAACCCATGTCCGGAAACGCCCCATTAAGGCGGTAGGAGGTCCTAAGTGAGCCTTTCCAAGTACATGTTGTACCCATCGTCTTGCCTGCCACTGGTCTGGTGTCTCACACACACTGCACCACAGCCTCAGCACACTAGGACTTCACAAAAACACTTATGCACAACCCCAGAAGGCTGTTGTACACAACACAATACCCATAGTTAGGAAATTCATGGACACAACCACACATGCCTTACCATTCTTGCACACTTCTTTACACTTGGCAACATGTGCTTTGGTCCTTGAACCACCATGTTGTTTTAGTTTGGAAATCCAAATATAGAAACATTTATATAATAATAATAATAATAATAATAATAATAATAATAATAATAATAAT